>JARHVA010003937.1:0-237500 GCA_037957365.1 Torreya grandis | reverse complement strand
TCAGATTATAGACACTTATGTTACTCTTTACACTTATAGGTAGTCATGTTGAAGGTAAAATAATTGAGAGAGGGGGGGGGGGTGAATTAGTGATGCAACTATTCAACTTTAACATTCAATTCCATTCACCATTCAATCATACATCAACTTGATCTAGCAATAACATAATGGAAAAACATACATACAAAGCCTAAAATAAGATTATACATCACTCAATATGCCTCTTTTAGGCTCATTAGGTGTAATGAACTATGTATACACCTATATAAACTTAATAAAACAAAAATTACTGATAATATTCACCATATGATGGTCCTAAATGACTTTTTATTTCTCTTTCAAATATTCTCTTATTTGCTTAAGTCATCTCAACATAACTAGATCATTAGGCCTAATTAGCCTTGCTTATATACATGAAAATTGCTCAAACAATTTTTGGTCAACTATGTCCATTTGAATAATTTTATTAACCTTAAATAAACCCTTACCACATATTTTAACCATGTATCACTTCACTTATTTGGTCATCACAAAAACACAAATAGGCCTAATGGAGCCCTAATGCAATTAGGTCTACCCATGCACACATTACCACTTGGACACAAGTGAACACCATGAGACATATAAAATGGATAAAATATTAATAGGAAATTAAAATATTCTATAAAAACAATCACTTATGACCCATGGATCTTGGAGGGTCCACTCACTCCTTAAACCTCTTTAATTTCATTGTTCACTATCAGGTCTTCAACATAGGAAAACTTTTCCTTGAATAAATGAGACATATAATCAAGTTTATAAGTTGAAAATTCATTAAAATTAAATTAAAATAAAATTAATGAATTTAAAAAACTTTTCATGTCCATTAGACATTACGATTCAGGTCAATAGGCTTCAAGACCACTCCTACAACTTCATCACTCAGAACTGCTAGTGCATATAAAAACTTAGTCAAGGATATTGAACACATAATCACACTTTTGACACTAAAAAATGACAAAAAATAATATTTATGGACAATAAATTACCTTAATTCATAATTAATACAAAAATAGTCTTCAATTCAACCTCTATAACCACTAACCCTTCTTTGTAAGACGTTCACTTAAAGCTACCAACCACTGCAAACATCTAGTCATGAAAACATAACAATATAACACCTAAAAAATCAATATAAATACATTATAATGCATGTAAAATTTAATATAACATACTTATAGAAACATATAATAGCTATATTATGGTCTCAAGAGTTAATATTGGTCTTATAGACCAATCTCACTCCTTTGGGTTTCACTATCTTCACAGGACTTTGCCATGTCAACATTAGACCATCATATGCATCAATTATAACTAACTTAGAAAAATTAAAAATGCATGGTGAAGTGATATAGGTTTTATAATTCACCTCCATGTTCTTAAATTAATTTTTAAACATTGATAATTCATCCTAAAACACCTCACATAGACTGGTAAGTTTTCACTAGTTTCACCATTATTTAGATAAGCTATCTTGAAAGTACCTTCTTGATAGTGCATGGGCACCATAAAAACTTAAAAAAAAAAGGGAATAAGAGGAATATGTATTAAAAAAATACACCAAACCATTGGATTCATACCTAATCACCTTCACATCATCCCTAAATAGGTTTTCACTTTGCCTGGTTGTTACTCACTATTTTCACTATTTGTAGTCTTAGTGATAGGTCAACTTGATTAACCAAAATGATTGACATAGTGAATATTGTATGAAATTATAAATGAATTATATCTATAAATAAATCCTATCTTGAATAAGATAGATCATACTATACACTTTTGAATGGGGACACATTTTTTAAGTGGGAACATGACCAATATGGGGATCTACTAGAACCAATTAGGGGATATCTTACCGTAATAAGCCATGATAATGAGGGTTAAAAATAATAAAATATAACACAATCAAACATTAAACCTAAGGGTTTCCTAAGTTTTGATATTTCACCTAAACTAATAATAAGTAAAGTAAATCTAATCTAGTGCTCACCAAAGCTTGTGGCACAAAGTGGGGGTTAGAAATAATAAAAGTAAACATGAATAAAAGATATATACTCATGTAAATTTATATGGAATCCTAATGCATGAAAGAGAAGCACAATTACACATCTATCTACTCTTATAAAGGATAAATATAGTTAGGAATACTTACATTTTAAGATGAACCCAATGAGCCTCAATTTCTCCCTTGTCTAAAGTGCTTCACAAGAGGTTATTGTGGTATGTAAGGATGACAAATCAGATCTAGGCTACACAACCTATCAATGAATTTAAAAGAATTTTCCACAAGATAATATCCATATCTCCAAAGTAATTATGAAACCCTAAGCTTTACTACTCAAGTAGAATGGTCAATAAGTAGATGTTCATTCACTCTTATTAATTATTCTCTTCATGATAAATGATGGACATGGACTTGTATATATAGGTCGATTTAACCCTAAACCCTTCCACCAATCCTAGCTGATAAGGTCAACCCAGTTGACCTAGCATAATTTTGGATAATTATCCACTAGGTTGGCCAAAGGCTAACCTAGTTCCTAAGTGAAAATTTCCCAAAACTATATAAGGTTGACCTAATTAACCTAATACACCTGGATAACAAAATGGGATTAAGGTAAGGAATAAGAGGATAAAATGTAGAAAATGACTGGAAGGGGTACAATATATAAAAAAAGATTAGGGATAATGGATTTAAGATACAAGTGTGTAGATAACAAGTGGAAAAAGGTACAACAATTTTACAAAGCACTAATGGTCTACCCACCCCTTTTATGGTGCACCCCTTAAGGCATGCACTTAGAGAGATTGAGACTCAATGAGTTCTTACAAGATAAAAAGTGTTAGTAATTGATAAAAGTTTGAAAATATTATGTGTATACATATGCCCCACTTGAACCTCACCACGTGTCATGTGAGTGCAACACAATATGGTGCATTAGGAATAAAACATGATAACACATAATACTAATGCTAAGTAAAGTGTAGTAAGGAGCAAATAAGATAAATGAAATGATAGAATTAAAAAACACATACCTTTACTTACCTTAGTGTTGTAGAAAAAAAGTAGATTGTAAAAGAAGTGAAAGCATCTAAATGTGAATAACATTAGGCAAACTTGTAGAAGTTAGTGTAAAAAATAGCCAAAAATCAAAAATTTTGGAATATAGGTATATAATAGTGAAAAAGATTCTCTATGTCATCATGATTCTAGAAAAATTTATGGTTCAGAAAATGGATTAGTAGAAAAAAAGATATGGTCAAAATAAGGAATTTGATGGAAAATATTTGAAAGTTTTAAATTTTTGAAAAGTGATTTTAAATAGGGTGAACATGAAAGTCATTTGTTATTTTTGACTTGTGAAAGAGAGAAAAAGAGTTCTGAGAGACCAAATGAGCTAGGATGGTGAGGAGATGATAGGATAGATGAAAGTGACCTTAGAGGTGGTAGCAGGTGTAGTACAGGTAAGCAACTAAGAATTTTAAGCCAAAATTTGAATGTTTTATTGAATTTAAGTGTATTTTAGAAATTTGTAATTTATTGAATTTTTAGACATCAGAATGAACCCAAATTAGATGTTAAGGGTAGGAAAAATCATTTATGGAAATGGGTTTGAAGGATTTGGGGAAATAACTACCAAAAGGCACTTATTTCACAAAATGTAAGGGGTTGATGGGGAAAAACAACTAGGTTGACCCAGTCAACCTAGTAGGCTAAAAATTGACAAAATCCATATTGCTGATCTAGTATGTATGTACTGACATAGTTTATTTTTCAGACTACCAACCCATTACATTATTGATGACATAAAAAAATTCCAATGTGACAATGCAGTATAAAGTGGGGGGGGTAGAATAAGAGGGTTGACTTAGATTTTCAAGTCAACTAGGTCAAAATAGGGAAAATATGGTCAAATTAGTGTTTGACCAAAGGACTAGAATTGTACAAAAATGTGTGCAAGTGGTTGAAAGAGTGCTAAAATGGCCTTGAATGATAGATTAAGGGCTAAAGGGGTTGAGTAGGCTAAAAATAGGTAGAATTGATTAAAAATGAATAAATTAAAGTATTTTAGGCTTATTTTTTATTAAAATTTAAAAAGAATGTATTTTGATTATACATGACATGGATAATCTAATACATATTTTATTGTTTCCTAATTACAGGGTTATCCAAGATTCTAGCATTGGGTGGATGCATCATGGATCTTAGACTTCTTGGAGTGATTATCAATACATGATAAATCTAAATTGACTGCTTTAGGCCTAGGAGGCATAATATGTATATGTTTGATACCCCTTAGTTTAGATTTATTAGTCATGTTTATGGGAGCTTAGGAATGATTGATTAACACCTTCAAGTGAGAGGTAGAAGGGGATGTTATAGAGGTGGGCATCACCTTAGAGGATGTTCATTCCATCTAAAGATTATCCATAATATGTACACCTATAGTTAGATGGGTACCTAATAGTCAGAAGGATAAGAGAGCCTTAGCTATATAGGTGACAGGCTCAAAGAGTATATACCTAGGATTGAGGGTGAACATATTTAATGTATATACATAATAGATTTTGGATATATAGAAGGCTATGATAGTAATTTTGATAGCATGGGTTTTGTGCCATAAGTCAGATGATAAAGTACCACTCTTTATGATAGCCTTGAGATAAAAAATATTAGAGGAGAGGGTGCTATATGACTTAGGGTCTATCATCTAGGTACAAATCATATATGACATGTATGGAATGATATACAGAGGGTAAAAGTTAGTGGGATTGATTATATAATTGATAGCATGAATATACAAGAGGTTTCTCATGTATTAGTTAGCTAGGTTGCCTCATGCAGTCGATAATAGGTTACCTCAAGTTCAGAGATGGAGATAGGACCAGTTAGCATGAGCTATGCCCCATATGATAGCACTATAGAGATGAGATGAGTGGAGATAGTATGGTAGTTTTTGGGCACATTTCTATGATATGGCCTAGCTGTGAGATAATTACACCAACTTTAACATACATAGAGGTGACAAGGAACTATACTTGGTGGACATAGCTACATCTAGTGGCATGATTACTAGGATAGATGAGATTGCCTCATCCAATGGCATCGATAGTGGTGCCCATATTTTGGGCTCAACATGTGAGAGAGTCATAGGGGATAGGAGGGATAGGGCCATTAGTTATAAGGCTAATACTTAGGCCACAATGTGAGGGACCATGGATTGGTCGAGCATAGTAGGTAGCAGAGCAAGAGGAGATGGATGTGGAGGTAGGAGTACCAAAGGTACCACTACCATCTCCATAATAGGAGGATCAATGACCACCAAGGACATGGTATCGATGGAAGTAGTAGTAGGAGATAGTAGATACTACAAACATCTCAAATGACCCAATAGGTGGTTAGAATAGAGTTAGACTATAGAAAGACCACTGAGGTGTAGCTTGAGATGGGTATGAGTGAAAACTCTAGGATTTATTTTTAGGAGGTGACTAATAGAGGAGGTTCTCAAAGGATGTATTGATGGGGAGGTTATGCTCAACAGTCACATAGATAGTGAGATAATAGTGGCCAGAACATAGACATATAATAAAAGATTATTAAATTTTGCTTAAGTTATATTTGAGATAAATTAAAGATAGATAGATTTTGAGATATATTAATGATATAATATTTATCTAGTTTGCTTTTTATAGGTATGGTAAATGATGAGGAGATAAAATTGAGGTCCTTAGTGAGGGGATAAATCCATGATGTCCTAGATGAGGTGCTAACACCTTACAACCCCACTACACTAGAGGATCCCAGGGTACCATCTACCCTAACTCAAGCAAGATGGTTTAGATTCACTAGAGAGGCCATGAGGAAGTTGAAAATGCATAGAGAGGGGATGCATTGACTAATAGGGATGGGTGTAGGAGAGGCATAGGCATGGTAGGCCCTAAATGAGAAGAGAGATACACATCTAGCTACTATGATATATATGGGATAGGTACAGGCCCATGAGAGAATGACACATGTAGTGGTTCTAGCCCATATGACACAAGTACATGAGTAGGAGAGAGAAACACATCTAATGACCCTAACCTAATTGGCATAGGTGTAGACTAAGGTGGCTCATCTATAGGAGCATGTATCAAGATTTAGATCTTTAATAGCCTCTTTATAACATTTTGTTTAGAGGATTTAGATCAAGTCATCTACATGCAACATGTCTAGACCACAAGATTGGCATGATGGGGCCCAACCATAGAGTTAGAGTTTTTTATATGGTTTTATTATTATATTAAAACTCATGATATATATGTGTGTGTGTGTGTGGATCATTTTGGCATTTTGGATATGGGTTATATGTGTTATCATTATGGTTGTGGTTGTTTATGATTAGATATATTTATTTCTAACACATGTATTTAATTATTTGTATATTCTATAGGAAATATATGAGTTTCAGTTTCTTTTCTAGCATTATGTAGGACACATGTATGGTTAAAAATAAATAATAAAAAAGGACTTGGTAAAATATAGTCAATCAAAAAATGTACTACACACTATTTCATGTTGGGAAATGTGCAATAATAAAAAAATGACTAAGTATAATGAACTTAAGGGTGGTAAATAAGATGATAAAAATTTTGTTTTAAAACTAAATAGAAGAAATTAATACCAAATTAAAACAAGTAAAATCACACTAAATCATGTTGGAAAGTATGAAAATAATGTAATAAAGTGGAAAATCTATAAAAGGACAAATGGTATAAAAAAAAATCAATTAAGTCATTCAATCATAATAAATAATGTTAAGAAGTATAAGAGAAAAACAAAATTGGAAAAATTTGGTCTTAAATTTATCACACTTATTCAAGATGGCAAATATGAAAAATTCAATAAATGGTTGTATTCTTACATGCAATCAAAAAATAAGAAGATAAAAGTGAAAGAGAAATGGAGTAAGCATAAAACATACTAAATCAAGTTGAGAAGCATGTCAATGATGTGTAATTTCATAATCGATCACATCTTATCTCATATTTGACACATGTAATTTTGATTATGACTTAGATTATTGGAAAATTTTGTGAGTAATGCCAAGTCCTATCTATGGTCTTACATTTCAACTCACAAAAGGAACACCAATGAGGTGGAATAAATATAAAAATTTGGTAATAAGGGATGTTTGCGATAGGAATGTGAAATTGTGGTTATTTGTGAGGAATGCTAGGTCCTATCTATGGTCTTACAATGCAACTCATAAATGGAATCCTAAGGGGAATGATCAATGGAAAAAATAATATTTATCAAGAAGAAATATAAGGAATGTAGGGAATGAAAAATGGAATGTAAAAATCATGACTTAGGCATCTTATGATAAGACCTTAGGAGACATGAGGCATACTAAGGACATGAGAAGACACTAAGTGACTAGTGACCATCAATGTACAAAGGAAACCTATTTGCTATAGACACAAAGCTACGTAGGCAAATAAACATGCTACTAAGATTAATTCATGAAGGTAGATTGGTAAAAGAAAATTAAAATGGACCTACCTTCTCACAACATGTTCCCCATTCTTTAGGAACCCTTATAGATCCATCAGTCTACTACGAAGATTGGGTACTTATGTGAGAAAGTAGGTAGCACTAAAATATTTTGTTATTCTCATTTTCAAATTTACTGGCCTAATGCACCCCAATGGACGTTGAATTTTTGTGAGGCCAACTATGGAGTTTGAGATTTGACTAAAATAAATAAATGTTCTTTGAATCATGTTTTTTAGTGTGATTTGACTTTTAATTTTTTTTGAATGTTTTACCTTTTGTATCATTGCCTTTTGTTAAATGATTTAGATTTCAAATGTTTTAAGGATTTTTTAATATTCCTCCTCCATATGGACTTATAATGACCAATCATGAGAGATAGAGTGATACACATGAATGAGCTATAGGATTAGGGTAAAGGAAGCTAAGTGACCAAATACAAGACTGACTAGAATACTTAGGCTTAACAATGAACCATCATTTCAAGTCTTAACCATGTATATGTTTAGTTTTTAAAAATGGGAATAAATGGGATAAAGGAGATCCAAATTGGACCAATGAAAGGGGAATATAATGAGATTGATTATCTACTAACTAAGAACATGGTAATAAGAAATGATAAAAAGGGAACCAAGTTTGTATAAACATATCACATTGACAATCATCCATGTAAAATAGAGACAAGAAAGTAAACAATCATAAAGAGACAAGAAGGGAGTTTGTAATAAATAAAACTAAAGAAAGAAATAGAAATCAATGATAAATAAGATGCCCATAAGCAAACATAAATGATAATATAAGCAATATATAGTGTGAAAGTAAAGTCACAATGTAAGAGAAATAAAAATTTGACATAATGTCAAATGATATAAGAAATAAATAAAGATAAGATTGGAGCACATGTCCAATCCAAATGTAAATGTAAAAACACCATGCATGTGTTGATAAATACTGATATATTTACCCATACACATTATCTGGAACATCTGATAGATCTCTATGAATTTAGATGAAAATTGCTACTAATGTTTCATCTATCTTTAGTGAAAACTAGGAAAATACTTATCATCTAATATCCTCAATAAAAATAGTAGGAATGCTTGATGGATGATACTAAGGAGGGATATCAAGAAGGGGATGCTCAAGAGAATATATGAGAGTAGACTCTATAGGATATGGAGGAATCATTAGTGGGGAAGGATCCATAGGTGAGGGACTCATAGGCAGAGAAGTATCCATAGGTGAGGGAAGGTCCATGGGTGAAGGATTCATGGGTGGAGACATAAAAGGTGATGAAGGGACCATAAGAGGAGAGGGAACCATAGGAGGTGGAACCATGGGAGAAGAATGGGGATATTTCTTATAATAAAAACCTATGAGATGAATGGTATAAGGTTTGGGAATAACTACAAGGTGATCCTTAAGGTGTTGCTAAAAGATACGACAATGATTAGTGTGATGGGTGCCACATTAGTGCTAAAGATAATACACCTCCCCATACTTGGGAATACACTTAGGTATTATCTTTGATGGAGGTATGGCTTTGTTTAAGTACTGATGGGTAGAAGGATGTAAAGTATCAATATATTTTCATAACTTGTGATAATGTGGGGAATAATGGTTATCTATTTTTTGGAAGCAATAGGTACACCTATGAGTAAGCTTGGTAGAAGTACTCACAAGAAGAGGTATAATAGGAGTGAAATGAGCTTGGGAAAGCTTATCAATCCATTTGGTGAGAAATGGAGCCATCTAAGGTAAAGGAATAAAACCATCACCAAGATAAGGAGATGGGGGGGAAGGAACTAGACTAGGCTCAATGGAAGGAGCAATGGGATCATAAGTAGGGACATACTTAATGACAATGGGAGAAGAAATGGGCTTAGCTATAGAGGGGGTAAGAATGGGCTCCACTATATCAAGAGTAGTAATAGGCTCTGATATAGTTTCTAATGAGGAAGGGGCAAGATCTATAGAAGGCCAAAACGGGTCGCACACATCTTAGGGATAAATATGCTATAGTGGTCAGGGTACCTAACAAAGAGGTAAGGCATAGTCATAACACATTCCATGAGAATAATCCTATGAGGTTCCTCATAAATTGGAGGTTTCAACACAATATCTACCATATTATAAAGAGGAAAAATACTAAAATTAAGAACTATACATGATGGAATATGGGAAGATACATGAAAAGATGGAAGCAAAGAAGAATGATAAAGGATAATCTCAACATCATAGGCCTGAACAAGACCACCTAAGAATGGATCATTTAAGGAATAAACATTATCATAATCAGGTGTGTGAAGGTCAATGATCCAAGTAGGGATGACCTTCTCATCTAATGAAATATGATGAATAGAATTCCAAGTCTTAATCAAGAAAATGGGAGTGTCATCACAAAGTGCTTTGTGAGAATGAGGCTAAAAAAAGAAAGAAGATGAGAGATGATATGAGGTGAGAGATTGGATGTTTTAATATTTAGGTTAATCTCATTAGGCTTATCATCATCATCAGAATCTTAGATGTTAGGGGAAATGTTCCTAATGAGTTTGGGATGACCATTATAACCTCAAGTGGGATTAATAGGAAAATTGAATCATTGAGACTCATAAAATGGAACACTGGGCAAAGGTTGAAGAGTAGGAATCTTAAAGACACCATAATATTAGAATTGTTTGAAATTACAAGGGTTAATATAATCTTGATTATCATTAGTTCTAGGTAAAGAATATGGAGAGATGGTATAAATAGAATGGGAAGTGTTATCCAAAGGAGGAGTTAGAATTGGTTCATCAAAGGTTATAAGGTCATCTTGTCCCAACTCAATTAAATGAGTTGGAGAAGAATCTTGGATAACACAGAATGTGTGAGACAATGGAGGAGTGTAGATGGGTTGAGGGTTAATGAAAACAACCACCCTTCACATATTATTCATATTAACCATGTTCTCTTCAGAAGTGGGGTAAAAAAAATTTATATATAATTGGTGGTTAGTGATTAGGAAGAGGGTCTTTATAGATAACCAAATGAGCATTAGCTTGATTTAAGGCTTGAGATTTAGTATGATTTTTATGAGCCTTAAAATCAATGTCACAGGCTTGTTGACATTTTTTAATTATTAAATCATGGTCAAAATTAGGACCAAGAAGAAAATCTAGCTAAATAATGAATCTATCTACATGTCTCATGATAATGACCCCAACTAGCATGAAACTAATAAACCTTGTTAGGATCATACCAAGATTTTGTAGGATGAGTGGGATCAAGTTATCATAGAAGAGCATAGGTAAACATTTAATTAATTTATCCAAAGATAAGGGTTTTATGAACATCAATGGTATTTGATGAAGATAAGTGAGGATTGGTATATTATTGAGAAGGGGGAACTGGTTCTAAAGAGTGGTTAAGAACAAAAAATTGAATAGTGTGAATGATGTCATAAGAATCCATGACACCATCATTGGTAGAATTATGATTCTTGTTCTTAATTAGGATACAAAGACTCATAGAATTTTGGGTGGCTTAAATTGATGCATAATGAAATCTTGATGTTTAGCTTGGTTAATAACCTCCTCTAAAGTACATGGAGAGAGAGTGTAGAACCAATATTATAACTTGGAAAATAGAGAATTGGAAAAGAGATGGAAAAGGTTATAATTGGCCATGTTATGTTCACTTTTATTGGACAAAGTGTTTCAATTATTTTTAATTAAATTTAAAAAGTGAGAAACATAGAAAGAAAGGTTGGGGATTAGTGATTATATGTACCCAGATTGGTGTGCACCATATCCAGATGAATTCAAGAACTCCTCTTTGGCTATGGAGGACCACCTAAAAGTAAGAACACACTACCAAAAAATATTTTTTAGTAGGTTGGTGAGTGGGCTGCCAAGCAACTTGCTTATTCCAAGAAGTAACAAACTTCCTAGGGGATGACAGTCCACTATTTAATACAAAGATTTAAAAATGAAATGACAAAGTAAAGTAAAGAGAGAGAGAGAGAGTTTCATGTACCTTTTCTATAACCTATGTGTATCAGATAGTATCATAGAGTAAGCAAAATATAATTTTGGTTTGTTAGAGGGCTATTTTGGCTGGTTTGGGGTGATTTGGGTAAAAGGGCAGTCATCAACGTCGGTAGGGTAGCTAATGTTGGTAGTGGCAATGTGACTAAAATTAGTAAAATAATCGATGTCGATAAGGGTGATGGAGTTAGAAATTCATACAAGGCTTTCCTAAGTGTAGGGAAGGATATTTGATAGGTTAATGGGGTTGAAAATGAGTCATATGAGGGGTTAGAGAGATGGTAAGAAGTCTGGGTGAGGAGTTTGGTTTAGATAAGGTAGAGGTATGGAGATGAAGGAGTTTTGCAACTCCTCCTCAAGGATGGATGAGACTTGTGTAAATGCTAATAAGAAATAATTATAATTCATAGAATATAGGGATGCTTAAATGATATAAGTACCTGAAGAAATACTCTTGATAAAGCTTTGCTAAGGTGATTTATTGAATAAATATGAGTGTGTGTTGCCTATTCATCATATTTTAAGCTCTTTACATACAAAAATTAATTCTAGTTTAGGATTTGACTGGTATAGAGAAGCTGCGAGCCTAGTTATAGTGGATAATCACCAAAAGCTTGTTAAGAGTGCTTTGAATCTCTTGAGTGAGTTTTTGCTTAAGAGAGATAAAGTTTGTGGGGGGTCCAAAATGAGTTTAGAATGTTGCTTAAGTAATCGATGTTGGTGATCCCACTGACATCGGTCTCAGGTTGATTGATGTCAGTCGAGGGTTGATCGATGTTGGTGGCATAAGAATAGGTAAAAAGGGATATTTTTATCTATTTTCTTCCATTTCTTCATGCCAAGTGTGACACCCATTAAAAAATAGTCAATATGCGAGGTTGGGTATAAGGTAATTGGTTATACATTGGTTTATAGGGTAAGAATTAATTATTTATGGGAAACTAAGTCTAGTGGTGACTCACAGGGGGAGAATTGGTCTTGGGAAAAGGTGGCATAGGGAATATTCAATTAATCTTAATTAATTAATTAATTATGTGGGGTAAAGGCATGGGTTAGGAAGACTTGTTATAAAGGGAGTCTAAGGGGGGTTTTGACACAACATGTTATACACTTGTGTAATGTACTTTTAGTGTCTACACAAAGTTTTCCACCTTTTAACAAAATCTTGAGTAATTTCATTTTTAGGTTGTTTATGATTTATGAAGTGGGCCAAAGTGTTTTTAGGAAGATCACTAGTTTAGAATTCTTGGACTAACGAATTCACTAAATCTTCCAAACTAGTAATAGAATGAGTTTTAAGTTAGTTGTACCAATCTAAAGCATCACCCATGAGGTTTTTGGCTATGATCTTGGTAGAAAAAAAGGTATTCAATTTGACCCAATCCTTATAAAGATTTCCAAATGTTTTAAGATGAAGAGTAAGATCAGTTGATCCATTATAAGAAATGGTAGGGGTGATAACTATTTCACTAAATTTTGTCTATTTTAAGTTTAAAGGAAAACATAAATAAGGATGGGGATAAATTATTAGAATGAACCTAGATTTGGTTTGTGCACCATATCCAAATGTTGCGAGCACTCCTCTTTGGTTGGGGAAGGCTACCTATAAATAAGAAAACACTACCACAAGATGTTTGTTAGTAAATAAATGAGTGGGCTACCAAGTTATGTGCTTGTTCTAGGAAGTGTGAAACTTCCCTAGAGATGACAGTCCACTTTTGAGAGGTGAAAGAATAATAAATAACTAAAATAAAGGTAAAGAGAGAGAGTGAGAGAGAGATAAAATTACCATTTTTAACAACTTATACATAGTAGAGAGTGATAGGGTACAAGTGAGGTAATTTATTTATGTTTTAAAACTTGTCTAGGTAGGCTTTGAAGAGGTTAGGACATTGGCAATCATTGACATGAGTAGGAGTGTGACCAATATCGATTATACTACCAAGGTCAATAGTGAGATGATCAATGTTGATTAGGCTATTGAGGTTGGTAGGGGAAATAATTATTTGGAAAGTTGTAGAAGGATTTACCAAGTCTAAAAAATGGTTTGGATCAGGTCAGGGAGGTTGAGAGAGTTATGAGAGGGATATTATGGCTTGGTTAAGTCTAGTCTGAGGTTTGGTATCTCAAGTAAAGGGGAAATAATCAAGGAAGATTTTTAACTCCCTCACAGGGGTATGGTCAGAAGTGTGTAAAGAAGTACAAGGTAGATATAATGAAATAGTAGAATAAATATTTAAATGACCTATAATATTAGTGATGTACTTAGCTATGGTAGTCACTGAATGATAAGTGCCAGGTTTATAGTCCCTATTAGGGAGTCTGAACATGAATGCCTGAATACAAAGAACAAGCAGGTGTTGTTGGTCCTAAAAATCTTAGTTGTTCATCATGATTGACTTATGTAGGGTGGTTGTAAGCTTAGATGTTAGAAAATAGAATGCCAAGATCTTGAATGAGAGTAAGAATTAAATTTATTAATTTTTGTTAACCTAAACTATAGGTTGGAGTTTGTCTTATATTGTCGATGTCGATGATCTCACTGATGTTGACTATTATCTCATTGATGTTGGCTATGGGTTGACTGATGTCAATAACCCTAGAATAGGTAAACCTTTCTATTTTTGCCTATTTCCTATTGTTGTGTGTGCCAAGTTTGACACCCATTATAAAATGGTAAAAATAAGAGGTTATGAATCAAGTAGTTGTTTAGGAATTTAGTTTAGAAGTAAGAATAAGTCTAGGGTAGTTAGGATGAGGAGACCAAGTTTTGAGGTGACTCGTCAGGTGAGAATTAGTCATAGGGTGAGGTAGCCAGGTAAGGTGGCAATAGGGGTTTTTAATTAACTTAATTAAGTATATTAAATTAATTAAATGTGTGAGGGGTAAAAGTATAGGTTAGGGAGATTAATTATTATTATTATTATTAAAAAGGGTTTAGGGGCGTTTTGACATAGGGAGTTATGCACATGTGTGTGATTCAATTTTGGTGTCTACATTTTCCCCTTTTTGTCTTGTAATTTTTACTAACATATTATAAGACAAAAAATAGGAGTTAAATTCTTCAAGTATTGGATGAGGTGTCCCCCTCAAAATGGGAATTGATGGATGAGAAATTAGAATCAGGTACTGATTTGAAAAAAAATAATTAGTGGAGAATTGAGAATTACTCCGTATGTGTAGGCCATAATGAGATATAATCAAAAAAATCAAGAATAGGTAAAGTTAAGGATGACTTGAATAGAAGTAACTAAAGAAAAACTTGTAATTGATAGCTGACAGGTCAAATCAATCAAAATTATAGCTCCAATGGTCAATGTGTCCTAGGTATTTGAGGTAAGAAGTGCCCCTAAGAAACATAAAAGTGTTGAAGGTGACAGGATGGGCTTGGTTTCCATCCACACCACCTAAAATACATGTATGTGCATAATATCCAACTATAGTAGAGTAGCTTAAGTGATATGGACAAGCAATATAAAGGTGGTATACAAGGGTTAATGAGCAAAGAAATATTCATGATCTCCAAGAAAATTAGTCAAGGGTGAAGATATAAATGATCTTCAATGTCATTTTATCATGGTTGGGGGAGATATATGTGATCTCCAATTGCCCCAGTGTATGGGTAAAGTTTTTTTATAAAGTTGATGGTTGTTGGTGGGTAAAAATAATACTGAAATGGTGCCAATGTTGGTAAGATATCCTGATATCAATAATATAAGGTACCAACATTGGCACAACTAGGGAAAAATTATCAGTGTTGATAGGCATAAGTGCCAACATTGGTATGTTAGGTCAAAAATGCTAACATCAGTGGCCAACCAAACTTGACAAAAGGGGGTTTGGTGGCTAACCAAAATCATTTGAAACTTTATGATTAGAGAGAATAAATAGAGATTTGAGAGTGATTTGAGATGGAAGTGCAAGGAGGGAACCCAATAAGAGGTGCATGAGCATAGGAGCTAGTGATGCCATCTAGGAGGAGATAGAGAGATGCGGTAAGAGTCGATACTAGTTTGATTTGGTTTTTGAAATTTGTAGGCTAAATGAGAGGTGGGGTTGTATAAAATAGGAGTGGGGGTTATAAAATAGATTAGAAGAGGGGTATGATAGGTTATGGGGAGTTTTGGGTAGGTTTATATGGGAAATGGGTAGGTTGTATTGAAGGTAAAGGAAAAACCATATTAACCATATGGATATTATGATCACCTGAGTTAGTTATGGATTGGACAATATTTTGATTCAGTGAATGGTTAGGATAAATGTGTTTGAACACATCCTACTTTGATTAGGAGGTTCATTAGGATTATCCAAGATAAGATCACCTCTATCAAGCATATCTTAAACAATGTTATTGAGTGTCTTGCAATTATTAGAGTTGTGGCCTTTAACTCGATGGTAACCACAAAACTCATCTTCTTTGTACTAGGTTGGGATAGGATGGGAAGCGTCAAAATATATAGAAGGTTTAATCTAAGGAAGGATTATGACACCTTGATATAATAGTTTCTCAAAAATAGATGTATATGATTCCCCAATGGGAGTGTATTGTCTTTGTTCATACCATTGTTGGAATTTCTTGGTCAAATTTTGAGAAGTCAAAGTATTTGATTGGTTTGTGTTTGTGGAAGAGGCTGAATTAAAGACCACTGCATTAGTGAAGACTTTATATTTTTTGTTAGAGGGAGAGGTTTTAGAGGAGGAAGAGTCATTTGTCTTGGTATTGGGAATTTACTATGCAACTTGACTTTGCCTTCATCAATAGCGTGAACCTCGAGTTTCTATGCCATTGTAAAAGCTTCATAAAATGCATAGAAAGTTTATACCGAGAGTGTGGATGAGATGTTCCTAACACATGCCCTTGAGAAAATATCAATAAGCTCATGTTGGGGTAAGGAGAAGGAGAGTTGATTAATCAAGATTCTCCAATAGGTGACAAAATTTGCAATAGACTTGTCATCAAATTGTCTGATAGAATATAGGTCCGTTATAGAAACATTGTTAGACATGTTAATAAGGAAATGGTCTAGGAATATTTGTGCAAGTTGGGTAAATGAGAAAAGAGAATGCTGAGGTATAGAGTTATACCAATCCAAAGTAGTACCTAAAATAGACATATGGAAAGTGCAAAGTAGTAATGCATCATCATGTCCTATTAAATAACAAACATGTCTAAATGCTCACAAGTTATATTGTGGGTCCTCTTTACTCTAGAAATGATTAAATTTAGGGAGATCCCATTGGCTTGGATAAGGGTGAATACACATAGAAGGATGGATTAGTTCATTTCATATCTAATCATAAGATAATACATTCTTTGAACTAGAAACATATGTCTCTAGATTAGACATCTTATCCATTAGCATCTTAATGAGGTCTGGAGGGGGATTAGTTTGGGGGATTCATCCTAAGTTATAGGGAAGTTGATAGGAAGTAGAGGGAGCATATGATATAGCTTTTTGAGGTTGTGTCGGGGCAACATAAGGTTAATGAGTCATAGGCTGAGGTGCAAAAAGAAAAGGGACTTGTCCCATGAGTTGGAGACTATGCCTTGGTTGGTTGTTGTAACTATAGGTTGAATTATCGGCATGGTTAGAATATATGAAGGGTGAGTCATAAATCAAGTAATTATAGGCATGAGGGTGTATGGAATAGGTACCACTAAATTATGGAATGGGGTGTGACTTGGCTGAACTAGTTATGTTTATGAAAGTAGGGAAGTTACAACAGTGTTTAGGTGGGATTGAGTAGTTGGAGATGCCATATTTTGGACATTATTTATAGTTGGGTTATTCATCGAAGTGGTGGTTTGGGTAACCATGGGGAAAATAGTGGAGGCAACTAAAATTGAGGTTATCTCCATTAAAGAGGTTGGCATACCATAGATTGGATCACCTACAAAATTATGGGTTTAGCTCATAATAAGGTAATATTGAAGGGATACCACATTATGATCAAGAAATTTAGTAAAATCTTGATTTCCATATGGTATAATGGGAATTTGGTTAGGTCTGGGAGTATGCTCTGTATCTAAAGTATGCTCCATGATAGAATTAGAAGTGAGAGGGGAAGGTGGAAGTGGTTGTCAACTTACGTAATCAACAAGAATTTTGGCTTGAGCTTGTGTCAATACCATGCAAGAGGTTATTTAAATAGTCTTACTAACCTATATTTGAAATAGAATAAAGAAAAAGAGATTTGGGTGGAGGTAAATGGGTTATTTTAGCTTGCTATTTTGAGTATATGAAACTATATAATTGTCAACGTCGATAGGGATGACTGATATTGATAGGAAAAGTTCACTAACATTGGTGAAATAATTGATGTTAGTAGGTGAAGTCTACCAATACTGGTAGTATTAACCGATGTCGATCACTATAAAATCTTGAGAAATGGAAGATATGATGTTTTAAGAAATTAGAGATTGAAAATAGGTAAAATAGTGGATGTAAAAGGTTTGTATAAGAAGGAATAACACTCAAAAAACTTGAGATAATAGGTTTATACAAACTGAGCTTTTAAAATAGTATTGATTTTGTGAATCAATAGAAAGCTTTCTTACCAACTCAAAAATATAGAAGGCAATTAAAAAGAAAAAAAATAACATTTAGGCAATAACTATTAAGTCCTAGAGATTAATTTTAACCTCGTGTTAGCTTATGCCTTAATCAGATAGTGAGAAGAGAACTTGGTTATCAAAGGTACTAGAAAGTAATCTAGAGCTAGTTTTAGATTAGTTTTGGTGCTCAAAAGAAAATTTGTGTTAGACTAGGTATGTGGCTTGTTATAGGAGATCGCTCTCTACACTTCATGAACTTGGAGCTGAGCTAGGCCACTTAGCCAAAATATACCTTCTGTCTAGAGATTATACTCCATTAGAAAATGGAGTGGGTTCTCCCCTTGGTGGTGAAATACAAGTAGAATAGCCGAGTAGGGTAAGGTGATCCACCAAGTGATGAAATATCAATGGGCCTTTTCTCAGGTGAGTTTAGATGCTTGTTTATGTGAATGTGATTTGGTTTTATAACATAGGTGTACTACAGTTTATTTAAAATGCTTGTAATTAACTAGGTGAGTCAATATGCAACAAGCAAAATATGAAATGGAGTAAGTTTTAAACACAAATCTGAAATGTTTAGATTCAAATGAAAATAAAGAAGAAATAGAAATAGAGTATGAATTTGACTATCCTAATGTGCATGCAAGAGGAAGTAAAGAAGGTATTCTCCTTTTTTTTTGTAAAATAAAATGACAAATTACTTTTAGAGGTGTTGGGTGAATATTTTGTCACCATCTGACTAACAAAAAAATAGGTTACATCAACCACAACAAAAGGAGATTTATATAGCAAAATAGATGTGGTGACCATAGCTAGATTAGGATAAATCTCTCCTCTCAGCAAGGGGAGGTTCCTTATAAACTATTATATACTATATAAGCTGAAAATACACTTAGGAGTGAAATCATACCATCAATATCTCTTTATTTAGAGATGATGTTCACAGAACAGGGGATAATTCCTGGGTAATTGCTAAAGGCATTTCTCTTCTTTTAGAAATGATGTTCAAAAAACTAGAGGAAGACTTCCTAGGTTAGTTACAGGATCCACAAGAAACCCATGAAAGCACAAAGTCTTTTGTTGTTTCTCCCACTGATTAGGAAAAAGTAACATAGTAGGATTAAGCACATCTCAAAGTCTGCACCTAAAACTACAACAGAGTAAAAGATTACGAAGGATAAAGAGAGCTCAAAGTCTCTCTAGTATCCTTTACACAAAACATAGACTAAAGACAATTATGGTAGCACAAAGTCTCCCATAGTTAGGTTCTAGACATCTTCCAGCTTATTTTCACTTGTTCTGCTTGTTTGATTAAATGGACAAGACTGTATTTAGGAAATAGACATAAGAATAATTTCTTAGATGACACAAGCTTATTCCAACATAAATTCTGAAAGGTCACTTGCTTTCTCCTTCATTTAACATAATGTGATTAACAATCTAAGCTCAAAGTCTTAGGAATACCTTTCAATTTGGGCTTAGCTTTGCTTCTAATAACAGAGAGATCCCCTTTATACAAAATGAGAGATTACAATATATAACATCACAAGAAAGACTTGGGCATTTGTTTTCATGAAAATGGCCCATGCTGAATTGAATGCATTGAATATCTATGAAAGGGCCATGCTAGAATAGGTCATCAGCCTTGACTTTGGCATTTTGAATCATCTCAAATGTCTCCTCCTAAGCATGGGTTGTCTGGTCTTCTTTATGATGCTTACATAGCTATCCATTCACCTTTACTTAATGCAAAAAAATAGGCCATGCCTTTGAATGTTTTATCTTTTTGATGTCCACCTGGTGGAATATTACACCTACTAGAATAAATATTCTACATATATTTCTAGACTTTCTATAGTCATTCTCTCTTTCCTTGCCATGCTTTGTCTTTCCTTGGTGATATGAGCCCTTGGGGCTATCTTCTCATTTTTAGCTGGCTTTTTCAACTCATTTTTGGGTTAGTCATTGAGTTTGTTCTCAGGTCTTTTGAAAATCAATGGTTATTCCATCACCCTAAAATTGACATCTATGGGGATGTCACCGATCGCTCGAACCTTTTTGAACCTTGAACCTTGAACTCTTTTGGTTCAAAGGTTTAATGATTTAGCGATTTAATGTTTTGTAAAGGGCCGCATTCACTCTCTTTTTCTTCTTCAGTTGAACCATTTCTTTGAACCATTTAGTTGAACTTATTTCTAGAACCTTCTACTTCCTTCATTCACTTGAAGCTTCCTTTCAAACTTTGAACTCTTTTAACCCTTTGAACCTTTGAACCATTTTGGTTTAAGGTTCAATAGTTCATTCTATTTCTTTGAATCCTTTGAAGCTTTGAACTCTCTAGATATTTTCCTTTTCTAAGTCCATCAAACTCTTTGAACTTGTTAAACCTTTGAACCTTTTAACTCTTTTTGGTTCAAGGTTCAATAGTTCAACGGTTCAATCTTAACTCTTCGAATCCTTATTTTCTCTAAGTCCGCCGAACTCGTTGAACCTTTGAACTCATTGAACCTTTAAACCTTACAGAGATGTGGTTCAATGGTTCAATGGTTCAAATTGGTTCATTCCAATTGTTTGAAGCCTATTGTTAAGTCTTTTGATTGAACCTTCACATTGAACCATTCTCAAAACACTAAGGAAAAGCCTTAAGTGTTTTGAACTTCCTTTGAAGAAAGCCCACTTGTTAAACCTATGACTTCCTTAACTGAAAAGGCTTGAATATTTGAAAAACTTAACTACTTAGAACATTTTCAAAGAAAGAAAGAGACCATTTTGGCCTACAAGACCAAAATGATCAGCATTTTATCCATAAAAATAAGTGACAGATTTTGGGAACAACAGCTGGCTCCAGTTGGGAAACTTCCATCAATTAAAAAATGAAGTAATTAAAGGGAGTAGAATCTAGAATCTCAGTGCCTTCATCTGTGCCATTGGGCTACAGAGTCATGCTACCCAAAAAGAAAGGTGCCAAAAATAAATAGTGCCAATAATAGATGAAAAACACAAAATAAAGAAAGACTATACATATATACAAATGGACTTATCTGATACTTCAAGGATTGAAGTGCTTCGATGCTGCCCACTATGAGGCAGAGTAAATGGCATTCCATCTTTATATTTTAGCAAGAAACTATTTTCACCATTTAAATGATGAATGGAAAATGGGCCTCTACACAGGGAATCCAATTTTCCATGCATTCCTTTTGGTTCTCTCTTTTTGTCCCACAACAAGACTTGATCTCTAATCTAATAATCATGGATCCTTAATTTTTGGTCAAAGAGTCTCTTTACCAGACTTTGATGCATTTTGGTCCACCACCATAGTTCATTGCTCATTAAGTTCAGTCAAGCACATGATCCTTTTGTTAGTGAAACTTTCAAAAGTTAAATCTTCCACTGCTTTTGTTAACTTTAATGCTGATAATTCTAGGGTGATTGGTATCTCTGCATTCAGACCATACATAAATTGGAATGAGGACATACCAATTTACATTTTGGTTGTAATTCTATCTACCCATAAAGTGTCAAGTAATGCTTTATGCCAGGTTCTTTGATTGTCATCTACTAGCTTCCTAATAATGGTCACCAAGTTCTTGTTGCTTGATCCAACTTGACCATTTCCTTGTAGATAATAGTTAGAAGAGTGGGAGAGAATAATCCCATATTAGTAACAGAATTGGGTAATCTCATGAGAAGAGAAATAGGCTGGATTATCTATTACAATCTTGGTCAGGACCCCAGACCTAGAAATGATGTTTTCCTTGAGAAAATTACATACTAATTCTGAAGTAGCATGTTTGACTGGAATGGCTTCCACCCACTTGGTAAAGTAGTCTATGGCTATAAGACATAATCATGTCCAGCACTCAAGGATGGATTTGCAGTGCCAATGAAATCAATCCCCTACTACTGAAATGGCTCTTCTATCACCACAGGCTTGAGAGGTAATGCAACCAACTTGGGTCTGCTAACAAAATATTAACATAACTCGCATCTATGCACCCAAGTGTATGAATCTTGAAATAGAGTAGGCAAATAGTACCTAGCTCATAGAATCTTGTGGGTAGTCATAGGTGTAGAAAAATGTCCTCCACAAGCCAAATTGTGGAAGGACTCCAAAAGTTTGTGCTATTGCACCTTATCCATGCAATGGAGGAACACCCCATCAAGGTTCCTCTTGTATAGATCATTGTCTCATATGACAAAGTTAGTAGCTTTCAACTTAATAGTCCTTTTTTATTTATGAGACATGTGAGCAGAACACTCACCATAGGTAAGGAAATGATCAATATTTGAATACCACTCATTCATAGTGGTAACAAAGAGAATTATTGCCATGTCTTCAACTTCTATTTCTTCATGCTCTACTTCTTCTGGTATGTTATCATCATTAATTAGCAGAGGTCCCTTCCCCACATAAGCTTCATTAGTTTGATAAAAAGATCAAACTCCTAGATTTTGGCAATCCAATTGCCCCTTTTGGTTCCAAACTCCTATTGAGTTAGAATAGATTTGACTATTGTATCAAGAACCAAAGCAATAGTGTGTGAGTTTATGATGTAAAAATAGAAGTGCTTTACCACCTTTACCATAGCATAAGCATGCTTCTCCATGTTTAAATACTTTAGATCATGAGCTTTGAGAAGACAACTCATGAAAGATATGGGAGATTATACTCCTTTATTCTATTGAACCAAAATGGCTAAAAGCGTGTGTTTAAAAGCATAGCTATACATCATGAAGTCTTTAGTGTAATTAAGATAAACTAAAATTAGGGCATGGGCGATAGCTTCCTTGATGTCTTGAAATGTTGACTTGCCTTCTTCAATTCAGCTAAAAGTGGCTTTGCCCTTCATCATATTGACAATGTGGTGAGTCTTCTTTAAAAATTCAGGAATGAACCTTCATAAAAAATTCACCTTTCCAAAAAAGGAATGAACTACAGTCTTACTAGTAGGAAGAACAAGCTATTGAATGGATTTGACCCTTTTTGGGTTGATCTTTATGCCTTCTTAGGACACAATGTGATCGATACGTTTACCTTCTATAACCCCAAAAATTGATTTTTTGGGATTAAGAGAAATACCATTCTGCCTACATCACTCTAACACTTATTATAGATGATGCACATGATCAGGACAATGCTTAGAAAAGACTATCAAGTCATCTAGGTATACCACTATGAACTTCCCCATTTCATTTATAAAAGCAAGATCCATTGCTCTTTAGAAGGTGGTGCCAGCACTGATCAAACCAAAAGGCATTCTGTGATATGTAAACGTGCCCCAAGGTGTTGTGAAAGAAGTCTTATGTGGGTCTACTTCACCAACTTCTACTTGATTATATCCTAAAAAACTATCTAGCATTGATAACATCTCAGTGCCAGTCACTGTTTGTAGTAGCTGATCCATGATGGGCAGGGGATAGTTGTCCTTTAAAGATGACTGATTTAGATTTCTAAAATAAACACACAGACAAATTTATCCATTCTTCTTTCTCACAGGGACTATGTTTGCAATCCAGGTGGAATGATGAATTGGGAAAATAATTTTTGCATTCAACAATTTTTGTACCTCAAAAAGAATCATGCTTGATATCCTGGGGTTGTACTACCTTTGTTTCTACTTGTGAGGCAATGACCCAATCTTGAGAGGAATTTCATGCTATATTTCTTTAGGTCTGAGAGGTTTCAAATCATCATAAGAGTATGCCAAAATATCAATGTAATGACGAAGCAGAGTGATAAATTTGATTTTTCATCAGGGGTACAACAATTCCTAATGTTGACCATTTTTGGATTGTCTTCTGTACTCAAATTTATTTGATCAAAATCCTTGGAAGATTTTGAATCCATTTGCTGTTCTTTGATAAACCTATCATGCTTGTTGAAAAGTTTCTCAAGAGAAACTAATCCTTTGGGAATTTTATTCCCTTTGAGCTAAAGGAACTCTTCATCAGCTTTTGAATTTATTTTAGGTGCTGATTCTTGTGGTGGAGATTCACTGCCTTCAAAATGAAGCTTTTCAAAGCTGTCCGTTTGTTCCAAAAAAACAATGATTTGGTTGTCACCATAAAATACCTACCAATGGTCAACATTATCTAGTTCACTTGGTCAAAAGACCAGCTCGATAGTGTACCTATCTTTTTAAAAATCTTGGTGAGGGACCAAGAGAGTTGCAAAGATGGCCAATGCATCTACATGACTATTGAATTCTCTAAACATGGTAGAAATACTAAAAGCATCAAATATTTCAATGCAGTGCCACACTAGATTGTGATAATGTTGCAATCTCTCATTCTTGGTTTGATACAGGTTCCTCACTTGACAAACCACCAGCTCAGTATCTCCTTTGGCATGAAGGAGCTTAACACCTTTATCTTGAGTAGCCTTTAATCTAAGCAGCAGTCATTCATACTCAACAGTGTTGTTAGTGTTACTAAACTATGACTTATATGTATAGGGGAAAATATCTCCTTGAGGAGATATTAAAACTACTCCAGCTCCAAAATTGGTAGAAGAATTGCTGGCATCAAATTCTAGAATCCAAACATCATTAAAATCTGATCTTCTTTCAAATTTTTCTTTATCAGGAAGGGAAGATCCCTTTTCATGTGTACAACACTCTACTAATTCTTCTAATGTCTTATCTATTTTTTTTGGATTTTCACCTATGGAACTTTCATCTACTGAAACATGAATGTCTTCAGTAGATAGAAAGTAATTACCCATTCTTGAAGACTCAAACAAAATTTGAGCTTTAGGGGCTGACATTTGGGTGACAATGTACTTTAATTCTTTCTCACGAAGCAAATTTTGCATGATGCCCTTGATAGGAATCCTTGCCTCAAATAGGTTCATGCTCAATTCTCCACCAATGTCCTTGAAAAAATTTTGCCCAAGAAGAATGCCATAGGAGGTTGGGACATTGGCCACTAGGACTGTCATTTTAATTCTTTTATCTGGGAAGGCCACAAATTCAAATTGAGCATCTTTGATTTATCCTAGTAGAGGCACTTATTTGTTTTCCATGGAGAAACATCTCCCAAAGGTCTTAGTCAGCATGAGACAAGGAGATACTACCACCTTGGCAGGCATGACATTGTTAGAGGTGCCAGAATCTATAATGTAATTATTTAACTGATGATCATTTATCAACAAGGAGACATAAAATGGTTCTATCTTTCCAAGGGCAGTTGGAGGAGTAATCACAAGATTATTTTGGGTGGATGTGTTCTTGGGGGAACCAAGAATTACTTTTGAAATTTCTTGTCATGCAGGGATGGTTTTATTTTTTACGCATTGAACTAACCTATCCAATTGCTCAAGGTTGGATTGCAAGAATTCAAACTCAAACATTTGAATTTTGGTCTTCTTAACATGGCCAATTATATCAAATGACTGAAATGAATTAAAAATAGAGGAAGGTAGTCCATCAATCTAGGTTTTACTGGGTGTGGGACTGGTCTTCAAATTTAAATTAGAAGGTGAAGGAATATTTAAGGTACTTACTTTTTTAGTGATCACTGGGTCCTTTGATTGGAAAGGCAGAGAAGCCCCTCATTTAGCAATTGAAATTGTTGGTTGAGATTCTTCCCCTATTTTTCCTTTATCTACTTGTTGAGCTGACTGGTTTTGAGACCTGGTAAATATAGCATATGATCCATTAAACACTTCTCCTTTACTTCTGAGTTCATCTTGGTAATTTATAAAATCAATGTTAGAGTCGCCAACTAATTCTTCTTGGCCTTCTACAAAGAGATCAATGTCATCTTCTTGGTTTAACTCAGGTTGGAAAGGAAAATCAGATTTAGTTTCAATATAACTAACTACTGAGTTAGCTGGTGCTGCTTCAATGGCAAGCTTCTCTGGTGGGGGAGAAAGGTGATTTGGTTTCCCTTGATTTTTGGCAGCATTGCCATAATATGATTGGTTGGGAAATGTCCTCCTTGGTATATCCTAATAAGGAGGAGAAAACATCCCTTGTGCCATTTGCTTTTTTAGAGCTAGCAATTTATTTGCTAGCTTTTGCACCATAGGATCAGTGGTGCCTGTAGAAGAATATTCAGAAGATGAAGACGATTTACTTTTGTTAGGATCTCTTCTTATCTTTCCTACCGAGATAAGATCATCTTCAACCTAATTGGCCAAAATCTAAGCTACAATAAGATCTATGTGACCAACCCACCTCAACAAGAAACTCACTTCAAGAAGATGAGAATTGATGAAGAAGCATTTGAGGTTCTCAGGTGTCGACGGAGTATTTATGGGAATCCTATTCCTCAGCTTGTCAAATTTAGCAATGAAGTCTCTCATGGGTTCATGAGGCTCCTTTTTTATCTATGTAAGCTGAGTTAATAGGGTACATCCATATTTTATAGGTTTAAACTTGGCCTCAAATTTGGCCTTGAGAGTGTTCCATCCAGTCACTATTTGTGCTTGTAAATGATAAAACTAGTCTGCAACAATGCCTTGCAATGTTTACACAAACAGTCTGACTGAAATGTCTTCATATTCAATGCCTATTACACCATAGGCTATGTAAAAGGCTGTAATATGTTCATCAAGATGAACCTTCCCATCACCATAGAACTTCGGGAAATTATTCCTTGAGCTATGGGGTAGATCATGTAGAGGTGGGGTTAGATTCAGAGGACCAAAAGTATTACCCTAAGGGCCTTGAGCTGCCATGATGTGGCTGTTAAAGGGAGGGATAATAAATCTCTATGGGATATGTATAGACAAAGCTATGCTAGAAGAGGAAAGAGAAGCTTTTCCTGGTATTGGGGACCTGATGTTTGTAGGAGGAAAACTCTTGGTTCACTGAAGGTGAGATGGTGGAGGAAAAAGATCAAAATTACTTAGCTACACCAACTCAAATATAGGATCAATAATACCTTGAGCTCTCTGGCTTTGCATGTACGGTGGATCTGCCAGAGTGTAAAATGAATATGGAAAAGAAATGAAACTACTTCAATTTGAATCTTGAGGATTCAAACTGCTTGTTCTTCCCCAGTAGAGTCACCAAAAACTGTTGGGTGAATATTTTGTCACCATCTGACTGATGGTAAAATAGGTTACATCAACCACAGTAAAAGGAGATTTATACAACAAAATGGATGTGGTGGCCATAGCTAGATTGGGATAAATCTCTCCTCTCAGTAAGGGGAGGTTCCTTATAAACTATTATATACTATATAAGCTAAAAATACACTCAAGGGTGAAATCATACCATCCATCTCTCTTTTTTTAGAGATGATGTTCACAAAATAAGGGAGAATTCTTGGGTAATTGCTGAAGGCATTTCTCTTCTTTCAAAAATGATGTTTAGAAAACTAGAGGAAGACTTCCTAGGTTAGTAATAAGATCCACAAGAAACCCATGAAAGTACAAAGTCTTTCATTGTTTCTCCACTGATTAGGATAAAGTAATACAATAAGATTAAGCACAGCTCAAAGTCTACACCTAAAACTACAATAGAGTAAAGGATTACGAAGGATAAAGAGAGCTCAAAGTCTCTCTAGTAGCCTTTACACAAAACATAGACTGAAGACAATTATGGTAGCACAAAGTCTCCCATAGTTGGCTTCAGGACATCTTTCAGCTTATTTCCACTTTTTCTGCTTGTTTGATTAAATGGACAAGACTGTATTTAGGAAACAAACATAAGAACAATTTCCTAGATGACACAAGCTTATTCCAACACAAAGTCTAAAATGTCACTTTCTTTCTCATTCATTTAACAAAATATGATTAACAATCTAAGCTCAAAGTCTTAGGAATGCCTTTCAATTTGGGTATAGCTTTGCTTTTGATAATAGAGAGATCCCCTCTATACAAAATGAGAAATTACAATATATAGCATCATAAGAAAGACTTGGGTGATTATTTTCATGAAAATGACCCATGATGGAATAGGTCATCAGCCTTGACTTTGGCATTCTGAATCATCTCAAATGTCTCCTCTTAAGCATGGGTTGTATGGTCTTCTTTATGATGCTTACATGACTATCCATTCACCTTTACTTAATATAGAAAAATAGGCCATGCCTTTAAATGTTTTCTCTTTTTGATGTCCACTTGGTGTACTATTCCACCTACTAGAATAACTCTTCTATAGATATTTCTAGACTTTCTATATTTGTTCTCTCTTTCTTTGCCATGTTTTGTCTTTCCTTGGTGATCTGAGCCCTCGGGGCTATCTTCTCATTTTTAGTTGGCTTCTTCAGCTCCTTTTTGGGTAGGTCACTGAGTTTATTCTTAGGTCTTTTGAAAATCAATAGTTATTCCATTACCCTAAAATTAACATCCATGGGGACATCACCAATCACTTGAACCTCTTTAAACCTTGAACCTTGAACTCTTTTGGTTCAAAGGTTTAATGGTTCAAAGTTTCAATGGTTGGACGATTGAATATTTTATAAAGGGCCACATTCACTCTCTTTTTCTTCTTTGATTGAAACATTTCTTTGAACCATTTGGTTGAAATTATTTATGGAACCTTCTGCTTAATTCACTCAAATCTTTCTTTCAAACTTTAAACTCTTTGAATTATTTGAACCTTTAAACCATTTTTGTTCAAGGTTCAATGGTTAAATGGTTCATTCTATTTCTTTGAATCCTTTGAAGCTTCAAACTCTCTGGATCCTTTTCTTTTCTAAGTCTATCAAACTCTTTAAACTTGTTGAACCTTTGAACCTTTGAACTCTTTTTGGTTTAAGGTTCAATGGTTGAACGGTTTAATCTTAACTCTTTGAATCCTTCTTTTCTCTAAGTTTGCTGAAGTCGTTGAACCTTTGAACTCATTGAGCCTTTGAACCTTGTGAAGGCGGGGTTCAATGGTTCAATGGTTCAAAGTGGTTCATTCTAATTGTTTGAAGCCCGTTGTTAAGTCTTTTGATCAAACCTTTGCATTGAACCATTCTCAAAACACTAAGGAAAAACCTTAAGTGTTTTGAACTTCCTTTGAAGAAAGCCCACCTATTGAACCTGTGACTTCCTTAGTTGAAAAAGCTTAAATATTTGAAAAACTTAACTACTCAGAACATTTTGAAAGAAATAAAGAGACCATTTTGGCCTATAGGACCAAAATGATTGGCATGTTGTCCATAAAAACAAGTGATGGATTTTGGGAACAACAAGAGGTAAAGAAAAAAGAAAGGAAATTTTAGTTTTAATGCCCTTTAAATAGAGAATAAGATATTGGATTTTTTGTTTTTAAGAGAAAAGAGGAGGAAGAAGTGAAAGAAATGAAATTTTCACTATAATGCACCTATTTGAATATTTAAAACAAGAAATAAACCCAAGGAAAAATTTAGGGTTCCATCAAGCATGCCAAAAATATTTCACTAAATTTTGTCTATTTTAAGTCTAAAGGAAAATACAAAGAAGGATGGGGATAAGTGATTAGAATGAACTCAGATTTGGTTTTCACATTGTATATAGATGTTTTTATTACTCCTCTTTATCTGGGGAGGACTACCTACAAATAAAAAACATTGCCATAAGATGTTTGTTAGCAGATAAATGAGTGAGTTGCCAAGCTACGTGCTTGTTCTAGGAAGTGTGAAACTTCCCTAGAGATGATAGTCCATTTTTGAGAGGCAAAATACTAATAAATAAATAAAATAAAGGTAAAGAGAGAGTGAGAGAGAGATAAAATTACCATTTTTAATACCCTGTATGTAGCAGAGAGTGATAGGGTGCAAGTGAGGTACTTTGTTTATGTTTTACAAGTTGTGTGGGTAGGGTTTAAAGAGGTTAGGACATTGATAGTCATTGACATCGGTAGGAGTGTGCTGATATCAGTTATATTGTTGAGGTCAATATTGAGATAATCAATATTGATTAGGTTGTTGAGGTTAGTAGGGGTAATAATTATGTAAAAAGTTGTAAAAGGATTTTTTGAGTCTGAAAAATGGTTTAGATCAGGTCAAGAAGGTTGAGAGAGTTATGAGAGGGAGATTATGGCTTGATTAAGTTTGGTATGTTAGGTAAAGGGGAAATAATCAAGGAAGCTTTGTAACTCCTTCATGATGGTATGATAAAAAGTGCATAAAGTAGTACAGGGTAGATATAACAAAATAGTAGAATAAATATTTAAAGGACCTACAATATCAGTGATGTACTTAGCTATGGTAGTCACTGAATGATAAGTCCCAAGTTTATGGTCCTTATTAGGGAGTCTAAACTTGAGTGCATAAATAAATATAATAAGTGGGTGTTTTTGGTCTTCAAGGTCTCAGTTGTTGATTATGATTAACTTATGCAGGGTGATTGTAAGCCTAGATTTCAAAAAATAGAATGTCAAGAGCATGAATGAGAGTAAGAATTGATTTTATTAATTTTTGTTGACCAAAAATATAGGTTGGAGTTTGTCTTATACTATCTACATTGGTGATGCCATCAACATCGATCGTGATCTCTTCAATGTCAGTCATGGGTTGACTAACATTGGTGGCCCTAGAATAGGTAAACCTTTCTATTTTTGGCCTATTTCTTATTGTTGTGCATGCCAAGTATGACACCCATTATAAAATGGTAAAAATAAGAGGTTAGAAATGAATTAGTTATTTAGGAATTTAATTTGGAAGTAGGAATAAGTCTTGGGTAGCTAGGATGAGGGGACCAGGTTTTGAGGTGACTCATTAGGGGAGAATTAGTCATAGGGTGAGGTGGCCAGATAAGGTGGCAATAGGGGGTTTTAATTAACTTAATTATGTATATTCAATTAATTAAATACATGAGAGGTAAAATTATGGGTTAGGGAGATTAATTATTATTATTAAAAAGGGTTTGGGGGGTTTTGACACAAGGAGTTATGCACATGTGTATGACATAATTTTGGTGTCTACAATAACTCCTATATCAATATTAGAAATTTGAGTGATAGAGAGGCTCATTTGGAAGCTGCTTAATGATTTTGTTGACTAAAGCATTTTGACGGATGATATTGACTTCAGAATATTGAAGAGGAAGAGGGGGATATTTTGATTATGCATGCCCTAAGACATTGGTTGAGGATGAGTTTGAATATGGAGAAGGTGATTTTGCATTCTCATCATTTGATTTGTATTATGAGCTTAAAAAGTATTCATTTTATTAAGTGTTTGTAACAATAGTTTGTGGGTTTGATCAACATTTTTAGCATCATTTGAAGCATTAGAGTTGGTATTAGTGGCTTGGGTATCACTATTGGTATTGATAGGAGCTTGAAAATAACTTTGAGAATGAGAGGCACTAGTGAAAAAATTTACTTGGGTGGTAAAATATGGACTAGTGAAGGGATGAGAAGAGAAAGCACTAGAAGCATGATTACCTTGGGTAGAAAATGATGCACTTATTTCACTCGATTTCTTAATCTAATTATTTTTTCTTGAAAGAAGAGGAAAACAACAAGAAAAGTGGTGTGTAGGGGTCCCTGGTAGAAAGTGCACACGTTGATATCTAGATGAAGTGGGAACTCTTCTTTATCAAGGGAAGGATGACCTATAAATCACATGAACTCATGAAAAATATGTTAATAGAAAGGTAAGGGGCTGCTTGGTGAGAAACCAATCCTAAGAAAGGAATGTGCTTCCTTAAATGGATGCTAACCCTTGTTCAACATTCAAGTTTATTGATAAAAGAGAAATTATAAATGGTAGATATAGAAATGATAACGATGAACAATATAAAAGAGATCTAATCTATAGTAAGATTTATATTATCAAAATAGTGATTCTAAAATGTAGTAGCTTCATCAATATCCTCTTGGATTACAACTAACTATTCTTCTATGTCCTCCAAGTTAGGTGTGAAAACCATAGTGCAAAGGGATATCTCAAAGGAAATATCACTTTGATTGGTAAATAGAGGTTTTGGGATAATGGGAAGGTCAAAAATGCTATCAATCTCATGTGAAAGTCTTGGTAAGGTCATCTACATGCAATAAATAGATTAAGGTCAGGTCCATAAAATTAGAAAAGAGTTTAAGTATAGGTCAAAGGGTGGAAAGAAGTTTAGAAAGGTAAAAAGGGGATAAAATAACAATCTATAATTTTATGTGATAGAACCATCGGTGGTCAGGGTGATGATCAATTATTGTCCTAACCATTGATAATTGGGTGACCAGTAGTGATTGCTATAACCATTGATGGTTATGGCAACCATTTGTGGTTACCTATAAAGAACTTACTGGGGAGTGAAGCTGAGTTATAAATAGGTAGCTGAGGGGTGAGAAGGGTCATATGGGTAGTGTAGGTAGAGGAAAAAGGGTAGGGAGGGTGTTTAATAGAGAACACACTAGTAATAAGCAAAGAATGATAAAATAAAGTTGAGAAAACAAAGTAAAGTACCTTTGCTTTAAAGAGTTGAATGGTTGGATACTTGAAGGGATGCAGACAATGTAATGGTACTTTAGCTTTACAATCACATGAATATAGCTTTAGGTTACTTAATTAATATAAAGGAAATGAGAGTGTCTTGATGCATGAATTTTGGGTCCATATCTCCTCTAAGAGCCTTGTAATTATAGAAGAAAACTTATTGAATGAGGAGAGAGAGTTGTCAAATTGAGGGAAGGAAAGTTGATAAGTTGGTCCTAAATAAGTGTAATGGAGAGTTTGTGCATGGGAAATTCACTAATTTGGTTACTATAATCCTATTCATGGCTAGAATTTTCTAAGTACTGGGAGTGGGTAACTGACCATTGATAGTCAAGATAACCATTGACGGTTAGGTTGACCATTGGTGGTTGACCCTCTAAGGAAAAAGAGGTTAAATATAATGTGTTAAGTGGTATGTTTAAAAGGTTGTCTAAGTTCATTTAAAGGGGTTTTTTTAAGGTTTAAAGGGGAGTTAACTAGGTTAATAGTTAAGTCAGGGTCGAGAGCTAGGTCATGGTGATATGAATTTAGAAATGGTTTGAGGGATGTTTTTAAGTGTCTACATTTTGCCCATTTTTATTGTGTAGCATTAAGTCAATAAGTCATAGAACAAAAATGGAAGGTTGATAGTTTAGGGTTAGTTGCCTTGAGTATGGGAGGAGGGTATTTCCCCTCAAACTATGAGTCAATGAGGTAATACAAAAATTATGTCATGGTTTGATAAAAGAAAAGAAGGTGTAGGTATTGAAATGCAACTATGTGCACAAGGTGTGACGAGATGCTAAGGGCATAAAATCACACAAAGACATAAAAAGGCCAATGTTAAATATAGTAAGTTTGGGTTCTAGAAGAAGTGATAAGCTAATTAATCCCTAACATTGGTCATAGCTAATCTAGCTATGCATATCAAATGTCCTAGAAAGGGTCAATGTTTACTTAAGTATCTAGGGTAGGAAGTTCTCCTAAGAAAAACATGAAAGGTTAGGTCATGCATGAGGTGGTGTAAAACAATTTCAATAAGGCCAAATTGGTTAAAGCAGTCAATAATGACCAAAATAAGGTCATTATAAGGTGTAAAAATAGGTTTGTTCTAAAAAAGGGGCTAAAATCATGATAAATGTGGGAAAATGGGTGGGTTAGTTAGGTGGGGGGGTGGCTAAGCTAACTCCTGATACATAAGGCAAGAGGATGCTGCCTACATAGTCCCATGGAAAATGCATCTAACATGGACTTTAGGCCAAATGTAGTTCTTAGGTTAAGGAGAGGGTAACTCCCAGATAAGGTCAAGAGTAGGGGAAATAGGTTGCCCCATTAGGGTTTCTCAAGGTAAGGGTAAGTTGAAGAAGGAAATAAGTTGAAGGGATAAAAGGTAGGGTGGTTTAAAAAGGAAGGGAGAAGGAACTGATCATTGATGGTTACCCAACTATTGATAGTTGGGGTTAACCGATGATAATTACCCAACCATCCATGGTTAGGACAACTGGTGACAGTTGGATATCCATCAATAGTTAGGATCAAAAAGCTCTAAAACCATGACAAAATAAAATTAGATGGTGAAGAAAAGTCATTGTTATCTTTTTGTGAAAAAGTGGTTGAGCGCTATTATTTTATGATTTGCTTCATACGAAGAGCAAAAGGGATTGTTGAGAGGTGAGTGAAGTGTTGAGATGAGATTGGTGTTGGAAAGCATGATTTTTGGAAAGATGGATCCAAGACATGCACCAGTGGTAGGGCACAATTTGAAGAGGCACCACCGATCATGAAATGAGGTGGGTACTATTTTAAAATTGATAGAATAGAATTAGATTTTGAAAGTAAGAATAATTTTTTTATGTATTATGGATAATTGTGAGTGGAATTAGAAAACCTAGGGTTTAGGTAATTTTGATTGGTTTTATTTTTGGGAGGGAAAAAGAAGGGAGGGTGGGTAGGAAACTAAATAAAAGGGATGAGGGGGAGAGAAAATGCAAGGGGAGGGGAATTTTTTATATTGTTGGGTGTTTTGGGGAGGTTGGGGGGTCAAAGCCCATGACCAATAATCACCCACAAGTGACCATCAGTGGTTGACCCAATTATTAGTGGTCGACCCTAGGGGTATAAAATACCCCAAGGGGACCATCAACAATCAAAAGGGGGGTTAGGGTTTTTGTTGGATAAAGAGAGCATGGGGGGAAAAGATTTGTGGGTGGGTTTTAAATAGGGTGTGGGTGGTTGTATACAGGGAAGAGGATAGTAAAGAGGTGGGGTGAAGGGTGGTGGTGAAGTTAATATTCATTTTTGCTTAAAGTTATTGATAAGTATAATTGGTTATAGATAATGTTTTTTAAAAATGTGAGTTTTGTGATATTTTAAGTTTGTGGTAGAGTAAAAATGTAGAGTAGAGTAATTATAGAAGTTATTCCAAAAATTGATAAATGATGTTGTGTTTCAAAATTTTAGCATTCAAGAATATTAATATTAGGGATAATATGTATAGTAGGTTATTGAATAGTTTTTAGTGATAATAGGTTATATTGCAAGTGGTATAGATAATGTGTGGAAGAACATTTTTTTTAAGGAAATAGTTAATAATAGGGTGGTGAAGAGAAATAGTTATTTTTAGGAATAAGGATAGGGGAAAGTGCTTAGAGATGTAAATGGTTATTTAAGGATTTAGAATCTTATAAGGTGTATAAATGGGATGGATAGTTGGTACTCGATTAGAAAATAAAAGGTGGGTAGGTGATTTAAATAGTGTTATCATGTAGAGGATAGTAAAGAGGTAGGGTAGAAGTTTACTAAGACCAACTAGGGGGATATAAGAGAGAAAATAATTAATTATTTTAGTTTTCATGTTCATAGGGATAGGTCCTTACTTAATTCTTGACATGTTTGTTTGTAGGTGTGAGAGAAAATTTAGTTACAGGATCATATTCCTGAGATGTTCCTAATAGTATGAGATGTGATGATGGTTGAGGAATGGCATCATATGGAGGTGGTGCGTTTTATGGGGATGCACCACTACCAACATCTTTTGAGGGATGCTACCATGATAGTATCCCTCACCAAGAGATGGGAACTAATGACTAATACCTTTTAGTTGTTGATAGAAGAGATGAGTATACTACTAGAAGATGTTCACCAGATTACATGGTTGCTGATTTGAGGGGACCCCATATACCACATCGAGAGTGAGGATATCGATGAGTGTATGGAGTTATTATATGGGGATGATAGAGGTGATGCATACTTTCATTTAGGGGAATTCAACATCAAATTGCTATACTAGAGGGCTCTTGAGGGGAGGCATCTATTGATGATGATGTAGTTGGTAGTGACATGTCATGTAGTTCCAAATTCTATTGGGGAGAGATATCAATGTGCTCTATTAGGAGTGTTGGTGGAGCTGATCCTTGGTGGGATAGTGTTTGGATGGGCACATTTATTACTAGTGTGAATATATAGGGAGCTATGGGGATTTCAAGCACACAAATAATATGGCATTAGTGTGGGGTTTGTTCTAAATTTTTGGGCATACAAGCACATACAAGTGCTATGGCCATTAGGTTTACTATTTGGGGGGTATCTACCAATTAATTATAGGGTTAGTTTCTAGAGATGGAGGAGAAATAGGGCCATGATAGGGTTTGGTGGTGGTACACATGACCTAGACTAGTTTAGAGAGGCACTGGAGGGTTTGGTGGATGGAGACATAGTATCAAGGCCATATAGGGAGTGGCCTATATGGGAGGGCTACCAACATCATACGTTGTCTTTAGAGAGCTAGAGGTAGGTCTATGGATGATGAGAGGGAGATATTGAGTGTATCTTATTTAAGAGGGTACAATGATAGTTTGGATTGGTACAGGGGATTAATTTTGATTTTGTATGGTATAAGAGGGAGGATTTAGAGTATCCACTTCTAAAGCCATAACCATAAGATGAGGTTTTGGATTTTGACAAGCCACCATTGAGGGGAGGTTATGATGTAGGGGTGACACCTAACTACCTTGCATGGTTTCAACATATATATACTATGATGGATTTTTGTTTTGGAGATGGTGATAGGGCCCCAATGGATGTAGATCAGAGATGGGGGGCAGTGTAGGGAGACCCAAAAGTGACAATGACACTAGTGGTAGCTCAAGCCTAAATAGCTATATTTCAGGGGTAGGTTGTGACTGTTCAAGGTTAGGTAGGAGTCATATTGGAGAGAGACTAGGCCCATGCATAGGTCATAGATTTACAATGGTAAGTGGCCATCTTATAAGGTCAGGTGACTACATTAATAGGGGAGTGAGACTAGGTGAGGGTATCAGTTGGTTTGGTGACCTAAGAGAGAGACTCCTTATGATGGGCTAGTGGAGTAGTGATAGGTACAAAACCTCTCAAATATATCACATAGACTAGGTATCATTAAATGATACAAGAGCTAAGGTATTATGAGGGCATTGTATTAGCACATTATCCTAATGAGCTAAGGTAGGGAGAGTATTAGTTTAGTTTGTTAAGTGGGGTAGGTTTGGGGACCCTAGGGTAGTGGGCTATGGTAGTGGGTTAGTAGGTAGGGCCTCTACCTAGTACAGGTATAGGTATAGGTGTAGGTACTAGTGGGGCTAATGATAGTGGCCTACTAGATCCATGATATGTATATGATCCATTTTTGATATCAGCCTATGTACTGAACATGTGATATGTATTTTGGGTGAGAGTTACGATGTATAGACATTGTATAATGCATATATATATGATATGGATTCATTTTGAGATGTTGTTTTGATGATGACTAATGTTTATTTGATGGTTATGTTTGTGTTTATATGATGATGTATTTGGTGATGTTTTAATGCTAATCATGTTATGATAGTTAGACCAAGATGTGTTTATTGGTGATGTTGCTTAATGGTTATAGTTGATTAATTAATATAGTTATGTGATAAATTATGTTTTAATAATGTTATTCATAATGGTTAATTTAATGTTTTGATTCAATGTTGGTTAATCATGTTAGCTAAGTATGATAAGTTGGTTGGTTTTGAATGTTAATGCTTTGATTTGTGGAAAATTTTTGGTTTTAATTGGTAAGATAGGTATGGGTGACAATGAAAAGGGGCATGCTAGATTCTTTAGCAAGGATCTTATTATACCCCACAAGATGGATATGATCTTAGTGAAAGTGAACCCCTCATGCATGTCAAATTATCATTTTCCTAATACTAAGGTGTGTAATATAGACACCTTATGTCAAGTGAGCTAAAAAAACTTTGATTTATAAAGGTGATATGAAAAATGGAGGGTAGTGATAAGTAGGTAGGGGAAGAAGTGTTAAGTAGGGAAACATGTGTGGGTTCACTCGCCCCTTTACTTAGGTGATGTATAGAACTAAAATAGACTAGTCCATGTATTTTAAGGGGGTAGAATGATCAATACAAGAAGTCTACTAATATTAAAAGAGAGCTAATTATAGTTCTTTTGGGATAATGTTGAATTTTTGATAGGGTCATGTATTGATTTAAAAGAGGTGAAGATGATCAAGGCAGGAAGCTTCATTGAGTTACAAAATAGAGTCAATTATGGCTTTTAGATATTATTTATCATGTTAGCTTAGACATCCTTTAAGGGAGTGGTCTAAGTTTGAGTTTTGATAGCTGTCCTTCGAGGGATTAGTCTATCATTTTATCATTTAGGTGATAGTTATCCTTTGAGGGAGCGGTATATTTTTTTCCTTATGATAATGGACCCAAATAATATGTATCTCAAAAATATTGAACTTTTGTTTTAGACATGGATGCATCTATTTCAAGTTTAGAGTGAAAACATTTGTAAGGGAAAGGTTGTGCCTCAATACGGTGGTTATGTGATTATAGGAAGGGGTCTTAAAGAACATACAACCATAGGATTCCATCTAACAAAAGATGAAAAACATCCATGAGAACCATGTCATGGGTAGATCCATGGTACCCACATTTAAGATTGTATGAAAATGTTTGACAGATAATCACATGGATATAGTGTAACCACATGTCCCTAAGAGGAATAGGGTAAGAGGATTAGGGAAGTGAGAAGTTATTAAAATCAAAGGATGAGATTAAGTTAGATAATAGGGTGTGTTAGATAGGCCTTAGCAATAAAAAGGATGTAAATGTGAAGCATTGAGAGGCTTAGGGTTTGGTTTACCTCTGAGAGAGGATAAATGATAAGTTCCTGATTTGTACTTATGGGTTATAATATAGGGTCCAATATAGTTGAAGGTAAAATTTCCCATTTTGGTTTGCTCCATGTTTGTTACGTGTTGGTTTTCATTAATAATGAGGTCTCCAATGTTAAATTCTTGAACTATTAGACATTTATTGTAGGTGCAGGTGATACGCTCTTGATAGAAATGAAGATGATTAAGGGAAATGAGGTGATGCTCATCAAGTAGGTCCAAATGTGTGAGATGCCACCTTCCTTATAGTAATGCCAGACAACAACATTATCCTTAAACTCAAAATAGAAAATTGGCTCTATTTGAATTCTATCTCCACCCATTATAGTCTTCCAAACAAAGACACATAACCCCCAAAACTAGAGATTCACAAAGTTATTGTTAAAGGAAAGATTAGCTGTTATGATAATAAATTTACATGTAATATCATTAATAAGAGCTACCTTTTGAAGGACCAATTGAAGCCTACTCTTCCCATGCTCAAACATGATTACAAGGGGATCTCTATAATTAACAGATAAGCACATCACCTTAACACAAGGGAGTAATAAAACTAAGATGACATTGAGTAAGCGAAGTACAAAAAGTATGTACTTTGAGATACACATCAACATCTTTTAGTAAAACTGGCAGAATAAACCATATTTCCTAAGATGATTAGTCATCATCAATACATCATCTCTTTTCAAATAAAGTCCCTTATATTTAAAGGGATGTTATTAATTTAGTGCCAACAATGCCAATTAGAAAATTGTTAACCCAAGTCTACAAGAGCATCCATAACCCCATTGCCCTCTCTCTATATATGAGATAATTCAATTATAGGGATCTGATATAGAAGGATTTGTATGTCCACTATAATGTCCTTTAGTTTCTAGGCACAATTCAACACATTAGTAATAACATCAATAATAAGTTTAGAGTCTCCCTAAATGTGTAATTGCCTAATATTAAGTGAAATAGCCAATTTCACCCCCATAAAAGAGTAGAGGCTTCAACATAATTATTGATTTAAAGGCCTATCCTAGTATCATAGACAACAACCATGTACCCTTGTCATCCCTGATAATCCCACCACCACTAACCTTATCATCTACCTTAGGTGCTCCATCAAAATTTAGTTTGAGCCAATTAGACTTCAGGGGGATCCATCTAGTGTTTAATCTCTACAATTGTTTGAAATTGTTATGAGCCAAAATTTGGTTTAGAATTCTCCAATTAGTCATAATCTACTCTTCTTCTTAAGAAAGAGTTTTTCAATAGTTTTGATATGAGAATTGGTCACACTTTCCATGAGGATCTTATAAGAGGAATGCAAAACCTGAGAAGTATCCCTAAAAACATCCCTAAAAATCCTATTATTACACTCTTTTTGAACAGTCTAAGCAAGACAGGGTAGAATTTGGTTCCAAAGCTCAACCAGCCATGGATGAGAGAAGGAAGGACACCAGTTAGCAATAAATTCCCTAACATTAGAATTAAAAACCCATTGAATGCCAAAATTCCTTAAAATAGTACTCCAAATTTCCCTAATAAAATCATAGTGGAGAATTAAATGAGAGACAATTTCCTCCTTCTCAAAGCACAAAAAACACCTATTGATCAAGGTGAATCCCCTCCTTTGTAAGTTATCTAGAGTTAGGATTTTGTTATAAAAAATAACCCACCAAAACCTATTAATTTTATGGATAAGTTTATGATTTTAAACTTTTCCCCAAATCTCATTGTTAGGCATATCAGGGATCAATAGATGGTAAGCAGATTTAATAGAAAAACTACCTTTCTTATCTGACCACCAATATAGCTCATCTTCCCTAGGAAAAAGAGGGATTATAACCCCCCATAACAATTTTTGGATAGATCACATCCTAGAATAGAGTTTAGGATGATGGGTAAAACACTCAAAAATATTTTTCCAACTCCTAATACCATTGTTATTGTGAATATAATGACAAAATTTATTTCCAAAAAACTATATAGCAATGCCAATAATGCCTCTATAATCACCTTGAGTAACTAGGGCCTTATCATTCAACCAAATGTCTTCCCAGAAGTTAATATAATTACCATTCCCTAGTTTCCATCTAAGCCCATGCTTGGCCATGTTGTTAGTACATTCAAAGTTGAGTTTAAAAGATAATGGGAGTGGTTCACCATGAAGAGGGCTAAGGATTATACCTACACCCCCACCCTTCTGGTATTTAGAGCCATCAAAGAACATGGCCATTTGGTAGGGAGGCTCATCCTAATAAAGGGTCATGATGGAGTCATATAGGAATGCTAACTAGATAGGTTGGTTATTAGGTAAGGGAGTTTTAACAAGCTGATCAATAATGACTTGTCCTTTAATGGACTTTTGTTGAATAAAATCAAGATCAAACTTAGTAATAATCATGAGCCATTTAGCAATACGTTGATTTTGGTATGGTTTTGAGTGCATGTACTTGAGTGGGTTGATATGGGTGATGGCAAAGGTCTTATGGTTAAGGAGGTAATGACAGAGTTTGGAGGTAACAAAGACAAGTGTGAGATAAAATTTCTTAGGATGGGAATACTGCATCTCATAATCAATAAGGGTACAACTAATGTAGTACATGCATTTTTCTTTATTTTGTTCATCCTGATGAGCTAAAATTACACCTAAGGAGTGGTCTGTGGCAAATATATAGAGGTAGAAAGGTTGGTCATATTTAAGTAGAATAAGAACTTGTGGGGATAACAAGTACTACTTAAGTTAATCAAAGGCTTGTTAACATTCCTTGGTCCATCTGAAGGAGGTGCCTTTCTATAAGAGGTGATGAAAAGGTTGACATCTATTTGAAAACTATGAAATGAAATGGTGGATAGATTGGAGTTTCCTTTGGAGGCTATGATGTTGTTTAAGATTCTTCATGGGTGACATTTCTAAAATGGCTCTAACTTTGGCTAGATCAATTTCAATTCCATGAAGGGAAATGATAAATCTAAGGATTTTTCCTAAGAGAACTCCAAACATGCACTTCTTAAGATTAATTTAATATGAAACTAGATTAGGTGATAAAAAATGATAGCTAGGATAAAGAGATGATCCTTACAATACTTAGATTTTCCTAGGATACCATCTAAATAATATTCCACAATCTTATGAATAAGGTCATGGAAGATGTAGGTAATTAATCTTTGATAGGTAGCACCTACATTCTTTAAATTGAATGGCATGACCTAATAGTCAAAAGTACCCCAAGGGGTTATAAAGGTAGTTTTGTGTTGATCAGTAGGGGAGATGAGGATATGGTTATATACTAAAAATCCATCCATGAGGGATAACATCTCATGGCCCACTATAAGATCAACTAGAAGATTAATGTTAGGTAAGGAAAAATCATCTTTAGGGCATGTAAGGTTGAGATCATGGAAATAAATGTAAATATGTAGTCCCCTAGTTAGTTTGGTAATGGGAACAATGTTAGAGACCTATTTTGGGTAGTCAATGGGTTGGATGAAGTTGATGGATAGGAGGCATTGAAGTTCTTCCCTAATAAAGAGGGTGATGTGTGGGTGTATATTACAAAGTTTCTATCATATTAGTTTAGCATCAAGGTAGGTAATAATGTTATGAACGGTGATGGTGGAATAAATCTTAGGCATATCCTGATAGAACCATGCAAAGGTAATTCTATGGTCATGGAGGAAGAGAGGATAATGTTGCTACTCATCTAGGTTCAAGGATTGGCCAATTTTAATAATATGGAGGTTATCCAGAGTTCTAAAATTGATATTAGTTATAGGTTCATTAAGCATGGTTTGGTTATTAGGGTGAAGATATTTGGAAATAAAAGAGTCCCCTACACCAAGGTAGTTGAGAATAAAAGAATCATCTTGACACTAGATGGTGTGGATGGTAGGAGAATCATGGTCAATCAAGTCAGGGTGGATGAGAGGAAATTTTTTGGTCTAGCCATCATGCTAATAAGTTAATTGGTCCAAACTAATAGTATTGATAAAAAAATGTGGATGGGATGATGGTGGAGTCCTCAGAGGAAGAGATAGAGCTAGGTGAGGAAGGAGCTTCTTCCATATGGGTATCAATGGGTTTTGGAGAGGTGGGTTCCTTTGGTGGTTCAAACCCAAGCCCAAAGAAATTAGGAGGTTTTTGGGTTTTGATAAAAATCAACTCATGAGGTATTTATTCAAATAGACCCATTTTGAATCCTTTTTAGACACACAGGTGTAGATAGGTTTTGGCAAAGGTAGGGTTGATTAAGTAGGAGAAATTAAAAGTGAAGGGTTGGAAATATGATATGGGGATAAGAGCAAGAAGAGGTTGGTCAACTCCTCCATAGACAAATTTTTTTTAGTTGTTGGGTAGTCTGATGGGGATGATGGTACCTATATTGGGGTCATACGATGGGTCATTTTGAAGAACCCCATACTCTTTTGGAATGGGAAGGGTATCTAGGGTCAATAGTCAATATTCCCCAAGGGAAATATATTGAAAGGTTTGTGCTAGGGAATCCTTGATAGGGATCTAGGAAGAAGGAATAGAGGCATTAGTTGAGGCTTCATCATTGTGGATGATAGAAGAACTATGGGTATAGGTTGGTGTTGTGGTTATGTTAATAAGATTAATTGGTAGTAGGGAATATGACTATAAAAGGAGAATGCCATTGGGTCTATAAGTCATATTAAAAGAAGTAAAAGGGCTAGGGTCTACATGGATGGTTTTAACCAGCCCTTCATTCTCAAACTTGACACAACATTGCAAAGTGGAGGGGATACAACTCATGAATCAGATCCAAGGGCATCCAAGTGGAATGTTATACTAAAATTCACCTTGTATGACATAAAATAAATCAAGAATGGTATAGGGCCCTAAGTGGATGTGAAGAATGATAGTTCTTAAGGTAGTGTCCATGTTGTCATTAAATGAGCAAAGAATGGCATTACTTTTAGCCATGATATTGTTTGGGAGATGTATCTAGTTGAAATTATGGGAGGAGATTATGTTAATGATAGCTCCCCCATCAATCATCACCCTTTTGATGAGGGTTATATTGATATATGTAGTGATGAAGAGGGGGGGATCATACTCTTAAAAATGGGTAGGGGTATCTCTAAATCTTAAAAGGTGACAATGGCAAAGTGCTGGAGAGTACCTATGAATGCCACAAGAGGTTGAGGATCATCTGGTTGAACCTCAATAGATTAAAGAATGTCAATAAATGATTGATGATGGTGAGGTGAAGTGTGGATTAATCCATAAGGACTCATCTTCACTGGGGCCTAGTGAAGTTGTTTCAACATGGCTTATTGGATGGTCATGGAAGGATTGGTAGGTGGGGCACCTAAAATGGTGACCTTATGTCATGATGAGGGCATAAGTGCTGATAATGATGTCTGAGCTTGATTGAAAGGTTGGGAATACACATGATAGGTCCATGGGATAGATGTATGAGCACATCCATTGCCTCATTATTATGCTCATGATCGGGTAACCATATAGATGGTGTGAATGATAGGGTCTGTTGGGCTAGATGGTTACTTTGGTTCTTCCCCCTTATCCTAGGATAAAAGGGTGAGGGGAAGTATAGGTGAGGTCAGTGGTTGGGTTGGTTGAACATGAGGTTGAATAGGTTAGATTGGAGACAAAGGTTCATCTAATAAGAGGTCATCATTAGCATATAGACTATGGATGAGATCTTGGAGGGATTTTCAATTCTCTATGTCATGTCTTAGGGTCCTATGATATGCATAGATCAATATGTCATTGAACTAAGAGGGTTTGGAATAAGAAGGGGTCAATGGATTTATAGGATGTAGTTGAATGGAAGAGGTTTGTAATAACCTTTGTAAAATGGCCGTGTAAGATTCATTTAAAGGTAGAAAAGGTGTTATTGTAGGTGTTAAAGATACTGGGGCATTCTTAGATGGAGGTGTGACTCTAGAAGAGGCTGGTTTTTAAAAAATGTTGGGTAATGGTTTGGGTTGGGTAGGCTTAGGTAGGATTGGTTTAGAAGAAGATGGTCTCAAAATAGATGTGGTAGGGATATCGACTAGTGGAAAGGTATAAAGGGATAAATTGGTCAAGAATGATGAGGAAGTTGGAGGCTTAAGTAATGGATGGGTAGGTGAAGATAAGGGGGTTGGATTGGCTACAGTGGAATAAGTAACTGACAGAGTAGAGGGGAGAGGTCCTAGAATGGATGGAAAAGAGGAAGGAGGTGGTATAGGTTGAGTTTGAGGATGGGGTTTAGGCAACTGAGGGTCCTAAGCTAGCTTAGGTGATAGTCTACTAGGTGGATAAGAAGGGGTCAAATCCAATCTAATATAGGTATGGGAAAGGTTATATGTTAGGTAAACACCTAAATTCTAGGTTGGTCTAGTAAATAAATTATGGGAGGATCTAGGAGGAGGTGGATGATATACTTCTTGGGTGTCTTGTCAAATGGGAATATAAGGTGGTGGGGTGATGATAGGTTTAAAAGTGGATGCCAATGAGGTGGAGGAATCAGTGCTATTTTGGTAAGGGAGTTTGAGATGATGCCAAAAGGTATCCCTATCTAGGTTAGGTTGGGAGGTAAACTCAAGATGTTGTACTAATTGAGAAAAAGGTTTATAAATAGGTTTGGTACCATAAATAGTAGTTTCAAAGGTTAAATAATTAGGTGGGGAATGAGGTGAAGTGATTTAATCCTTACCTATGATAGAAATGTCTAAAATAATGGGTTGGGTAGGAGAGACAATAGTGGTTGGTTGGGTAACTAATGGTTCCTAAATGAAAGGAGTAGGGATGGTTTTGGTTGTTTCTTTAGTCTAGGTATCTAAAGGGAAAGGAGAAAGTTCCATTATTATGTTTGGTAGGGTAAAAGGAGGGATAGTTGACTTAAGAAAGGAGGAAACCAATTTAGGTATGGTTTGTTCAAGTAAAGGTACACAGGTTATGGGTTCCTATGGTTATACATGAGTTTACAGAAGATGGGAAGGTAAAATATTCTCTTTCATGGGTAAGGTAGGTGAAGGAGTTATATAAGTATGAGACTTATCTACCATGGGATCATTTAAAATAGCATTGATAGTGTGCACCTCATGGGAAGATAATGGGTCAAGGCTATCAGTGTGAGGTTGGGCTAAAGGGGTATGGCTAGGAAATGGTTTGTAGAAGATATATAGAGAATGGTTATGAGGTGAATTTGGGTTATTAAACAATATCTCACCATTTTTGATCAATTTTTGGACAATACCTTTGAAATTATTACACTAATTAATGTCATATCCAATAACCCAATGGAAAGCACAGTGGTCATTTTTGTTATACCACCCAGGCATAGGGTGAGAAGGGTTAAATTGCTATGGTGACTTGAGTTGTGAGAGTTGAATAAGATTATCCTTAAGCAACTTATCTAATATGGAGTCATAAGACTCTCTTATGGGTGTGAACTTCTTAGGGGGATCCCAATTTTGATTTTGAGTTTAGGATAATAAGGGGTTGGAAGAATTGGTAGGATGAGGTGGGTTGGTAGCTTGAGGTGGGGTAGTTTTCAAGACAACTGCATTGACAAATGTTTTGGTTTTGGCATTAGGTTGGTTTTATGTTTTGGTGGAGGATGGATCATTAGACTTAAAGGTGGAATTATTATTCTAGATTTTCAATCACCCTCATCAGTGGCATGGTTTTCCAACTTATGAGCCATTGTGAATGCCTCATCAAAGGTCCTAAAGGTTTGGAATTGAAAAGTGGGCATGATATGTTTAGCACACCTCATAAAGAAAAGTTCAATGAGCTCTACTTGGGGTAGTGAAAAAGATAGTTGATTAATAAGACCTTGCCATTGGGTGATGAAGTCAGTGATTGGTTTATCCTCAAACTATCTGATGGAGTAAAGGTTGGTTATGGAAACCTTCTTAGATATGTTCACTAAGAAAGGTTCTTAGAATATTTAGGATAATTATCTGAATGATAAAATGGAGTGATTGGTAATATAACTATACCAATCAAAATCTAGTCCAAACAAATACATGGGGAAGGTTCAGAGGAGGAGGAAATCATCATGCATGATCAAGTAGCATGAATGGTGAAATTCCTACAAGTGCTACTGAGGGTCCTCCTTACCTTGGAACTTATAAAACTTATGTAGTTCCCATTGAGGAGGATAAGCATGGATGGGAATAGATGAATTGATTAGTTCATTAAAGATATAATCATATGATAAAAGGTTATGAAACCTAGATATGGAATATTCTAGATGGGTCATCTTATCCATGAGCATCTTGATCAAATCAGGTTGAGGTTGAGATACTGCATAATCAAGTGGAAAGTTTTATTATGGTTAAGTTAGGGTGATAAATGGATTGGTGGTATGGGCATTGATGTGGCCACATACTGGTATGTAGTGGTCATTGGTTGGGAAGATACCCCATATGAGTTAGAAGGCATAAATGGTTGGGTAATAGAAGGAACATACCCCTATAGATTGGGAATGTATTGGTAAGTGATGACAGGTTACTTGAGTAGTTTGGGGTTGATGTAGGGGTACACCAAGATTAGCTATGGATGGTATAGAAATGGTGGAAGGGATAGACACACTAGGAAGTTGTTGCAGTGTGGTAACCAGAGTGTTGATAGGTAAAAGGGTTTGGGGTATGGAAAGCACTATGTTTGAAATGGGGTGGAGGTAGCAAAAGTGGTTCATATGAAAGGAATGGTAGAAGCTAGGGTAGAATATACTGAGATGGATGATGGGGTAGATGCCATGGTTGAAGTTAGAGGTGTTTGAATACCAATCAACACATTAGATGGAGTTTGGATGGTATTACTAGGTGGTTTATTGGTAGAGGAGGAGGGTCAGGGAATTATAGGTTAGATTAAAGTGACACTAACCATTAAGTAAGAAGGCATAACCAAGTTTGGTTCTATGGGAGGAACCAAATCAACGGAGGGATGATTAGCCAAAGTGGTAAGGTAGTTTTGCAATGCAACAACATTATGATCTAAGAGAGTGGTAAAGTCCACATCTCCTTCTGGGATGGTTGGAGGTCTTTTAGGAGAGGGAAAATGATGTGGTGAAGCATGGGGTGACTTGCCAACATCTGAGGTGTAATCCATAGATGAAGATGAAGAGGAAGAAGTTAGTGTTTGGGTATTTAGATTTATCAACTATTGTCTAGTAAAGACCATATGAGAAACCAAATGTGGGTAATGATCTTATCACCTCAAACAAATAAAACCTAATGCAAGCAAAGCACACACTAAAAGCATAATTAATCTCAGGATTTATTTTAAACTGCTTTTGGCTTATGCCTTAGAGAATGTGAAAGGGGAGTTGGCTTATGAAATAGGTACTAGAGAATCCATATAAGGATGGTTTTAGGTTAATTTTGGTGCTCAAATAATCTTTAATAGACCATGTACATGGATTGGTACTAGGGGCTTTCTCCCCACAATTCATAAACCTAAAGTTGAGCCAAGCCACTTAGCCAGTAGATACCATTTAGCTAGAGTTTATACTCTACTAGAGAATAGAGTGGGTCTTCCCCTTAGTCATGAAATCCAATTGGGATCACCAGGTAGGGTAAGGTGATCCAAAGTGTGATGAAATCCCAATGGGCCTTGTCTCAATTATGTTTTGATGTGTTCTTTGGTGCAATGGTTTGGTAGTGTATCATATGTGTTCTATGATTTATTCAAAATGTGATTAATTAATTTAGGTGAGATAAGCATTAAATAGGAAATTCAATGGATGCACTTAATTTTAACCCAAAAATAAATCTTTGGTTTCTTTGAATGAAAACAAGGAACAATGTAATAATGTGAGATGAAAATGCAACCTATCCCTAGAATGAAGTTTGCACTTTTTGTTTTGGTTCATTTTTTATTTTAGAACATAAAAGTAAAAGAAGTTTTATATTTTTAGAATTTAAAGACTTGAAAAAACGTAATAAACATGAGATTAACTAATGCAACTGTATGAAATAAACCAAATTATGAACCCTTAAAGGGGTCCCACCAAGCGTGCTAGAATGTTTCACATGATTTCTTACTCTAATTCTTTTTTCTTGAAAGAAGAGGAAAAAAATAAGAAAAGGGGTGTGTAGGGATACCTAGTAGAAAGTGCACATGTTGATATCCAGACAAAGTGGGAAATCTTCTTTGGTGAGGGAAGAATGACTTGAAAATCACATGAACTCATGAAAAATATGTTAATAGAATGTAAGGGGCTACTTGGTGAGAAACCAATCCAAAGAAAGGAATGTGCTTCCTTAAATGGATGTCATCCCTTATTCAAAATTCAAGTTTATTGATAAAAGAGAGATTATATATGGTAGATATAGAAATGATAATTATAAACAATATAAAAGAGATCTAATCTATATCAAGATTGATATTATCAAAATAATGATTCCAAAATGTAGTAACTTCATCAATATCCTCTTGGATTACAACTAACTATTTTTCTATGTCCCGTAAGTTGGGTGTGAAAACCATAGTGCAAAGGGATAACTTAAAGGCAATATCACTTTGATCAGTAAATAAAGGTTGTGGGATAATGGGAAGGTTAAAGATGCTATCTATCTCATGTGCAAGTCTTGGTAAGGTCATCTACATGTAATAAATAGATTAAGGTCAGGTCCATATAAATAAAAAAAGAGTTTAGGTAGAAGTAAGAGGGTGAAAAGAAGTTTGGAAAGGTAAAAGAGGGGCTAAAATAACAATCTATAATTTTATGTGATAGAGACCATTAGCAGTTAGGGTGATCATTGGTGGTTTTATTAACTGTCAATATTTGGGTGATCGATGATGGTTTCTATAACCATTAATGGTTATGGAAACTGTTGGTGGTTACCTATCAAGAACTTGTTGGGGAGTGAATGTGAGATACAAATAGGTAGTTGAGGGGAAAGAAGGGTTATATGGGTAGTGTAAAAAGGGTAGGGATGGTGTTTAATAGAGCACACACTAATAATAATCAAATAATGATAAAACAAAGTTGAGAAAACAAAGTAAAGTACCTTTGCTTTGAAGAGTTGAATGGTTGGATGCCTGGAGGGATGCAGGGAGTGTAACGGTACTTTAGCTTGAGAATCACATGGATATAGCTTCAAGTTATTGAATGCTTAAAAAAGAAATTATAGAGTCTAGATGCATGAATTCTAGGTCTATATCTCCTCTGGGAGCCTTTTACTTATAACACAAAACTTCTTGAATGAGGAGAGAGTTTTACCAAATTTAGGGAGGGATAGTTGCGAAGTTGGTCTTGGATAAGTGTAATGGATTGATGGAAAGAAAACTATGAGTTTATACATGGGAAAATTTCTAATTTGGTTAGTGTAAGCCTATTAATGGATAGAAGTTTCTAAGTGATGGGAGTGGGTACCTAACCATTGACGATCAAGCTAACCATCAATGGTTAGGCTGACCATTGACTATTGACCCTCTGGGGTAAAAGAGGTGAAATACAAGGTGTTAAGTGGTATGTTTAAAAGTATGTCTAAGTTTGTTTAAAGGGTTTTTTTTAAGGTTTAAAGGGTAGTTAACTAGGTTAATAGTTAATTCAAGGTTGAGAGCTAGGTCATGGTGATACGACCTTAGAAATGGTTTAAGGGATGTTTTTAAGTGTCTACAAAACTAGTGGAATAATTAAGGATATTAGGTCTAATAAGAGGCCCAATAGATGTAGAACCTACCATGTTAGTGGATATACTAGGCATGGAGGTAGAATAAGTTAAAGTAGAGGTCATGGCATGAGAAGGGGTCATAATCAAGGGTAAAATCTAAGAATCAAAGAAAGTATTACCTCAAAATCCTTTTGAGAATGTGGGAAAAGGTGAATGAGTCTCTTTGGATTGACCACTAATCATGAGATGGTAAATGGTAGAGGGATCCTTTCCTCAATGTTGAGTAAATTTAGAGATAAAGAAGAAAATTTTAGGGGTATAATCTAATTTGGGTTGATCTACTTGGGAGAAGAGAGGATTATGCTATGAAGAGGGGTCCCATAGTTCATTGTGTGAGTAGTTATATAAAAATTACTCTCATCCAAGAGAGGATCCCTACTCTACTTATGGGAGACCCTATGAGGGTTGGTAAAAATCATCATGTCTATTGAATTCAACTCAATGTTATATTTAAATATAAATTTAATGATGAAGTAAAAATACTAAATAAGGCAAGAGAGATGAAAAAAATAAGGAAATAGGAAATGATAGAAACTGTACAAAGTTAAATGAGTCAACCTAGTACAAAAAAATGGCCTAAAAACTATATAGATTCAATTGGGTCGACCTAATATAAAAAATATAGGCTAAAAAATGTAAAAGGTTGATTGGGTTGACCTAACACAACAAATAGGAGATAGAAAAGTTATAGGGTCAACTGGGTCAACCTAACACAATAGACAAGAAAAAATAAACAATCTGTAAGAGAATATGTTGATAGAAATGACTATGCACTAAAAAAACAAAGCTTTTTTCAAGTATTTAGGAAATTAATAAATGAAATGAAACACACAATCAATTAGATCAATGAGGTTGATCCACTTGAGGCACATAACACAAAACCTTGCACCAATGATGGATAATATAAGTTTTTATAATATAACATATATTTGAGCAAAGAGAAAGCAATCAACTTGGAATACAAAATCTATCTAATTGGTCAACCTAAGTGTTGTTAGATTATTTAGAGTATAATTTTATATGTGATGTGGAGTTGAATGTAATCAAGGAACTACAAATCAATCTAAGGATGGTTTTAATAAGTTTGGGTTGAAAGGGATCTATATTGGCAATGGTATTAACTTGGTATTGGGGCCTATCCTCTCACTTCACACATCATAAACATAAGGGTGTTAGGTGCTTAGACAAAATATACCATTAACCATGTGTTTATACTTGTCTATAAAACCAAGTTATCTTCCCCCTTGGTGATGAAATCCAAGTAGGTAGACCTTGGTAAACAATTGTTAAAATGATTTTTAAGATTTTTTGATTTGGTAGTGTGTGCATAAAAGATAAAATAATGAAACTAAATGGTATATTGAAAACTACATAATTAGACTATGTGATCTATTCTAAGCATGCAAATAATAATAACTTAAATTTTGAGTTAATTACTAACATATAAGGCTTAATTCTAACTTTGAAACATAGTATAGTGTCGATGCAGTCGACAGTGTTTACAAAGAATACAAAACAAGGTTGATAGTGTTTCCACTATATTGTCTAAGCAAATGTCTAAAAATTAACTACATCGATAGGGTCAACCTAATTTTCCAAATAACACACAAAATATAAAAATATGCCAATAGGGTCGACCTAGTTGATTATACAGGGGCATTTTTAAAGACTATAAACTATGAAAAATAGGATTGCAAGGAAAGAGAGAATGATATAAATGAACCTTAGTGGGTTATAATATGTATATAAGTGAGATAAATATTAAATAACCTTAATTAACACTTGTAAATTATACTAGTTGTGTCGATTGGGTTAACCTAGCTTTTTAGAAGCCTATTGCTAGATACCTACTATGTATAGGGTTGACTAGATTGACCTAGTAGTCTAAATTGGATGTCTAAAATGTATAAGGTTGATTAGGTCAACCTAGTAGTTTAGAATATGTCTAAAAACTTGTACTATGTCAACTAAGTTGAGCTAGTATCTTTTACCTGAATAAGAACTTGCACAGATAAAATAGAGTCGTATGGATGCGATTATGTGTTAAAATTTCACATAAAAGTTAGTTTTATGTTGATACAGTGACCAAGTATTGAAAATATATGATAATAAAAATGATAACATAATGAAATAAATGAAGCAAACCCTATAAGGGTTATATTCATGTTGGGTTCACAAAAATGTATGCAATCAAAAATGCATCACGCCTATAAATCAATCCTAGCTCAGAGAAGATAGATCATACCATACATTTCCGATTGGGGACACACCTGTTAAGTGGGAACATGACCAATATGGTGACCCACTAGACCTAACTAGGGGATCTCTTACCATAACACACCTTGCTAAGGAGAGTTTCAAAGCGTCTAGTCTAGAAAAAGCACATAACAAACCTAAGGGGGTCTTGATTTTGATATTTCACCTAAACTAATAACAAGTAAATTAAATCTAATCTAGTTCTCACCAAAGTTTGTGGCACAAAGTGTGGGTTGTAAACAATAAAATTAAACATGCATAGAAGACATATACTCATATCAATGTCTATGGAATCCTAATGCATGGAATATAAGCACAAAAGCATATCTATCTACTCTTACAAAGGAGATAAAAATTTAGGAATACTTACCTTTGAAGACAAACCTATCAATCATCAATATCTCCTCTAGCCAAGATGATTTGCAGAAGGTTGCTATGGTATGTAAGGATGAAAAATAAAAATCATATCTAGGCTACACAAGCTATCAATGCATCCAAAAGACTTTTCCACAAGACAAGATCCATATCTATAAAGGAAGTATGAAACCCTAAGTTCTACTTCTTAAGTAGAATGGTGAATAAGTATACGTTCATTCACTCTTACTTCTTCTCTTCATGATAAATTATGGAAATGAATTTGTATATATAGGTGGATTTGACCTTAAACCCTTCCAAAAATACTGGTCGATAGGGATGACCCAGTTGACCTAGCATAGTTTTGGATAATTATTCACTAGGTCATGATCTAGGTTGGCCAAAGGCTAACCTAGTTCCTAAGAGAAAATTAACCAAAAATGTATAGGGTCGACCCAGTTAACCTAGTACATTTAACTGACAAAATGAGATAAAGGTGAGGAAGAAGAGGATACAATGTAATAAATGACTAAAAGGGGTAAAAAAAGAATAATAAGATTAGGGATAATGGTTTTAGGATACAAGTGTGTAGATAAGAAGTGGAAAAGGGATAAAAATCATATGAAGCACCAATGGTCTTCTCACCCATTTCCAAGTTCACCCCTTAAGGCATGAACTTAGAGAGATTGACACTCAATGGGTTCCTTCAGGATATAAAGTGTCAGTAAGTGATATTTTTTTTAGAATATTATGTGTATACAAATATAACTTTCCAAACTATCTTCATGGTCATCAAGAATGAGTCTTGGCCTTCAAGCTCCATTCACTTGCATAGTTTGACTAGGTCAACATTGACTGCTATAAAAAACTTTCTAGAAATAACACATTTTTTCTAGGTTCCACTCACATTCATGACAAACTAATTCAACTCATAGGTGCTTGAGAGAGTTTTCTACAAGCTCCAAACATCACACTAGCTTCTCCAAAGCATTATAAGCCATTTCCATCAAGTTCTTCATCATTATGTCAACATGAGGGTTTTAAAAGGGTTTAGACCACCTACAAGTGTTAATGATTATTCATAAAGGTTAATACATTAAATATAAAACCAATTCTAGGAACTATCACTTATAACCCCTCCTCATCTTCCATTAATAGCTTAAGACACCATGCAGAGGATGCACATGTCAACAAGCTAAATAAAGTCTCTCTCAAGTTTATATCTCTTTATTGTGTGAGTTAAAGAAGCCTCAAAAGACATTTCATACACTTTTATTCCACAAAATCACCTGAATCTTCATGCACACCTCTAATACATCATTACTCACCTTGGTCAATCATCACCTAATCCTTCTTGCTTTGAAACTTGTACATGGTGTCTCATTAGGCCTTGCCTTCTTTAGCTTGCATGTACTTGAGACCAAAAAACCATTATACACATACTTTGTCTTCATTAATTAACATATAATTGCATATAAATACTAGATAATTTTTTTCATATCATGAACAAGACTCTCATTATCTCACAAATCACCAATCTTTCTCAAACTACTTCATTAGGCCACCTAGGGTCATAAGGCTAAGCCTAAATAAAAACCGTCAATGAATCCTTGATACTGTAGATCACTCTTGATAGTCATGAAATGACTCCATACTTCATATACATGCTTCAAAATTACTATACTCAATATCAAACTCATAATATTATAACCTATCTCTATCTTGTCTCTATAAGTCATGACCATGCCTAAGCAATGACCTCCCTTCAGGCTTCCTTGTCACTGAACCACTTTGAGATTATAAAATACCACACGTATAGCTTATAAATCATCTTAAAACACTAAAGAACATCTCACAATCCTTTCATATTATTCTCCATTGATTAAAATAACTAAAACCACATGGATCACTTATCAAGCACACAAGGCCTTCTTGTCACTTCATGATATCATCCTTCATCAATCACCACTTTATCATTACCTTTGACAATAATCGCCCCATTTTTCATTGATGGAAACCTCTTCTTATCCTTCTCCCACTTTTCCATTAATGACAAAGTTAGCATATACTCCTCTTAGGTTCATCTACACAGTCCTTTGATCTTTGGACCTAACAACTTGCAAAGCTCCCCCTTTGTCCATGCATGAAGATTCAATACATTTTCAAAACACATGACTTTTTTTGATCAAATTATCATTTGAGTTCACATATATATCTTAATTCTCCACACCTATACCATGACTAAAGCTTGAAACTAAAACATCTCACATATGCTCCCCCTCATATCATGCACATCTCTTCAAACCTCTCAAATTATTTGAGTTAGCTCCCCCTAACTAAATACTCCATCTAGAGAAAATTATATTCACCAAGTCTTCTTAAATAAGAAACAAAGAGACTAAATTTCCCATACTTCCCTTATACCTCTAATTTACTCAAACCACCATGTCTCAAATCAATACAAAGCTTCTTCTTGGTAACACATAATCATACACTAGGTCTGAGAGACCTCATGCACTCTGATAGACTTCTGATCAAAATTTTGTCTCCTTCATGAGATGCCAAAAGGTACCATACATATGTGAATTTATCCACTATGACTAAAGGTTATTTCCATGTTCAAGGAACACCAAACTCTTCATGGCATGCTTCAAAGATAACTCAAAGACCAAATCAATACATATACATTTAAAACCCTATTTTATACAGTTAGACCTACTTGACATATTTAGAGTACTATGGAAAATTTCATGTCAACTTCTTAGATCAATACAAGACCTTGGAACATATGAACAACAACACTATTTATACTATCATTGGTCTTTAAGACCAATCAACATCTCTTCATACCTCTACTCTATCTTTGACTTCTAATGTACCATCTGATCTCACACAAATTAATTATGAGCATGCATAAAATTGAAGAAAACTTTGCACAAACCTTACTTAGTGATCACTAAGCATCACAAGTCATTACAAGGCCATTTACATCAAGAACACCCACCTTAGGATTTGCAATCATCTAACCCTCGATAAATTATCCTTTATTAATTGAGCTTGTTTACCACATCAAGGAATAGCTTGACCCTAAAAAGATCACCTAAAAGTGTCTCATGACGTTGAGGTCATCTCCAAACTATTATATCAAACAACTTGAGTGACCAAAGCCACTAAACAACTCACCTATCAACCTCTATCTTTAGAATACTATGAATTCCTTCATGGCTTTTGTATGACATGTTATAAATATCTATATTCTATAAGATTTTGATAGTTATCTTTCTCTCTACCCCTAACTACCCTTGAGCCACAAGACTCCCTTGGAGACTTCCAAGGGCATGAACCTTATACAATCCCTGACCTAGATGTTCACATGCTATCTTTGTATGTGATTTTGCACTTTGATCCTTAGTGACTTCATCCTCAACCTTGGTATTTATGGCACTTATTTTTAACAAATTAATCTTTTTCATAACTCTTGAGAGTCCACTATACACATACTTCAAGTATTCATTGTGAATGATTTTGAGAAAACATAGACATATCTTCTTTGGTTTACTTTCTTGAACCTTAGGGTCTGCCTTCTTGACCCACATCATAGATGTATTTTTGACTTGAATAACCATCCTTAGGTGTTTCATATTGCATACCCTTGCAATATGTTCTTCCTTATTATAGTTATGACACACATGTCTATTCATTTTCCTCCATGAAGATTTATATCTATAGTCCATTAACCTCTACCCATATTGATTACATGAAAAACAACCCTTGAAAGCATTCACATACCTTGTTCCCTGATAACTAGATGAATTACCTCTTCCTTGAATCACTCTTAACGAAATCATGTTATTTTTTACTTGATGATGGTTACCTTGATCTTCAAAATTTGAATCTCTTACACATGTATGGATTTTGTCCATACCATTTCTTCTCGATTTCTCACATCTCTTCTCAACTTTCATTGAAGCTATCTCATCCAAGTTTACTCTAAATGACTCCATATCCCTTCTAAGCTTATTACACTCATCCTCTTTGATCTTGAGATCTATATAGATGCTCTTAATCTGAATCATTACCTTTTCAAAAACGTTTTCATGTTCAATGTCTTTGAAACTTAGCCTTTCTTTGAGACTATTGACTAGTTCCTTATGCACTTTGACCAAAGTCCTTAACATCAGGTTTTGCTTCCTTTGGAGCATAAATTATTCCTTGATATTTGATTTATCCTCCTTTTTATCTTAATCTTCATCTTTTACAAGATGATCTCCCTTGACCTACCTTCATTTTTCTCATGATCAATACATTTATTATCACTTTCAGACCTGCTACAACCATTTTCATCATAGGAGATACTATCCTTCAATATCTTATTATTCTTGGATGAATCTTTCTTTCTTGAATGAATCCTTATAGCTTTATGATTATCCATACTTGAGTACCTAGGATATGCCCTTAAACGTGTTAGACCTTCTCCAATTGACTTGGATTTGATACCAATTATTGGAGGTATAATCACTAAGAGGGGGGTGGGGGGTGAATTAGTGATGAAACTAATCAATTTTAACATTCAATTCCATTCACCATTCAATCATACATTAACTTGATCTAGAAATAACATCATGAAATAACATACATACAGAGCATGAAACAAGAGTATACATCATATTAACATAATATCTATGTGGAAAACCCTCATTAGGAATAAGACCCACTAAAATAATCTTTAGAATACTATCCTATAAAGGTATTTCTTCAATTTATACTAACACCAACTGATTAAGGAGCACCCACCCCTCAATTTAGTCTATCACCCACTAGACCTTTAAATAACACCAACTGAAAAGGAGGATACAACCCCATAGATCATTAAGCACTAACTCAATCACATCCAAACTAATATCCACCTTTGATATGATGTCTAACACATTTTATGATGGATTTATCTTTCTCTAACATCTGCATAGCTGACTCTCTACCTCATATAAGACACTTAGGCTCCTTCAATCACTATGCCTCTTATAAGATCATTAGGTCCAATTACTTGTGTGTACACTTGTATCAACTTGATTAAAAAAACATGAATGATCCTCTTTTCCCTCTGATGGTCATAAATTACCTACTCCTTTTCTTTAAAAGGTTCTCTTCTTTGCTTAAGTCCTGTCAACACAACTAGATCATTAGTCCTAATTAGCCTTGCTTATATACATGAAACTTGCTCAAACACTTTTTGGTCAAATATAACCCTTTTAATAATTTTATTAAACTTAAAGAAACACTTAACACATTTTTAAATCATGTATCACTTTACTTCTTTGTTTATCCATGCTTCATTATAAAAAAAACACAAATAGGCATAATGGAGACCTAATGTAATTAGGTCTACACATGCACAAATTACCACTTGGACATAAGTGAACATGATGAGAAATATCCAATGGGTGAAATTTTTTATAGGAAATTAAAATATACTATATAAATCATCACATAGGACTTATAGCTCTTGGAGGGTCCACTCACTCCTTAGACCTCTTTAATGTCACTGTTAGGTTTTCAACACAGGAAAAATCTACCTTGAATAATTGAGATATTAAATTAATTTTATAAAATTAAAATGACTTAAAATAACATTAATGACCTTACAAAACTTTCCATGTCCATTATACATTACCATTCAAGTCAATAGGCTTCAATACCTCTCTTGTAACTTCTTCACTTAGAACTGCCAGTGCATACAAAAACTCAATAAAGGATATTAAACACATAATCACACTTTTAACACTCAACCATGAAAAAAAATCACATATATGTACACTAAATTACCCTAGATTCATCATTAATATAACAAGAGTATTCAACTCAACATCTGCAACCACTAACCCTTTTTTGCAAGAAACTCACTTAGAGCTGCCAACCACTGCAAACATCCAATCATGAAAAAATAAAAATATAACACATATAAAATCACTATAAAGACATTATAATTCATTTAAAATGTCATATAAAATCATTATATAAACATACAATATTTATATTATGGGATCAAGAGTTAATATTGGTCTTACAGACAAATCTCACTCGTCTAGGTTTCATTGTCTTCATAGGACTTTACCATGTCAACATGTGATCATCATATGCATCACTTATAGATATCTTGGAACCATTAAAACTACATGGTGAAGTGATATATATTTTATACTTCACCTCCATGTTCTTCAATTCATACCTAAACACTGACAATGCATCCTAAAATACCTTCTCACATAGATTGGTAATGTTTCACTAGTTTCATCATTATTTAGATAAGCCCTCTTAAGATCACATTATTTATAGTGCATGGGAACCATAAAAAATTACCAACCAAGGGAATAGGAGGAATATGTCTTAAAAAATAATCCAAACCATTGGATTTATCCCTACTCACCTGCACATCATCCCTAAATAGGTTCTAACTCTACCTGATTATTACTCACTATTTTCACTATCTACAATCTTAACAATAGGTCAACTTGATTGACAAAAAATATTGACAAAATGAATATAAATTATAAAAATAACTTCATGGGAATAAATAATCAATATTTTATTTCAATATCCATCCAATTTCATAGTTTCACTAGGCCAACATTGATTGATATAATAAACTTTCTAGAAACAACACCTTTTTTGTAGGTTCCACTCATAATCATGACAAACCAATTACACTTCCCGGTGCATGAGAGAGTTTTATACAAGATCAAAACATCACACTAGTTTATCCAAACCATTTTGAGCCATTTCCATCAAGTTCTTCATCATCAGGTGAACATGAGGATTTTAAGAGGGTTTAGACCACCTATAGGTGTTAACAATTATTCATAAAGGTTAATCCCTTAAATAAAAAACCAATGCCATGAACTATTACTTAGAACACATCCCCATCTTCAACTAATATCTTAGGACACCATGTAGTGTATGCACATGTCAATAAACTCAAGAAAGTCTCTCTTAGGTTCATATATCTTCATTTTGTAAGGTTGAAAAGCCTCAAAAGACATTTCATGCACTTTGATTCCACAAACTGACCTAAATATTCATGCACACCTATAATAAAAAATTAATCACCTTTCCCAATCATTACTTGAGACTTCATGATTTGAAAATTGCACATGGTGTCTCATTAGGCCTTACCCTCCTTAGCTTGCATGCACTTGAGACCACAAAACCATTCTTCACATAATTTGGATTAATTCCTTGACTTATTACTACATAGACATACTAGATAAAAAAAATTATATCATGAAAAAGACTCACATTATCTCATAATTCACCAATCCTACTCAAATTACTTCATTAGGATACCTAGGTTCATAAGGCTAAGCCTAGATGAAAACCATCAATGAATCCCTACTACTATAGTTAATTATTGAGAGTTATGAATAGACTCTGTACTTCACTTACATGATCCAAAAGTACTATTCTCAATCTCAAGCTCATATTATTCTATCTTATCTCCATCTTGTCTCTACAATTCATGACCATGACTAAACAATGACCTCCCTTCAGGATTCCTTGTGATCAAACCACTTTAAGCTTCTAAAATACCACTCTTGTAGCTCAAAAATCATCTTACAACACCAAATAACATCTCACAATCCTATCATATAATTCTCTATTGATCAAAATAACTAAAACTACATGGATCACTTATTAAGCACACAAGGCCTTCTTGTCACTTCATGATATCATCCTTAATCAATCACCACTTTATCATTACCTTTGACATCAATGATAACACATTTTCCAATAAGTCAAACATACTATCTACACTTCATGTGACCTGTTAGAGTGAGAGTTACTTGTACCAAACATGAAAGCATAAAGAAAAGGAAAGGATAAATACTTATCACTAGAAACTTCACTATACATCACTTTACACACTTAGACAAGAAAGTCATAAACTCAAAACTATATTTCAATTCTTATTTTAAAGTCAAAATATAGTATCAAACCATTAGGGCTTCACCAAATTGAGTGTGGAATAGATTACAAAAGATAAAATGGCTTGAATTTATAGAATGTGTGAGAGGAGAGAGAAGAAGTGGTGCTCAAGGGTCATAATAACAAGTTTCAAGTGATTGGGACTACTTACATTACATAATAATGGAGTGTTCAATATATAATGAAGGTCTTCTTAGACAAGTGTCTCTCTAAATCATGATAAACTCCTCAAACTAGTGTAGAGGTCTTTAATTGCCTTCTTGAAAATTGCCTTCATGATTAGCTATCTCTTGACTACTAAAAATTGAACTAGGGAGAGTTGAAAAATGTGAGATATCTTATAGGGTTAAAAACATGACATTATAGTCATCAAATGTGTCTATATCTTCTATCTATCGTCATCATACTTGTGTTCACCATCTATAGTCATTTATTAGCCCTCTAGGCTTCATTCTTCACATTTGTCATCCAAGTAGCCTTAAATTTCTCAAAAAAATCCATGTAAGATGTGTTAAGACACATGCATATCATCTTTTTGACTTATAATCGATGATTTAGACCTTAAAAAGGTCCAAAAATCAACTTCTCATCCTCTCACTAGGCAGTCACTTTGTATTTTCAATGCTTGTCCAAGATTGCCTATAGTGAATGACTCAATATAAGTGTTTTCATGCCTATATATTATGATAATTAGACATAATGAGTTATAAAAAGTACCAATTGACCTCCCCAAATAATTATCATTATTTAAATCTCCTTTACACCTACAAAACAAGTCAAATCCTACAAAAAACCCTATTTTACCCTATCCATATAAGTAGGGTACAAAATAATTAGGTGGGAAGGAACATGGGAGACTATTAAACAAGTAAAAAATATTTTTTATGCCATATTAATCCCTCTGAGTACATATCAATTTATATTTCCTCCATCAGGTATTAGACAAGGGTTTAGTAGGGTTTTAACATGTTTGAATCATTAAGGATTATTCATATGATCTTGATGTCTAAAATATAAAGAAATGCAATTAAAAAAAATTTTAGGACCATAATAAAACACCCCTATCTCCTTTGGGAAACATGAAATGTTCCCATATATGTATAAGCATTTGAAGATGGCCTATTGAGCTCTTTCATGCATTCTAGGTACCCCTATCATGGTTTCAAGCCAATTTAACCATTTTGGTGCAACTCCATACAAAATTATGGTTTTTAATCCTCTTAAATTATAACCTAAATGTATTAAACTAGGTTGGAGAGATCTTTTGGTTATAAAAATGAAAATAGACACCTAAAGGGCTTAGGTTTAGTTTTAGTCCTAATAGGCCTAACTATGCTCAATCACCTAAGACCAGCTCTAAGTTATTTCTCAGGGTTATAAGACATCCTATATGATTTTTAATGTTCAAATAAACTATAGGAAATACCCTACATTCCTTAAATCATTCTCATTTCACACCTTACCATTGACTCACCAAACCTACACAGTGGTCTTGACTAGGAGTGTCCTCTGTTCAAGACAAAATAAAAGGAATCTCCCCTATTTGATCTAGAAAAGTAAAGTTATATAGGTATATAATATGTATTTAGGACATTATACACCAAATCTTAGGACTAGATCACCTTTATAGACTCTTCATCTTCATAAACTTCAAGACAAACTTGTATGACAAGTGACTATGCAAGGTTTTAATAAACTACATATTTATGACTGTATGTTGGTGTTCCTACCCTATTTCCTTACCCTAAGAATAAAATGAGATATATATCACCATTATAAGGATGGTCATCAACATGTTTAACCATATATACTTATACCACCTTTCTAAGCCTACATCTCCCATTTGTTAGAACTAATATGCAGTAAGACTTTAAGTGCTATCTCAATTGAGATTGGAGGATTCCTATAGGTGATGTTCATCTATTATCCCTATGTTACATGTATATGCCCTTCTAGAAGTCATCAATATCATATCAAAGTTATTTGAATTCATAGCATGCCTAAGGACTATGACAACATCTAAATTGCTTATCTCCAATACACTATCAGTCTATAGTCAAACTATAGGTGCCATTTTGAGAGAAAAGGGGCCCTTGTACGCGATCATATTTATATGGCCACTATGTTTCAAATCCTCCAATTTATCCTTGGTTCACTAGTATCATCTATCATCAAATTAGGTTGCTTTATCTATAGTACATTCTTTCATTATGTCATGTTACATCATAAGATCATTTAGGTTTCAAAAGTACTGTAGATTGCATTGAAAGTCTACAGTTAGACTTTGCTTGAGTTGGAAACCTATTTACACAATCCTTCTTATGAAAAACCAATCAATTTATTTTTCAAGGAATTAAGCCTATGCTCGGGTTAAATTATGGAAACAACTTAGACTACCTAGACCTAAGGCTACTCTATCATGAGATGGCATTGAATATAGACAAGACCTTGATTCAGAGAAATTAAGGTAATATGTCTCTCTTGTACAAACTTTCAAACCTATGATCAAGGCCTCATGTTTATTTTATCTTTTATGACCTTAACATTTTCACAATTACTCTCTTAATGCTCTTAGACTTGATTAATGTCTCAAATAAGTTTAAACACCTATATTCTAACTCTCTCAGACCTATGTGGAGTTGCTTGTAGGTGAACATCAGATCACTATTGGGAACCTGTAGGACTGTATACATATTGAATTATTTGTCATAACCAATCTCCTAATATTGTGAAGGAATTAATATCATTATTTCCACTTTAGAATCCTTATCACAATCCTTAAAAATTCCTTATCTCACTAATGTGACTAGTCAGAACTCCTTTACACCTGACTATAGGTGACAGTTATAGGAAGACTAACTATGTAATCTTTCCAAATATATTTTATTCCACCAATGTCACTCTTAATACTCAACCTCCAAAATATAAACTAGTAACCATTTTTAAGAGAGGTTGGAGGTAATAAATCTCTCTTGTCTTAAAGACCAAAATAATAAAACAAGCATTGAGATTGTTAAAACCTTATTTGAAGATTAGCAATGGAGTCTCTCACTATTAAAAGAGATGATTATGCTAGCTCCTTCAAACCACACATGAAAAATAAGTTGAATCTAGCATGAAAATGGAGAAAATGTCCTTCAAGTTCATGTTCAACACTTGATATATATGGACCAATCCAAATAAAAGAGAAAACTATTGGCCATGAGGATGTGTAGGTAGAAAATAATCTCTATCATTCTTAACAATGGTTCATGAAGCACAATACACCAATCCTATGAATATTTACATTACATTTTATTAGACAAATCATTCTATCATCCTTGAAAATAATTTTCCCCAACTCACCTCCTCCTATCCATACCATGCAAAGACCATTTAACCATTTTTGCTTGTCTAGGAGAGTGATGGAAAGATAGAATAATTTTTTCCATTATTGAGCTTGTTAAAGCTACCCAAGCATGTAAATAAGTTTATTAGACCTAAAGAATCACTTTAGAAGTCCTCCCACATGCTAAAATTATTTCACAGGCCGTATAATAATTGAAAACCACATGAAACTACTTGATCTTCTTATTTTCAATATAACACCTAGATTTTATCAATTCTATAATAGTTCCTATGACATATTATGACATGGGGGATGTTGAGTATTCATTTGGAACATTTTTTCTCTATCAAAAATCCATACAAGTTCAATAAATGACCTAAAAGTGACCTTATATGACATAAAATGACACTAAGGACTAATGACCAATATGATCAAGGTTAAAGACACATAAAATGACTTAACTAAGACTATGGTACACATTATACACACTATAATACCCCTATATCAAGTTTTTATATATGGGGGGTTGACCTAATTTGAATTTTGATCAAATTAGTCAAAATTTTAATGATTTACTAGGGGTGGTAAGCTAGCTATGCCAAAGACCAATAGCCTAATCCTATTCATTAGGATATGGAGTCACCTATGCACTATAATATACATTGAATTACCTATTAAATAAAACCAAACATACCAATAATAGAAAATAACACACAAAATAAGACAATCACACCAAATCAAACACACATGTGTTCTCAAAAACACTTAGGGAAAACACACACAACATAAGCAAAGACACATACCTATCCTAGTATGTATAAGAAATCAAAGAATTGAGGTGAAATAAAGTTCACCATACCTCAACTAGGATCAAATATGGTACCTATTGCATCATTACCACTCCAAATAAGCAATTCATCATGTGAAGTATGCTTATCAATGAAAACATGCATATTTATGTAATTAGATAGCTTACCACCTTTATATCTTCTTTTGTCTACAAGTGTGCCACTTGGATGTTTCAAGGAAAATCCATCAAGCCCTCCAAGAATATTTTTTGGGTTTACAATTTTATTGAGTTCTATCATGTCCAATTGACACTCCTCAAACTACAACTTAGGAATGATTAAAGTTTTCTTAACTTCACTCTCTTTTAGGCGATGATGTACTTGATGTATAGGACCATCAAACTTGTTCTCCTTGTACTCCAACACATATAAAAGTGAATAAACCTTAGGTTGAAGTGTTTTCTATTCCTTACACAAACATTTTTTCCTTGGTCTCATTTGACTCCTTCATGACTACAAATTAAATGATAGTGGTTTTATATTCATATTAATTCTCAATAAGACACTCTCCTTCATGCTTAGGAGATTCATTAAACACCTTATCATTAGATACATACTTATTACAAGGATAAGTAGACTTACTCAACTAATTAAAATCTTGACTTATGGCATAAAACCTTTGCCATAGTTCATCTTTCTCTTCATGGTTATCATCTTTGTAGACTCCTCCATCAAGTATAGGTAGGAAGGAATTATAATTATCACTATCCTACTCTATCATTATTTGAAGGACATAATCATCATGCAAATTAATGAGTTAATTACCTTTAATAGCTTATGGAAAATAATCTTCAATGTTTACCTTATAATATCCATCACCTACCTCATGGATGATATAAGTGCCAAGATCAATATTCTCAAATAAAGTATATGGATCATGTCCATAAATTTCACCATACTTATCTAGGAAATGTTTAGATATACCTTAAAGATTGGTGGATGCTCTATCATAAATAATAGACTCTTCTTAATCATTGATGACATAATTTAGATTAGAGCTTGCTTCTACATAGGGATAAATATGAAACTTAGCTAATGGTTGAGTTTTGATGGTTACCTTTGCTCCATACCTTATATTGAAGGCCAAAAAGGACCCGATAGTTGAGAGGTATCCTCCTATCTTGGCTATGACATCCCTTGAGATGTAGATATTAAAGTGAGTATGTAGATCAATAACCATAATGTCTTCAAGTATAGGGAAGCTAGGACAATCATGAAGGAAAATTCTCAAACCCTTGAGAAGTCCCACTAACTTAGCTAGTGTCCCATCAATTTGAATCACTTCCTTAATGTATGGTTCATATTTTAGGCCCAATTTATCTACCACAATATTTGGCATCACTAAAATACTAGCCCCACTATCCAATATACAACTATGAACAAGTTTTTCCCCCATAATGAGAGTGAGGGATAAGGGTGGAGGGTTCTCAGATTTTGAAGAGGGTTTAACAATGTGTTTGGGAGAATTAGTGAGAGAAACATTACTATGAATTAATGGTTGAGGGATAACATGAATTGTGGATAGCTACTCTTGAAGGATCTCTTTTTGATTAGGAATATGAAGCATTTCCGAAAGAAACATAGGTGCCTTAGGACTCTTCAAATAATCCATAATATTTATTGTAGGAGTACTCACATTTTCTTGAGTCCTTAAAGGAAAATAAGTGTTCTTAGCTTGAGGTATTTGAGAATTTTGATTCACCCTTATAACATTTTGATTTTGAGGAGATCCAAAAGTTATGGGGACTTCCATACTTATAGTAACACATTTTTACCTTATAGAAGGGTACTTGAGATTATATCAAAACCATTAGAATCTTATAGATCCCTCCTCTTAGATATAGTATTATCTGTAATTAAACTATTATGATTGAGGACAAAGGTATATTTCACTAGAAATTTAGTAAAACTCACTCCTTGAGGCTGTTATCCTTCATTTACTTACATGAGACTCTCATATTTTGATGACAACTAAGGAGTAACCCTCCTTGGGCTACCAAATCTTGTCCTCTATCTTCATTTTCATCCATGAATTATCCTTTCTTCCATTCCTCTCTTTGGACCAAGTTACTATGAATAGGGACCATGGCTCTTATGGTGGAGGTGGAAGTTGGATTGTATGTATTCGCTAGCCTATTGAAGTTAGGTTGTACCTGACCTATCCCTTTCCCATATTACTAAGGTGGGAACCTATTTACTTGTTAAGAATGGGGAGACGGGTTTTGGTTAACTCCATACTATATATTGAGTTGCTTAATCTTAGCTTCTAAGGATTGGATCCTTGCATTTGAATTAAAATTATCTTTTACCTTCTTAGGGAAAACTCTAGACTTAGTATTTAAAATTAGGAATTGAATAACACTTGGAGTAACAATAGACATATTAGGCAATAAAGGCATGGAAAATTTTGGAGGCAAATTTCTAGATTGTATTAGGCCATTCTCAGTTCTAATGGCAAGGTCATAAGCCTTAGGTAAGGTGTAACCACCCATGGACTATAGCATGATGGCTATGTCAGTACCAATAACCCTTACATATGTAGGAAACAGAAATCTTGTATGTGGTCTCATGGAAAGAGGTAGCCTATGCCAAGTCCTTTGGAATATCTCATTAAAGTCATGCATAGTCTCCTTGGGGGTTCTTTGAGTCACATTTAACTGGTGGATAAGTGATGTGTGATAAATTTTGTCTTTAAACCTTAATGTCAAAAATTATCCAAAATAATCCCAAGTCATGATACACCCTCTGGGAAATGTCCTATACTAGTCAACTGCCTTACCTCTAAGGGACATGTCAAGTAGTCTAATAAAAATATTGACTTTAATGACATTGTGAAAACTACAAAAGTTTGATATGTCCATAATATGCTCACTAGGGGTAACATGACCTTCAACATTGAAAGTGGGAACACTTTTGGTAGCATTAGGGGGTATATCATCATATGCATTGAGGTGAATTAGATATTCAGTGTTAAAGGTTGGGAAGGCATGCTGCCTATCCATGTTCTCCTCAAGTTCCTCTTCACTCTCTTGATATTATTGGCTTTCAAAGTCCTCTTGTTATTCAAAGTTCAAGATAGTTTGAGGATATTAAACTTGAAAAGGAAGTTCATGTTGAAGGAGTGGGTTTATAGGATTAATACCTATACTAGTACATGACCTAGTAAGGACCATGAAGTATGAACACAATAACTAATAAAATAATGGTCTAAAACCAAATGTTATCTTTAATGTAGTTTCCACATACTTAGTAGAATGCCATATGTAGCTATGATGTTGTCCATACCAACATTCACCTTAACAATATGTCTTTGAGACAATGGTCCCACTGGGCATGGAAAAACTATTATCACCAAATATTTCACCCTAGAGATGGTTTTTCAATCCTTCTTTGATATTTAGGAAACATTGGAATATCTATAGGCTTGTGGGTTGCTTTGGTATAGGTAAACCTCTAGGTTTAAGGGCCATCTCCCTAGATTGATTCTTGAATTCTTATCACCTAAACTAAATATTTGCTTGGGTGGGATAGAAGTGACATGAAAATAACCTACTATAATGAGGTGTTAAACCAAAAATATCTCCACTAGACTACCATACCATTTCACTATGAAACATGACTCACAACATTGGTCTTAACATCCTAGAGTGCTCTAACATAAGTATTTAAAACATGAAGGTGATATGCATTGCACTACTCAAGATGAGTGAAAATGAGGTCAGATTGAAGATACTTATGCTACTCTTTACACTTATAGGTAGTCAAACAAACTATATACACTTCATCTAACCTTTTAGAGTGAGAGTTACTTGCACCAAACATGAAAGGATAAAGAAAAGGCAAGGATAAATACTTATCACTAGATACTTCAATATACATCACTTCACACACTTAGATAAGAAAGTCATGAACTCAAAATCACATTGTAATTATTATTTTAAATAAAAAATATAGTATCAAACTAGCATGGCTTCACCATACTAGGTGTGGAATAGATTATAAAATCCAAAATGACTTGTATTTATAGAATGTGTGAGAAGAGAGAGAAGAATTGGAGCTCAATGGTCACAAGAAAAAGTGTCAAGTTATGGGGACTAGTTACATTACAAAATAATGGAGTGTGAAATAGACCATTAGGGTCTTCTTGGACAGGTGTCTCTCTAAAGCATGACAAACTCCTCAAACTGGCATAGAGGTATTTAACTACCTTCTTGAAAACTTCCTTCATGATGAGGCACCTCTTGACTACTCAAAATAAAACTATGGAGATTTGAAACATGTGAAATGTCTTAGGGGGTTGTAAAAATGCCATTATAGTCATTGGATGTATCCCTAACTACTATCTATCTTCATGACATTGTATTAACCATCTGTAGTCATTCATTAGCCCTATAGGCCTCATTCTTCACATTTTTCATCCAAGTGGCCTTCAATTGCTCAACCAAGTCTATGAAAGAGGTTTTAAGACACATTTATGGAGTATATTTCTCTTCCACTCCATGATTTAAACCTTAAAAAGGTCTAAAAACCAACTTCTCATCCTCTCACTAGGAAGTCACTTTGTCTTTTTAATGTCTATCCAAGACTACATGTATGACTCAAAAAAAGTGTTTCCATGCCTATATTTTGTGATAAATGGACATATGGAATTATAAAAAGTCACAATTGGCATCTAGAAATGATTCTCATTCTTCAAATCTCCTCTGTACTTATAAAACAATTCAAATCCTACTAGAAACCCTATTTTTACTTTGTTCATACATGTAGAGTAAAGACCAATTAGGTGATAAGGATCATGGGAGAGTATTAAAAAATTATAGAATAGTTTTTAGGCCATATTAATCCCTATGAGTGCATATATATTTGTATTTACTCTATCAGGTCTTAGACAATGGTTTAGGATGGTTTTAGCATGTTTGGACTATTAAAGATTATTCATATAATCCTGACATCCAACCTCTAAAAAAATGCCATTTAAATCAAGTTTAGGACCCTAATAAACCACCCCTATATAGTTTGGGTACCATGTAATGTGTATGTATAGGTATAATCATTTAAAGATGGCCTATCAAGCTCTTTCATGCATTCTAGGTACCCCTATCATAGTTTCAAGCCAATTTGACCATTTTGGTGAAAATTCCTAAAAAAATATGGTTATGACTCCTCTTAAAATTATAACTTGAAGGTATTTAATTTTATTGGAGAGAAATTTTATTCATATAAATGAAAATAGTCCCCTGAAAGATTTAGGTCTAGTTCTAGGCCTAATAGGCCTAACTATGCTTGATCACCTAAGAACACCTCTAACTAGTTTTTCAAGGATTTAAGACCTCATATATTATTTTTAATGTTAAAATGAACTTAAATAAGCACCCTATAGTCAACCAAGAATTCTCATTTTACCCCTTACCATTTACTCACCAAACTTTTAGGGTAGTCTTGACTGGGAGTGCCCTTTGTCTGAGATAAAACAAAGGGCATCTACCCTACTTGATCTAGAAAAGTGAAATTATGGAGGTCTAGAATAGGTCTTGAGGACATTATACACAATATATTAGGGATATATCACCTTTATATAGTCTTAAACTTCACAAACTTTGAGATAGACTTGTATGACAAGTGACTGTGTAGGTTTTTAAAAAACCTCATAATTATGACTATCTGTAGGTGTTCCTACCTTGTTTCCTTTCTATAAGAATCACATGAGATGGATATAAACATTTTGAGAATGGTCATAATAATTTTCAAATATATATACTTATTCCACCTTTCTAATCTTACATCTCCCATTTGCTAAAACTAGTATGTACTTAGACTATAGGTGCTTATCTCAATAGAGATTGGAAGTTTCTTATAGGTCATGTTCATGTTTTAGCCTTATTTTACACTCATAGGACATTATTAAAGTCATAAATTTCATCTTATAGTTTTTTTAATTCATCTCATGCTTGAATATTATGCCAACATCCAAACTGCCTATCCCAATACATTGTCAGTCTATAGTCAGACTATAGGTGACATTTCGAGAGAAAAAGGGGCTCTTGTAGGTGATCATCTTTGTATGGCCACTGTATTTCAACTCATAAAATTTATCCTTGTGTCACTAGTATAATATATCATCAAATGAGGTTGATTTTTTTGTAGGCCATGCTTTCATTGTGTCATGTTACATCATAAGATCATTTAGGTTTCAAAAATACTATAGATTACATTAAAAGTATACAGTTAGACTTTGCTTGAGTTAGAAACCTATTTACATAATCCAGATTATGAAAAAAAAATAAATTTATTTTTTAAGGAATTTACCATATGATTGGGATACATTATTAAATAAATTAGATGCCCAGATCTCAAGTTACTCTACCATGAGATGACATTGCATATAGACAAAACCCTGATTTAGAGAAATTAAGTTAATATGTCTCTCTTGTGCAACCTTTCAAACCTATTTTCAAGGTCTCAAGTATATTTTATATTTTATGAACTTACCATTATCATAATGACTCTCTCAATTCCCTCAAACTTTATGAAGGTCTCAAATAAGTTCAAACACCTAGATTCCAACTCTCTCAAAACTCTATGGAGTTGCTTGTAGTGAACATAAGATCACTATTGGGAACTAGTAGGATTGTATGCATATTGAATTAGTTGGCATAAAAAATATCTTAATATTGTGAAGGAATAAATTTCACTATTTTAATTTTATAATCCTTCTTAAAATCTATAAAAACTCCTTATCTCACCAATGTGACTGGTCATATATCCTTTACACTTGATTGCAGGTGATAGTTATAGGAAGACTGACTGTGTAATGTTTTAAACTATGTTTTATTATACCAATGTCACTCTTGAGACTCAAAATTAAAAATATAAATTGGTAACCATTATTAATATAGGTTGGATGTAACAAATATCCTTTATCCTAAAGACCAAATTAATAAAATAAGTATAACAACTATTAAAATCTTGTTTGTAGATTAGCAATAGAGTCTCTCACTAGTAAAGTAGATGTTTATGCCATCTCCTTCACACCACACATTCAAAAAAAGTTTAATATATTATGAAAAGGGATAAAATGTCTTGAAATTCCATGTTCAACACTTGAGATGTATGGACCAATCCAAATATAAGAGAAAACTATTGGCTATGGGGATGTGCAAGTAAAAAATAGTCACTATCACTGTTAATAATGGTTCGTGAAGAATAGTACACAAATAATATGATAATTTAAATGAATTTGGAGTAGAAAAAGAGTGATATCATCTATAAAAATCATTTTCCCAAACTCACCTCCTCTTGTCTGTACCATATAAAGACCAGTTGACCATTTTTATTTGTCTAGGAGAGTGATGAAAAGATCAAATGATTTTTTGGAATTATTGAGATTTTAAAAGATACATAAGCATGTAAATTAGTTTATGGAATTTGGAGAGTCACTTTGTAAGTCCTCCCATGTGCCAAAACTACTGTATATGCCAAACAATAATTGAAAACCACATTAAACTGCTTGATCTTCTTATTTTCAATGTAGCACCTACATTTTGTCAATTATATAATAGTTAATCTAACATATTATAACGTGGGAGACTTTTAATATTCCTTTGGAACATTTTTAATCTATGGTAAACCTATACAAGTTCAATAAATGACCCAAAAGTGACCTTATATGACACAAAATGACACTAAGGACTAATGGCCAATATGATCAAGGTTAAAGACACATCAAATAACTTAACTAAGACCATGGTACACATTATACACCATATAATACCCCTATAACAAGTTTTACTATATAGGGGGTTGACCTAATTTGACTTGTGTTCAAATTAGTCAATAATAATACAAACTAAGTTGAATCATGAATCTATAGTAGATAATTTACAAAAATGTATTGGGAAACCAAGTCTTCAAACCTTAAGATTTGGAAGATAAAATAAGAAAATTATATGGAATTATTGATGTAATTTACATAATAATTTAATAAATAATAGGTTGTGTAATGGAAACCTTTATTTAATTTTTTAAAACTTGTCTAATTAGAATAAATGTGGTACATGTAGGGATGGTATAAATTGAAGCATCAAATGTAGAAATTGAAAGAACAAAAATATGAAAAATTGAGATATCATCTAAAATAATTGAAGTAGTGACAACTAAAGTGATAGGAGTAATAAATGAAAAAAATAAAATTTTAGTTTAAGTAATAAAAGTATCAACATGAGAAATAATAATACTAATTAAAGAAACATTAGGAGTGTCCTTATGGATTATTTATACATTAAACATAAAACCTTTGTCCCTCACATTTATTTTTTCCTTGGTTGAAATAGAGATAGTGGGAGAACTAGGGATATAGATTTGAAAACTCACATATTCAAGATTATTTTGATAAAAATTAGATACATGATCCTCTTCTGCATCCTTCTCTAAAGATTCATCTTTAAAATATGATGAATAAGTTATGTCCAATGACACTCCTTGGAACTATGGTATATACTATGGCCTCTCTTTTAATGTAACATTTGGAGCTTGCAAAGTATTGGGAAGAGTTTACCAAACTTGAGAGACCATAGGAGGTCCCATTTTAAATGAATAAGATGAGGATGAGGTGGTTGATTCACTACTTTTGATGGTGATAGTTGATCTAAATCATCAATGTTAAAATAAAATATGGCCCTAGGAACCAGAGGAGATTGACCCATGTCCATAGGAGGAGTTTGTTACTATGTAGTCTTTTGTATGGGAAAATTTATGAATATTATAATTTTAAATTAATCATTAGGCTCCTTTGGATATTTTTATCTCTTAGTATTATTGATTTCATACTTGTATAACCTCCTAATAAAAGGATGATATTGGACTCTTTGTGTAATTTCCATAGGCATTTGTGTAACCTTCACCCTACTGTAGAACTTAAGGTCATAATTAACATTGATAAAAATATAATCATGTTCATATCCTTTATGGAAATAGGTGGATTTAAATCTTCCCTAAAAGTGCTTTATGTGATTGGCCACTCTACCCCTAGTATCCCAATATCTAAATTTTACTAGTTTTAGATTTAAAAAAGATCTATAATGAGAATATTTAGGCAACTGATTTCATTGTTCAAATTATTGCTTGCCTATGCTAAGTGACATATTATGTATAATACCCAATTTGACCCTTTTATAATTATCATATATACTCTAAGATATTTTGAGTGCTATCTCTTACTCAACCAACTTATTTGGAACCATTCTTGGCATTTATTATGCATTAGAAACTTTTTAAACCATGGTGTAGAATGTATCCCTAATTTTTTTGTCTATCATTAGATAATCTTGGCATTGGTTGTGCATTAACAACTTTGTAGACCATGGGGTAGAATGTATCCATATATTTTTTTAATTTCTAAACTTATGAATATGAAACATGTCAAAAATATTCACATATGCTATCATATCCTTTAGGATCCCATGGTTATATGCCTATAGGAATTATAGTGGCAAACACTACATCTAATAGACATGACAACATATAAGAGTTTCCATTTGGACTTTTTTTTTAAATATTCTCTTGTTTAAAATTATATATTTTTATCTCCCCACATGTAAGGATACCTTTTTCATCTAATATTATGGAATATTATGGATAAGAGGGGAACAAATAACTCATTGACATGGGAAATAGAGGTAACTCCATGGAATGTATATAATAAATCCATTTCAATCCTATCTCTTGATTTGAATTATGAGACTGCGATGGAGATAATTCTCCTCTTTGTAACATATTTATTAGGGTCATATGCCCAAAATATCACTGTTTTCTTGACCTAATGGTTATGAAACCATTCATGGACTACTTGGTTATAAATGATGTTTAGTTAGGGTAACCTATAATAACTATTGAATGTAACTCTAACTATATAAGCTATTTTCACTTGAATACCTCATCTATATAATATGCCATTAGTGCACATGCCTATAGTTAACCAATTAAGGAGAACATCAATATAAATAAATACCTTAGGTTTAGTCACTACCTTATATAGTTTGACTACTTGAAAAGAAAGTAGGTCATATGTGTATTCCATCTTCTAAAAAGAGAAGATGTCTTTATCATTTTACCCTCATGCTACTTAAACTTGTTCATAAATGGTTGAATAGTGAAGGAACATTCCACATAGAGTATTCAATTAAAATTATTTGTCTTTAAACTTGAGCTTGGTTATGAAATAAAACATAGATGGAATAGGAACCTGGTCATTGACTGCCATTTGAATAACTTTTCAAGATCAATGTTCAATTTCACCATTAGGCTAAGGAAAATAGAGGGTTGTGGAGTTAAAATTAAAAGGTTAGCTATTTTTAAGTGATGTATAAATTGATTTGGGAAAAACATATAACCTGGCATAAACACTAAATCTATTGTTATGATTTCATTTGTGATAATTAATTACTACTCAGTGGTCTATGCCAACTATTTTTATATTTTAACTCAGGATTTCATGGGGATTTATTTGACGAGTGTTAATTTATTACATCATTTAGGAGATTAGTCACTTCCATTGGATTTATTATGTCCATCTTCAATTTTAGTTTGTAGCATATTACTTGGTTATGATTAGTTTTTGTATGCTTATTTTTATATGGGTGGATAATTATACCAAGAAGGGCACATGGTAGTTGATTGTAACAAAACGGACATGTGACAAATGGCTATATGATGAAATACATGTGGAAACTAACTATATCAAGAAGGATGTGTGGTAGTTTATTGTACTAATAAGGACACAAAATAATTTATCACTTTGAAATTCAATATGCCTTTTTATATGTAAGTATATGATGCTATGGTATGAAGACACATGGCATAATATCACTTAGTCACTTAGTCACATATACTTATAACTTATCTTTTTAAATAAAGGTATATAATATTGCACGATGGTACCCCATGGTGAAATTTCAATTAGTCATGTAGTCATAAGAATTTAAAACTTAGAGATTTAGAATGTTCCCCTTGATGCTATGGAAGGAAGACACGTAGAGAAATATTGTGATATGAAGAGGCTTGTTGAGGTCCCATAAGTGTGAAAAATATAAATATTTTATTTTCAGTGCACATGCTATATGAAGGGTATGGGTACTCAATTTATATCTAAAAAAGGAATAAATTGTCTTTAATTTACTATGAGGAAGAGACATGTGGAAAAACACAAATTTGATCTTTAAAGTAAAACTTGATAGACTTGATCATAAAAATGGTAGATTTATTAGATGAATAAAATAATTTAAATTAAAGCTAACCTTTCCATTAAGTTTTCTATATTTATGCCAAATATTTATAAAATAAAGTGTGATTATTAAAACTTAGGCTTTGGTATGCCTAGGATCTAGGGCTAATTTATATCTTAATGAAGACCAAACATGGTATTTATAGAAATAAATGGGTACCTATTTTACACTTTAAAAATGTGGTGTGTTGGTCATAATAGTATATATCTTTAAAACTAGCATTGTCCTTTTCTTCAGATCTATAGGTAGATTTCACTGCTTCATACAAATTGGAAGGATATGTCAATTAACATCAAATATGATGTTGTGCCTTATACCTAGTTTGAATTTAGTGACCATAACCTTTTCAATAGGAATATAAGGTGTGTGAATTTAAAAGGTCATAAAATTTTCCTCATAGTCATTAATAAAATAAGATCCTTATGTGAGGAAAATAAATTCAAACCTCTTCTTTTCCTTGTGGGCATAAAAGAATAATTTGTATTTAAATTTAGTTTTAAATAATTACCTACAATTTTAATCATCAATATAACCCTTTTTATTACTATAATTTTCACACCAAAATGGTGCTTCATCCAGCTAGAATATTGTAAACCATATCTTCTCATTGGAGGTCATAGGTTGTTGATTCTACAGCATCACCAACACCATCACTAGAAAAATGGGGTGTTGATTAATTTTTTAAATCATGAAGGAATTTAATAATGGCATATCCCCTTTATTTTTGGGATTCAGGGTTACCCTCTCCCTATTGGTCATTCACAACATTTATATTAAAAATGTTGTGTCATATGTTCTTATTTCAGGATCATCTTTACTGTAAGGTTATGTAAATAAGTGAGTATTACCTAAAAAACTAATACCATAATAATATCAACCTCAATCCTTTGCTCTCTATTATTTTTAGGATTAGATTTAACATTATCATTTTGCTAATCCATGGAAACACCTCTACCCTATCACCTCCATGGTTGTTTAAATTGTTTCCACCACCCCATAACCAAGTCCTCACCATCTTGTGAATTAAAATGGATAAATAAATTACATGTGAATCATACAAAACTTCATTAATTTAATATAACAAGAGTTGTCGAGTGTTACAACCTAGGATTTGATACTAGATGTAAAGACCCTGAAAATGGGACTCCATTTTTTTAAGTTTTCCAAATTAGATCAAGACATTAATGATTGATAAACAAGTTTAACTTATTGTCCTTATCATTTAGATTAGTTAATATTGCATTCTTAACATGGTAACTTAGTTTAATGATGATCATTTCATAATATTTGTAACAACTATCATTTTTATAATGACTAAGCCTACAATATTTTATATCAACATAGCTCGTAGTATTTTCATAAAACTAGGATGACCAATCTTATCATACAATCCATTTATTTGATTCTCACATGTGAAAATGCATCCTAATTGTGAAAAATTAATTTTTTTGTTTATTTGTTTATGACCATGATCTGGTTCTTTTTTTAAATTTATGCCCACTAAGTTCATCATATGAAATTGAAGTATGGATTTAGAATATCTAGAATTTTAGTGAATAATAACATTAAATCCCACATGTATTTCATTTGGTCATACACATCTACCCTTATTAAATTTTAACCTTATCATAAGGCATTATATTTGTTTAACAAAATTCCATTTTTTAGGGTAGATACAACTATGAATCATCTTTTTTAGTCATCTCTTAATTCTAAAATATGGGTATATGAGACTAATGTCAATATTTTCTTGAATGTTTCCTTATCAAAACTAATTTTAATTTCATAAATTAAATTCCATTAGACAAAAATAAATGGCTATATCAAGACCTCTAAGTTTCCTTTATTTATGCATGTTCAAGCTACCATGAAGTCATGTTTATTTAATGTCTTTTTGTTATTATCCATTAATAATGAATCATATTCAGATGTATCTTAGCCTCTTAATTATTAGTTTAGGTTTAAGGGTCCCATTTATACCTGTAAATTAGTTCTCTTTATTCTTCCTAACCTACGATAATTTTATTTCATCATTCATTTTGGCATGATTTTACTTAAGTTTAATCAAAGTTTTATCATGAACCAATTCTTATTCATTTTATCTAACCAAGCAGACCCTAAAGGCAATTTTTTTGGTTAAGGTCCTCGATGAACATTAAATCAAAATATCCTTGTCTTGGTTACATTTATTTATTTAATAATTTAGAGTAAATTCAATTGATTGGACGTAACATCAATTTAATTCATTACTTTATGTTGATGTTTGATTTTGATTCATACACAAGTGATTAAAAAAGGACTTTTATATTAACTTTATGACATGAATTATAATGGGGTTCCCATCATTTTTTTAATACCTTTTATATTATTTATTTCTATCAATCAATATTCTATATTGAATTAAAAGGTTAAAAAGTTCACCATATAAGGCAATCCCATTAGTAGGGTGCATAAAATTTTAAAGACATTACTTGAACATAATCTTATCCATATAAAAGATAAAATAGAAGCTTACAATGAAAACATAAATTTAAAAAAAAATGAATTCATACTATATACATGAAATAAAAACCATTCATAACCAACATTTCCAAGTTAGTCCCAATCAACATTTACAATATCAACACTTCCCATCTATTAGGAAACTTAACTTAAGATAGCATTTATTAAATAATATTTCCCATAACTTTAGAATATAAAGGCACAATATGAATTAATGATTAATAGGCCTAAAGTTTCTTTCGTATATAATTAAAATTCTATCAAATTTTTACTTAATAGTAATTATCATTACATGCCTTTACATAAGGAATATTGGAATTGAATCTAAACATTGAATCCAAGACCATTTATCACTATTTAAAATTCCACATAACAAATCCTTGCACAAGTACAATTGAACAAGTTATTTATAGATTACAATTAAACATAAGGTTTTTTTTCTAACTTATGTGAATGGATGATCTCCTCTAAATTTTTTTTTTATACATTCATCCTTGAAATGAGTTTCCATACATACAAACTATGACATGGGATCATGGCCCAATGTAGTTATTTATAAATTTTATATGGATCAATAATATTTAATTAATCAAGAGAACCTATCTCTTGCAATTTGCATTAAATGATTCATCAAATTTGTTGAGGAATTATCAATAGTTAACTTACACAAGCATTTGGTGTATTTTCATCAATTTTGATGCATCATTTGACTCATAGTTAAATATATGAGCCCACACAGACTTTGATCAAGTTTAAACTATTTTTATCTTTTCATTTAAGTCAACATATAAATGAAACCAAATAATTGATCTAATTATCCATAGATGCAATTGTATGTTTTGAATTTAAGTAGCATGTACATTAACATAATTTTTAATGCTATCCACTCTATGGTAGTTCACTTTTTATATGTAAAAAAACTTGACTATATCATTTTTTTCATTTAGGGTATTATGAAAAGAAACCTTCAAGCAAATCATGTAGATAATAGTAATAAATATAATTCCTCATGACCAATAAGGAACAACTACATGATTTATCTTCCACATAATAATAAACAAAATATGAATGCATTTTCATGGATGTATCTAATCATTTTAAAATAATAGCTCCATATACAAGAAACATTCAAACTTTATTCATGCATCTAGTAAAAACAAGAGGGTAAGGATTGAATGAGATTTCATTACACCTCAACAATTATAGACGTATATTATTTTTATGAAATCCCATGAAACTTAGAAACCAAACATTAAAATAAACTTGTTATCTTAAATTTAGGTAATTTTAAATAATATAACCCATTTACTTTAACTGTATAAAATCCATTTTCATCTAATGTATGTAACACCAAGCCTTGCACCTACAAATACATAGTTTTTTTTGTTAAAATTCAAACCTAGTTTGTATTAAGGAAAAACAAAGAAATTTCTTGAAAAAAGGAGTAATTAACCTTAGAATTATCACATGTCAACCCCTATAGCTATGTTACTACTTCTAGCCACTTAATTTTAAGTCACCACTTATTCGAGAGAATACATGTGTCTTTTTCAAACATGGCCATGGGCTAAATAGGCACATGTCACCTTTTATCTCTCTATTTCTTACATTCATGGTATGTAAGTGCCAATAAATAAAAATATTAAGTTCCTTTTTTTAAATTCAAAGTAGACTAAAAGTTCCATACTAAATCGTATAACATGCTTTCATGGAAGAGTGGAAGATTAAACAAGCAAAATAATGAATTAAAACCTATAACACATTAAATTTTAAGAGTTTATTATGTTTCCACTTACCTACATGATTTTATAATATAATCATGCCATTAATAATGTAAAAACCAAGTTATACCTTTTTTTCATGCACATTGCTCATAATTCTTGTATGGATTCACCAAGGCCATGTCGGTCATGACAAACAATGATGTCTTGACAAGTAAAAAATATGTTACTTCTAATTAAAACTTAAATATCTAGTTACTATCCTAAACATAGTTTGAACTAAATGATAAAAACCACATAGATATGTAATTCAAAAACCACCTAATCTACTTTATAAGTTTATCCATGTATTATTGAATGCCACATCACTAAATAATGCCATGGTGGGGAATTGGTACTTCCAATCTTAGCCTATGGCTTATGATTTTTCATAGTGGATTTGACCACTTAAATAATAAATGATTCTAACATTACCCATTTCTAATGCTTATGCCTTGAAGGCATAAAAAATAATCTTATTTTTAAACAAATGTTCTTACCTCTATATTTCTCCTAGGGGTCCAATTCATAACTACTATATATCATACACAGATGCAAATAGTTCAAACATCACACTAATACATTTGATTGGTGTTTATCTCTTAATTCAATGTGATTGATAGATGTTGATAATGTGATAGCCTCTGGTTATATGTATAATTGCCTTTATATATAATTTTTTAATGCCAACTACATAATTATCAGTTTAGACACAACAATCAAGTAGCATAATGAATTAAGATATTAACTAGTTTATACAAAATTATGTGCTTTTTAATTTCTATAGGCTACATGATATCTTATATTAATATCAAATGTAATTATTGACTTAATCTGACATGTACTTGGAATCATGAAAACATTAACATCATCTACATGTACTAAATATAATGACACATATTTAAAAAAATTTTGAAAGTAATGTAGAATAAAAATAATGTTATTATTTGGGTTTCATAATCCTTACATGATATGTAAATTTCTTTACAAATATTACATATGCAAGTATAGCAATTACATTAATCCATTAGTAATGTTTTATTTTCCATAACAACAAAAATATAATGAACTCTTCAATAAATAACATCAAGAAAATAAAATAGAGCTTCCAAATTTGGGGATATGACACAGCCTTACCCAAATTAGATGTGCATATGGGGAGTTATCATATGCAATACCTCACATAAGGAACCTCCTTTCCCTACCAATTTGATACATTCACCATTATGATCATGTGGTCATGAAAAAATTGAATTATGGTTCATTCCTTGTTTATTGAAAGGTTAATTAAATTTAAAATTACATATAATTATTAATTATTAAAATAGTCTATTATATTTTAAAAGGGTCACAGGACTATGCAAGACCTTGCTTGACATAAAGCCATAATGTGCAATAAAATTATGGGTCCTTTTATGACATGAAAGGACCCATTTAAAATATGGTACTCCAGTCATTCAATGAGTTTTAGGAAGATGAATTTGAATCCCCTTTAATTCAAAACTCTTTGTTATTTTTTGGTTGTTCATTATTTTGGGGAGGCATTTTGGGGAAATTTCATAAGAGATATTTGGAGTATGGAAAGTTTGGGAAGATCTTGTGGACTGAAGGAGGAGATTTTCATGGATCTTGGTGAGTTTGTTGTAAGCATGTAAAATGGTGGAGAAGAGGTAGGTATTCCCTATTTCCTCTCTCCTCATATGTCTTATGTAGGGGAAGAAAAGAAGCTTGTGATACAAATCCTTTATTTACTTATCTCCTTTAATAAAATATAGTGATAAATATTAAGTGGTCTGAATGTGATTATGTGTTTAAATTTATTTCTTATCCATCTCACTCTTCTCTTAAAAAGGAAACCTATTATTTGATTCTAATTCAAAATTAGAGCACCCTCTCTACTTTACTCCTTTCCTATACCTTCATTGAATTTTGTAGTGAATTGAATATGAAAATGAGTGGTTTGTGGAAGTAGATGATCTCTCCCTCTTCTTGATCTTAATTTTTTCAAATAGGAATTATCTCTTGAGTTGTATAACATTTATTAGAGAAATTATACCTCCATTATTTATCTCCCCTCCTTTCTCTTCTCCCTTTTGCAAAAGGTTAATAGAGTTTAACATTGTGTCAAAAGCAAACCTCCTAGTATAATAAAATAGAAAATAATGCATATATTAATGTTATGAAATGGAAATTTGTTCATTTAATTTTTAAGTTTTTTAGTCAAAATGATAATATATCTCTCTCTTTCCTTGATTTAATAAAGCTAAAATGTGAAAGTAGAAACTATTAAAATTAGACTTGGCTATGCTATAAATAAAGCTCGAACGTCTACATACTTAATGTTTTAAACTTTTAGGACTTAGTGAATGTAAATTATATATTTTTAAAAGAAACAAGTATAATAAGTTAGGTTATAAATATGTAATAAATATAACCTCTAATTTGATACAAAGTTTACTTACTTTAACCTTTCTAAAAATAACAATAAATAATGCAAGAACTTAGCTAGAAAATGACTAAGATGGATGATCTAGAGGCTAAAAATTGAGGTAGAGAGTAGTCTAAGTATCCCAAATAGGATCAAGGTGTTAAAAACCATCTTGAATAGTAGCAACCTAATTGGATAGTAGCACCATGTGGTACTAGTGTCCATATTTTGGTGGTAGTGTCCTTTATGTAGGACTATCCTAAGATTTTGGGTGTACCTATGTTTGAATTTTTAACATATATTTCTATGTCCACAAGTTATGAAACCCTATATATTTCACATTTTTATTGAATTTATTATCAGTCCCTAATCCTCCATGTTACTAGGGAATCTAGTTGATACAAGCTAAAAAGTGTGTTTGTTAGTGGAGTAGGCTCCTCAACACCTTGCTGTGAAGAGAGTTTCCTATATACCAATACTCCAAGGAGGGATCAAGACCCATGTAATAATCCACACCTAAATGTTCATGTAAGTACAAGTGAATATAATATTATAGTTGAATTGAGTTCTTTAAATGTGCTTTAGACTATAAATATGAGTAATCTGAGCTTAGGAATGATGTAGATAGTAGTACGTATAAGTAGGGTAGAATAAGGATTGATAACTTTAATTATGCACAAATTGTTCTAAGTTTTCATATGTAATTTGCATATAATTTCCATATAGTGATTAGATAAATAAAATTCATGTATTTATATTGTTCTAGTGCTTATGTAGGTAATAAAAGAGGTCTAGGCAAACCCTGGGAGGTGTAAGATTTGAAAAGATATCTATTATTGAAAATAGGAGGGAAAGGATAGTAACACCATTATTAGGGAACTAGTGCCATGTGGAACTACTATCCCTATTATGGAATTATTTTATAACTGGTAGAACATTAGGCACAAGGGGATAGGATGCAAGAATGAAGGTCTGGGATTTCTTTAAGGATGACTAGAGATGCATGTGGCCCACACAAAGGCTGGATAAGTGTGAAAATAGGCTCTAGGATAGGGATAGGGATAATATAAGGATAATTGGTCTCAAGTATCACTCTTAGAACTCAATTTTCACTTTTAGGTGATTAAATTTTCCCCCACCCCTTTATTCTAGAAATTCAACAAATTGAAATGACTAGGACAAAGGAAAAAGAAACATACCTATAATTACCTAAGAGGTAAAGCTCATGAGTCTGGATCTAATTATGTGAAGCATGCTCCAATGCATGTCTTGTAAGTGAAATGTGCATATATTAGTCCTTAAGAGATATCAAAAACAAAGACAAAATTGAGCAAAAAATTAAAACTAAGTAAAGGGACAAGAGAGAGTAAAGGAATAAATAAACCTTATTGGTTACATGAATGAATACATAAACCTAGTAATAACCTATGTGTGTATATGTAGATAGTGATTAATTAGCAAATAACTTTTAATAATTTGATGGATTACTCAATCTTCATGTGTGGGTGGCTCAGTAACTCAATATAGTTTTGACTCCATCATTTCCCACCCCTGTTTAATGGATCATTAATTGTGAATAGGTTTGATTAGACTAATAGTGTGTCCAATCCTCTCATGTAGGTGGATAAATAACTCAAGTAGACTATGAATCCATAATCTCCTACCCATGTGTTGCATATGAATATGAAACTAAAACTTCAAGATATAAATATAATTTCTAACTAGAAATGTCAGCTCTATAACTACTCAAGTATATTAGGTGGCTCCAAGCCACTCAAGAATGCCAACCACTACAAATGGAGTAAGTCATGAAACTAATGTGTAACCTATAAAATGATGTCATATATATAATATATATAATGACATGTAATTTTTTATTCCATATGATCGAATGGTGTGTAAATTAGCATATGGAAACAATGTGCCACACACATGCCCCTAAATCTAATATTTGAGCATATGGATTTTGGATTGAGTTATAATAATATGTGTATCTAAACTAAAAAATGGTAATGGTCATGTCACTCATGATTCCCCTAATCTAAATAAATTGGTACGACTATGAGCTAAACTAATATGTGAGCTAAATTGGTAAATCTATAACTAAACTTATGTAAACCTAGACTGTACTTGATATACCTTTCAAGTCAATCTAGATTTTTCTAAAACTAAGGCTATTATATAGTAGCAGCATGTGGTGATAGGTGGGTACTAATGTGTATTTTCTCTAGTTTATATGTAAATGTGCTGACCTCTATGTCACTATTTTACCACTATGTTTACCTAATTCTAACTTTTGTAATTTGAGCTTGTGTGCTAAAAATGTACTGTGGGTGTATTTTTGATCTTTTTGAAAAACCCTTGTGAATTCCACCTTTTTTTATGGGAGTTATTAAACCTGTGCAAGAACTATCTTAAAAATAATTCTCTTCAAGATGTTTGTTAGCCATAACACATTTGATATTTGAGTATTAATACAATATAATGTGTATACATAACATCAAAATGTAAGATAATTTGAGCATAAGTTTGTAATGTGTGATGTATGTTATGTCTAACATTCACCACGATGTTAAGATAGATATAATAATGTATATAACAATAAATCTAGGAAATAACTGAGTAGCCACCTAGGGGGATGAGGCATGATGCCTATCACAATACCTGAGTAGCAAAGGGAGATGCATGAGGTCCCTCATGGTATATAAAAATGGAGAGTTTAACAATCAATAAACAAGTTTTATGGACATGATGCATACAAGAAAGCATATATACAACACACATGAGGCACACAAACTAGGACAAGGGGCCACAATACAAGAGACATGGGCACATGTCACTAAATATAAGAAAATAAGACATAAAAGGACATGTTTAAATGTACACATATGCAAGAAACAAACAAGTTGGATTAGATCCAAATATAAGGACACATTCAAATGTCCACATACATAATTAATAAAGCACACACAATGACATGGGCACATGCCCAAAACATACATACTATGAAAAGAAGTGGCATAGAGCCAAAGAGTAATGGTATATTCAAATTATTTTGTATAGAAGAAGCATAGAGATACAATCAAGTCTAAACTAAGTAAGATAGAAATGAAAGTATTATGAACATGTAATACAAATCTATGTAAGAGCTAAGATATACATAAAATGAGTCTAAAGTAGTAGTAGCCAACAAAATTTTTTTAATGAGTTTAGCATGATCAATATCAAGAAATAATAATGCTAAAGATATGATTTAGAGTATATAAATATGTAACCTAGTAATCGATATTGTGTATAGGGTACCCCCAAATGGGTAAATGTGTTAAATGAAGAACACATGTATGTGTGTAAATACCCCCAATGAGTTAGATAATATTAAATTTAGATCAGTGTAGTGGACCTAAGTTTTGTAGTAATATGTAAGAACTCAACAAGAATAAGTGAAGCATATGTATGATAAAACTGACTATACTAAGATATCTAGCATATGTAATGTTTGCCAAATATAAAAAGTGTAAATATGGAAATGCATACAATCTATATTTTATGTCTTATGAGAAAAATACTTGAATGCATAAAATATATATTTTATGTTTTTTGAGTAAAATATTTGAATGTTTTTGTGTTATGAAATATTTTTTTGTTTTTATATTATGTATAAGTAACATGAAAATGAAACTATGTTCAAGGAGTAAGAAATAAAGAAAGTATGTACAAGAAAGGAGGAATAATACTAATCAATAAATCTCATGGGAGACTCAATATTAATGTGGCCTATGTCAAATAAAGGAACATTAATCATGTGTGTTGTATGAAAGGACAACTATGGTCCCAAAACCTATTGCATTGAGTGATTTATAACTTGACCTACTTGTGAAGTGGTGCTAGGAATCCCTAAACCTAACCATGGTGTCTTGTGAATTGTAGGGGTTTTAGGGACCCATCTATTAGAAGATGTTGTATTAGGATAGATCAATAATATTGATCTTGAAATAAAGTGAGTAGAGGGAGGCCCTTTATAATATGTCACATATGTTTGATGTAGGGGTCTCATTAATAATGATCTCTATGGTAGAGTATGAGTAGATAAAAACACTGTAGGGGTAGACCTCACCTTCACTAGTGGATCCATTAAACTCTATGGTGTACTAATAGGAGCTATGTTGGGAGCTCTAACTAGTAAATATGTTGTAATTGGTAATTTTGCTATAGCTGATAACTGTGCTATAATTGATAACTATGATATAACTAGTAAGTATAGTGTAACTACTTATGGAATAGGTAGAAGATACTCATATGAAATACCCTGAATTGTGATCACATAATTTAAATGTATATGTTTAAAACATCTATGCATGGTGGTTGGGATAGCTTGCAAATTTTGTATCCATGGCCTACCTAGTAACATGTTAAATGTGCCTGCACTAAGTAATAATAAGAATCTAGTTGCCACATGTGCTGGTCTAACCTATAGTGGAAGTATAATATCTTCATTAGATTTATGAATATGGCCACTAAAACCATAGATAATTGTATTTTTACGATGTGTATCCTACTCTAAATATCCCAAATGCTACATAAGCGTGATAGTTCACATGTTAATACTTAACCCATTATCAATCATAACACTTTGAATGGGATGATGATCAATATAGGTTCATACAAAGAGTGCATATAAATTTGAATCATCATCAATAATCTCCTCTAAGAAAGTGATGAGTGGTCTAGCTAGAACTATAGTGTGGTACACACCAATGATATTGTGTAGTGGGTATGCATCCTCTATAGTAGTGTGATATGATACTAGTGGTGGATGTGCCTGATATGTGTTGTGAACACCCAAGTACTCCCTACCTCATTTGGTGTATGATTTGAAAATAGATATGAGAATATTTTCAATAACTTAGATTATATTTTTTGAAATTTGGGTGCATCTATGTGTGTGCCCACATCAATAATGTTAGCCTCTATTAAATCTTGTATTTTATGTTTCAAGCTAATGCATCAATTTTTGTATGGCCTAGCACCTTATGGTATTTTCATAATGCATTATAATCACATTTATTTGGAAGAGGCCATGTCATATCAACCTCTTTGATAGGATGGAGAGATAGGACATTTCATTTTAAGATCTACTATAAAACATGTGCTGGCAATTCTAGAAGGGTTGTGAAAAATCTATGTGGAGGAGATGATAAAACTAGGTGAGGAGATACATCTGAAGCTGCATTAACTATGGCCTTTATATCACTCTTATTTTTAGTGGCCCTTACCTTGTATGGAGTCTTATTATAACTCTTAATAATTGATTTTGATCCACTTGTATATTTTATTTTTCCTATAGAGAGAAGCTTGACTTCCCTTTCTTTCACTATGTGGCATAAATAAGCTAAGGTTGGAAAATTATTAAACAAGATAGCTTCATGTAATGCTAGTAGTAGGCTTTATTTGAATATGTCCTGAAGCAATTTATTTTCCATGAGGCTAGTCAATTCTGCCAATATAGTCTTATATCACAAGACATATTATTCAATAGGATCATTTGATTTTTGTTTCAATTGTGTAACTTGAGCATATGATATTTTATCATTGATGTTTATTTAAAAGTGTGATAAAAAAACATCTTCCAATGGATTGAATGCAGTGATAGACTAATTTGGAAGATCATAAAACCACTATAAGGCATAGTCCTTTAGAATACATCAGAACAACTTAGTAAGAGCCAATAATTAGACATGTAGTCCAAACATGCTATGTGGAAAGCTCATAAATGGTGATCTAGGCCACCCTATACAAGGTAAACTTAGGTGCCATAAATTCAAATGGTAAAGGAGTTACCACTATGTCATGTACTAAAGGTGTATGTAAAAGAACATGAGAATCTAAGGCATGTGATGGCTTAGTAGCACCTTTCTCAAGATATAACACCTTATCCTATAGAGAATAAATCTCATGCATAATGGATTGTACATCTATAGAGGAGTAACTAGCCATAAAAAGTGTTTCCATTGTCAAAGGTTATCTATTTATAGTAGGCTATTATACAAACCAAGTTTTCCCTAATGTAGGTGTAACAATATTGACCATTATTTGATTTTTTCTTTATTTCCATTATGGCTTGATAAATTTGTGCATGATCATGGGTATATTCCTAAAGTTTGAATTTGAAAATTTATAAAATCTCACCCTTATTGACTAATATTTTCATTATTAAATGGGGTGAGAGTGTCTTGATTCCCATCTTGTGTATTATTTTGATCTGTATTGTGTCACTCATCTCGTACTTATGATTTGGATATGAAAGAGTGATAGGAATAACTTTTCTAGGTGTGGATGTATAAACATGATGAACACTAACATATTATGAAGACTTTGTACATGTAATTTGATTTTCTAATAATGTGACCTTTTCACTTAATAATTGATTTTGATTCTATAATTCTGATATTAAATTTCTCATACTGATAATTTGATCTGTTAGAGTCTCATAAGTGTAAACCTTGGTTTCTTTTGATTAAACATGTAGGCACATACCCTATAGGGGAGAGGTGGAAGCATGGATAGGTTGAGTATAGGCATTGGTAACAATATTATATGTTATGTCATCTCATGGGAGAGTGATAACATGGACCTAGTTAGAGGGACCACCATCATGGAGATGAGGAGAACTAGACTCTTTGTTGTGCATAGTATATGAAAATGAAATTTGAAACATGTTTTTTAGGGTATTAAATTTATGGATTAAGTCCAATAAACTATATTGTAATTAATCCTCTATGTATGTAAGGATTTTTTTCTTAACTTAATTTGACATAAGAAAATAATAACATGTTAGAGATAGAATGAAATATGATATACATTTTAACTGATATAAAACATCATGTACATATGTGTTTATGTAATCTTTGAATTCATTCAAAATGAAAGGAAATAAGCATGCAAAAGAAACTAGAAAACTTTGTATTAAAAAGTGATAAACTTCATCTATCATTATTATCATGATTATATGAGATCTAAATAAAAAAATATAGGGATTTTAAATATGAGTTTGGGTCTTATAAGGATGGAAACATAAAACCTAATATAGGGTTAGGGTTTGTTCAATATTTGAATTAATTCATGTTAACCAAATGTTTTAAGTTTTTAGGACTTAGTGAATTTAAATCATATGTTTATTAAAGATTTGAGTATAGTAAATCAAGGTATAAATATGTAATAAATATAATCACTAATTTTCTATATAAGTTACACACTTTAATCTTTCTAAAAATAATAATAAATAATGCAAGAACTTAGTTGGAAAATAATTGAGACAGATGATCTAGAGGTTGAAAATTAAGGTAGATACTGTCTGAGTGTTGAAAATAAGATTCAGGGATCAAAACCCCTCTTGGATAGTAAAAACATAATTAGATAGTAGCACCATGTGGCACTAATGTCCCTATTTTAATGGTAGTGTCTTCTATATAGGAGTGTCTTGAGATTATAAGTGCACCTATTTTAGGATCTGTAAGGTTTGTTCCTACACGCATGACTTTTAAAAACATATATATTTCCTTTTTTACTATATTTGTGAGAAAACCCTAATCCTCCATGTTGCTAGGGCATCTAGTTAATATAAGTTAAAGAGTGTGTTTGTTAGTTGGGTAGGTTAGACATCCTCAATACACCACTATTAAGAGACTTGCCTACATACCAATACTCCAAGTAGGGATCAATCCCAATGTAGTTTTCCCTACCTAAGTGATGGTGCAAGTATAAGTGAATCTATTATGGTAGTTGACTTGAGTGTTTTGAAAGTGCTTGAGACTAGAAATATGAGTAATCTGAGCTTAGGAATGTTGTAGATGGTAGTATTCATAAATAGGTCATAATAGCGATTGATGACCCTAATTATTCACAACTTATTTTATGTTTGTATATGTAATTTACATTTGATTTCCATATAGTTATTAGAGGGTTAAAAATCATGCATTTATACCATTCTCATGCTTGTGTGATGATAAAATAGGCCTAGGATGACCCTAAGAGGTATAATATTTGAAAAGATATCTATTTATGAAAATAAGAGGGAGAATAGAATAACACCATTATTGGGACAGTAGAACCATGTGACACTACTATCCCTATTAAGGTGCTAGTGTCTAAGTGGTAGAACACTAGGCACAAAGGATAGGATGTAAGAATGAGGGTTTGGGAATACTTTAGGGATGTTTAGGGATACTTGTGGCCTACATGAAGGATAGATAAGTGTGAAAATACTCTCTAGGATAGGTCTAGGGCTAAGCTATGGATATGTGGTCTCAAGTAACACTCTTAGCAGTCAAGTGTCACTTTTAGGTGATGAAACCTGGCTATGACTAGAATACCTCTCCTTTTCCCTCTACCTCACAGTTAAGTTTTATGAGAAGCTTGTTATTGCACTTAGATATTAATATAGATATTTTCCTCCACATCACTTTATCTCTCCTTCCCAATAATTTTCTTTGAGTTGTAAAAATGTGAAGTGGGAAATAATAACATCTATTTTTGTATTCTTTCCTCCCTCTTTTTCCATTTGTCTTGACATATAACTAGATTTGGAAGTGAATATTGATTCATTTTTTAAATGTATAATAAATATAGTTCATGAAAATTCTATTATTTTTCAATATAAATAATAGGGAATGGATATGGATATGTTGAATCCTTTTTTTTACATTAGAATAAGTGAAAATTATTCATTTTAGGATTTTTGTTATGTAAACCAAATAATGTGAAAAGTGTATGATTAGTGTTTAAAATAAAATTATACAAATATCATTTCATTTATATTTGAAAACATTATACATATATGGGTATATCTATATATGTATAACAAAATAACTAAAAATGAAATAAGTAATAATATATGTGTGTAAAGATATATATGTATTTACAAATTTAGTTAATAAAATAAAATGAAATGTTTTAATTATTTTCTTTAAAAAGAGTAATAATTATAAATTCATTATTTTGTTTATGTTTAAGTTTCAAAATAATAATAATAATAATAATAATAATAATAATAATAATAATAATAATAATAATAATAATAATAATAATAAATGAGAGGGGGTTGGCCAAATGGCTACCCACCCCTCTATTTTTATATGGAGGGGGACAACTGTACCATCTCCACTACTACAATACAATAGGTTGGTGGAACAGTGTTAGCCCCAATCCATTATTGGTTGAGGTGATGGTTGTGCAACCAGTTCCCACTCCATAGGGGTTGATGAATGCACAAACCACTACCCATGGCATTATTCTTAAGGAAAAAATAAATAAATTTATAATAAATAATATAAGTATATAAACAAAAAATATTATATATATACTTATATTTAGAATGAAATCATTAGAATGTGAATAAAATAAATATGTGTAAATTGTAATTTTTAAATTAGGGTTTCAAAATATATGTGGTTTGTAAAGTGTGTGTATATATATAATAAATGCTATTATATTTATATATATATATATATATATATATATATATATATATATATATATATATATATATATATATATATATATGCACCTTATCAAATAAAATAAAATCAAATTTAAACCCTAATATCCTTGTGCCTCTCTCCTTGAGATTTTCCATTTTCTAACTCTCCACCAAACTTGCAACATAAAAAGAAGAGAAATTAGAAAAAAATATTTTTCAGTTATCTTTTTATCATAACTACTGATTTAAATTGTAAGGACTTAATGTATGAAAATATTAGTTTGTTAAAGGGTTTGAGTACAGTAAACCAAGGAATAAAAATGCAAAAAATATAACCACTGATTTGTGAAATAATTAACCTAATATGATATTTTCAAAAATAGAAATGAATGACACAAACAAGTAGTTAGTTGGAAACTAACTAAGACAAATGATCTAGTGGCTAAAAACTAGCACAAGAGCTAATAAAGGTGTCATAAACAAGATACAAGTGCCAAAATTCCTCATAGATAGTAACATGGTTCCCTATATAGTAGTAAAAAACACTAGTGTCCTCTATTCCATGCTAGTGTCCTTGTGCAGGGACTGATGTGAACTTCTAAGAGCAACTATGTCTCAATTTGATAGGATTGTTCCTCTATAGATGAAACTTGTTTCATTGTTTACAACCTATTTTGGATTGATTTAGGAGAAAAACCCTAGACCTCCATGTTTTTATGATATTTGAGTGTCACAATTAGAAAAAGTGTGATATTAGATTGGTAGGTTAGATGTCCTCAACACCCCACTATGTTGAGAATTGCCTACATACTAATAACTTGAAATGGGATCAAGCCCATTGTAGTTATCCAAATATAAGTGATATTTTAAGTGATGCTAGTATTAATGATAGATTGAGTGATTTGAGTGAGGCTTGATAATGGAAATATGTGTATTATGAGTTTAGGATGGCTTTAGATGACTACATGTGTAAGTAGGGGAAAATAGGGATGAATGACCTTGATTGTGCTCCACTTATTTTGAGATTATTTGTATTTATTTGAATCTAATTTCCATCTAGTGGGTAAAGGGATAAAATTCATGTATTTATATTGATCTAGTGCTTGTGTAGAGTGTGAAATAGGTCTAGGTTGACCCTAGGTGTCTTAGGAATTAAAAATATATACGTTGGGGTTGAAATCAGGCAATGAATACTAACACAATACCTTGGTCACTAGTGAAATGTGCTAGTGTCCAAAGTGGGGGGGGTAGATAGTGTCTTTGTGATAGAACCTAAGAAACTAGGGGCCTATATCCCTAGGGGAAGGTATATGACTGATTTTGGGATGTCTAGGTATATGTATTACCTACATGAAAGCTATATAAGGGTCAAAAGAGGCCCTAATATAGGTATAAAAATAAATTAGGGATTGATGGTCTTAAGTGATACTAATTTCACTCAAGTGATATTTTATATGACTACATTCCCACCCTTTATTCTAGAATGCAATAAAGTGAAATGACTAAGATATAGGAAAAAGAAGTGTACCTAGACTTACCTACGAGGCAAATCCCATGGGTCTAGATCTATGTTTGTGAAGCATGATCCATTACATATCCTATAAATGAAACATGGATGAATTAGTCCTTAAGGAGTATCAAAATCAAAGACAAAATTGATTAAAGAGATAAGAGAGAGAGAGGAAAGGAATGAATACACCTCATTGGGTACATGAACTAATGCAAAAACTAGGTGACATATTATGTGTGTGTAATTAGTGATCAAATCAATGAATAACTTGAAATAAGATAATGTATTGATTAATACCTATGTGTGGGTGGCTCAATAACTCAATCCACTTTTAACTCCATAATTTCCCATCCTTGATCAGTAGATCATACACTATGCATAACTTGGATTGGATTGATGGCTTATCTAACCCTTCTATGTAGGTTTCTCAAGAATGCAAGTATTTTATGACTCTATCATTTCCTACCAATGTTTAGTATATGATTTTATGACTAAAAATGTATGATGTAACTGAAACTATGTAGGATGGCTCTAGGTCCACTTGAAAAATCTAAAATGTAAAATGGGTAAGGGACCTCTCAGGCACTCGAGAATGTAGCTTAGGGAATAGAAAAAATTCCAACCACTATATATGAAATAAGGAATAAATCTAGTGTGAAACCTAGTATAATTAATGTCTGAGGTATACAAGATAAAGAATGACATGGAGTTTTCCATTCCATTTGATCAATTGGTGCATAACTAATCATGTGGAAATAATGTGCCATGTACATGCCCCTAATTTTGATATTTATACATATGGATTCTAGATTGAGTTTATAAATTCATGTCTATATATATAAAAATTAAATGGGAGTGATTGTGCCATATATTATGCCCCCATCATAATTAAACTAGTATGATTGTGTAAATTTTAACATAAACCAATCAAATCTAATAACTTATGACTAAAACTATGTAAATATAGACTGTAACTACTATGTTCTTCTGTCAAATATAGATTTTACCACTTATATGGATATTAGAAAATAGTGTATTCCCTTGGACAATAACACATCATATTAGTGTCCTCTATGGTTTTTTATACCAAAGTAACATTGATCTCTATCTGACTATTTTCCACTATGTTTCCTTGATTTTGAGCTTTATAATTCTATGTCTACATGATAAAAACTATATTTGAGTGCACTCAAATGGCCTAATATCTATGATAAACCATTGTGAATTCCCTTACTTTATGGGGATTTATTGAACCTATGCAATAACTATCCTCAAAATAAAATTTATGAAACACGTGTGTTATCTAGAGCATAAATGATATTTGTATAATAAACCAATATGTCTATACATGACATCAAAATGTAAGATAATTTGAGCATAAGTTGGTAATGTATGATGTATGTTAGATATAACATTCAAAAGGTTATAAATATAGATATAATAATGTAATCATGTGTAAGAAAAATAAATTTGAGTAATAATCTATGTAAACTACTTAGGGGGATAGGGCATGATGTCCATTAAGGAACCCAAAGAGGAAGCAAAGATGCATGAGGTCCCTCATGGCATTGAAAACTTAGTGTGAGAGAAAAAAGGAAGAGTCAAGTGTCATGGTTATGACACACATGAAATCATACTTACATCACACATGAGGCACACAAAGTAGGCCAAGGGGCCACAATATAAGTGACATGGACACATGTCACTAAATATGAGAAAACAATACATATAAGGACATGTTCAAATGTCCACATATAAAAAAAACAAGCAAATTGGGTTAGAAACACATGTAGGACATGTTCAAATGTCCATATATATGATTAAGAAGGTACACACAAGGACATGGGCACATGTCCAAAGCATACACATAATCAAAGAAATGTATTAGAGCCATCAAAAAATGGCATATTCAAATGCCCTAGAATAGATGTGGAAGTGAAGAGAAATAATCAAGAATTAAATAAGAAAGTTATACATTAAAGTATGCATGAAAATGTGGTACAAATATATATAAGAGTAAAGATGTACATAAACTGAGTCTATAGTAGTAGTCATAAAATAATCAATGTAGTGTACAATGATATAACCTAGTAAAGTGAAAGCTAAGTGGGGGATGCCCCCAATGGGAAAATGTATCATACTAAATATATGTATGTGCCCTAGTGGGTAGATAGTAGCAAATATAGATATGTGTGTTGGACTGTAATAATTTTTGAACACTCAAAAATAACAAGTGAATCATGTGTGTATGATAAAATTGACTATAATAGCATAGATAACATATGTAGTACTTGGAAAGTTTTAGGAATGTAAATATGGAATTGTATAAATCTATTTTTTTGTATTTTAAAAGATAATATTTGAATGTTTTTGTGTTTTTGAATATATTATATATTTTTTATGTTTTTTGATTATAATCTATGTATAAGTAACATGAAAATGAAACTAGGTATAAAGAGAAAGATAAAGGAAAATATGTACAAGAATTATGATAAATGAAACTACGTACAAGTAAAATAAGGGTAAATGAAACTACATAAAAATAGGCTATAAATGAGTGAAACTATGTATAAGGAGAGTACTATGGATAAGAATCTATGTGCCAGTAAGGAATGGTGCTAGATGCCCAACATGTCATCAATGGGATGCCTTTGTGTAACATAGGTGGCATATTCACTTTTTGAATGGTCTATATCATAATAATCTATCTATTCTAATCATCTTATTCATTTTGATTAGTAATGTCTAGATTATTTATTAGGATCTTTCCATATGAAACTGTATCCACTTTAGGTATAGCTTGCTTTGAAGACTCTATTGTTATAAACCCTATTTTAAGAATGGTTTTTTTCTTAGCATGATGGGCACATGTCCAAAACATACACATAATGAAAGAAATGGATTAGAGCTATTGAAAAATGGCATATTCAAATGCCCTTGAATAAATGTGGAAGAAAAGAGACACAATCAAGTATAAACTAAGAAAGCTAGAAATTAAAGTGTGCATGAACATGTGGTAAAAATATGTATATGAGTAAATATGTACATAAACTGAGTCTATAGTAGTATTCAAAAAATAAATGGTGTAATATACAATGATATAACCTAGTAAAGTGGAAGCTATGTATGGGATTCCCCCAATGGGAAAATGTATCAATACTAGATCTATACATGGGCCTTCAGTGGGTAGATAGTATAAAATTTAGATCTGTGTGATGGACCTAAGTATTGTAATAATCTACAAACACTCAAAAATAACAAGTGAATCATGTGTGTATGATAAAAATGACTATACTAACATAGATAACATATGTAGTAATTGGTAAGTATTAGGAATGTAAACATAAAATTGAATACAATCTATTTTTTTGTTTTTTTGAAGATAACATTTGAATGTTTTTGTTCATTTGAACATATTATATTGTTTTTATTTTTTTTGAGTATAATCTATGTACAAGTAACATGAAAATGAAACTAGGTATAAAGAGAAAGATAAAGGAAACTATGTACATGAATAAATGAAACTGTGTAAAAATAGGCTATAAATGAGTGAAACTATGTATAAGGAGAGTGTTATGGACAAGAATCTGTGTGCTAGTAAGGAATGGTTCTACAATCCCAACATGTCATTTATGTGATGCCTCTATGTAACATAGGTGGAATATTCACTTTTTAAATGGTTTGTATCATAATAATCTAGTTGTTCCAATCATCTTCTTCATTTTGATTAGCAATGTCTAGATTATTTATTGGGATCTTGCCATATGAAAATGTATCCACTTTAGGTATAGCTTGCTTTGAAGACTCTATTATTTGAAACCCTCTTTTGAGAATTATTTTTTTCTTAGCCTGATTCTGAATGTGTAACTTAAGTTCTTACTCTTTTTTTAACATTATCTATGTATCTAAAGCTTTTTCTTTGATAAACTATATATGTGAATGATTTTCCTTAGTATGTTCCATAAATGCCAATCCTTGTTGACCAACATTATCAACTTATAAAATAGGAGAAGTGATTCCTTGGGCATGTTTTCCTAACCCTTGACCTTGATAATCAAACTATTTTAGATAAATTTGACCAAACTCATATTGTTATGAAAGTGGGAACTCATTTTGGAGAGGTATATTTGTATCCTTCACTTGATATACTTGTGCATGTACTATTCCTTGCTTTGATTTTCTTTGTGAACCTTTTATTGTTATGACTTATTATTTAGTGACCACTTTTGTATTATTTTTGAATTTGACCCTTTTTGAATATATTAATTTATCAGTATGGATTGATTAATTAATTTTTATTGTATAGGGTCTGCCTTAGAAATTATCTATTGTATATGATTTTTCAATGCCAAACATGAATTTGTGTGATGTCCATGCATTCTATGGTATGCACAATAATATCTAGATCTCCTCACTAGATATAAAGGAGGTAGGTGGATTAGCTTAGATTTAATCATTTTTCTTAAAATATCACTCAACATTCTACTTTATCTTTGAGTACTTTGTAAATCACTAGTTGTAGATGCACTTTTTTGTGATTTCTTATTTTGATATGTAACATTGTTTGCCATGAATTGACTAGGTGAAGTTGCATATACATGATTGACACTAGTGTTCCCTAGAGGCTTTTATTTTGTAATACAATTTTTTAATAATATAATATATTCACAGAATAGTTGATTATAATTTTTCAATTCTAAAATTAGCTTGCTCATACTAATAATTTAATCCCTTAAGGTCTCACAAGTGCAAACCCTAGTTGCTTTCTATTGAACATACAAGCACATATCCTGAATGGGAGATATGGGAAATAAAGGGTTTTAAGGATGGATAAGATAATTATAGACATATGAAATAGTAGTATAATATGTCACACCTCTTAGAGGAGTGATAACATGGACCTGGTTATAGGCAAAGTATCTATCATCTTCTTGGAGATGAGGAGGAAAATAATCTTCTTTATCCATGAGATTTGTCAATGAAACTTGGAAGAGGGATTCTAGGGTAGAATGTATTAGGTCTAAAAACCCTAACACAACCATTAAAAATAAGGGATAAAATGATAGAGACTCTCATATCATCTAGGACTAGTTTTTTCACTATTCAAAGTAAGTCAGGTTCACTAAATGATTTAACTTTTAAGGACTTAGTGTATGTAAATCCTAGGTTGTTAAAGGGTTTAAATATAATAAATAAAATAATAAATATTCATTAAATAAAATCACTAATGTTTTAAAAAGTTAACCTAATCTAATATTTCAAAAAATAGTAATTAATGATATAAATAAGTACTTAGCTAGAAACTGACTGCGATGAATGATCTAGAGGCTAAAAATTGGCAAAAAAGCTATTTAAGGTGTCATAAATAGGATCCATGTTTCATAATTCCTCTTAAATAATAATGAAGTTCTTTAGACACTAGTGTACCATTCTAGTTTCCTCTATTTGATTCTAGTAGCTTTATGTAGGGATTGATGTGAAATTATAGGAGTATGTGTCTAAGTTTGATAGGCTTGTTCCTATGCAGATGAAACCTATTTCACTATTTGTGACCTATTTTAGATTTATTTATGAAAAAACCCTAGATCTCTATGTTATTAGGGAATTTGAGTGGCACAAGTAGTAAAAGTGTGATGTTAGCTAGGTAGGATATATGTCCTCAACACCCTATTGTGTTGAGAGTTGACTACATACCAATACCTCAAGAGGGGATCAACGCTGATTTATTTCTCCTAATATAAGTGTTGGTGCAAGTGTAAGTGATGCTAGTATGAATGTTTTGAGTGAGGTTTGAGACTGGCAAACTATGTATTCTAAAATTGGTATGGTTTTAAATGATTGTATGTAAAATTAAGAAAAAATAGGGATCAATGAACTTGATTGTACACCACTTGTTCTAAGATTATGTATATGTATTTGCATCTAATTTCCATCTAGTGGGTAAAGGGATAAAGGTCATGTATTTATACTAATTCAGTGCTTATGTAGAGTGTGAAATAGGTTTATGCCAACCCTAGTTTCTTAAGAATTAAATATATATCCATTGGGGTTAAAATTAGGCAAGGGACACTAGCGTGATCCCTTGGTCACTAACATAGTGCACTAGTGTCCAAAGGTGGGCACTAGTGTCCAGGTGGCAAAACCTAGGGTGCTAGGGGCTTAAGTCCCTAGGGAAAGGTCTGAGAGTGATTTTGGGATGTTTATGAATATGTAATACCTAAACAAAATTTGGATAAGGGTCAAAATATGACCTAAGATAGGTCTAGGGATATGTTAGGGATGGATGGTCTCAAGTGACACTCATTACATTCAAATGAAAATTTATATGACTATAGATACAAAGAAACATAGTGGAATTTTTTTGGAACCCTAAATATGAGGGTGGAAATATACCTAATCCAAGGGTGACAATTGGACCCACCACTAGTTGCACAAGTGGGAAAAATTTTCTTTTATCTTAAATTTAATTACTTTTGTTTTAATAAAATAATCTAGTAAAATTTTAACCAAGGCCCATGTTTTAGAAAAGAGGGGTCAATTCATCAAACATGGGGTTAAAAACTCATTTGGTTGTCCAAGTTAGTTTTAGAATTAATACAAATAGGAAAAAAAATGATATGTTATCATAGTGCTCAAAATTTGTCACTCAACTATGCTGGAATCAATTCACATAAGGTGCAAGCCTTATGCATTCACCCGAAGCACAATAGAGAAATAATTGGGGCCCATATTGGGTTAGTTGTGTAATGGAACAACTCATTCCTTATAGGACTTGGTCATTTAAATAAAGTATTTGGTAGCACAAGTCATTTTTGGGCTAAGTTGATGGTGTATAGGCACAAAGCCTATTTGGGGGAACTACTTCAGGTCATAAGGGTGAAAGTCTATACCAAGTTGGTCTTATAGTCTTATAAGCACAAGCCTTTGATTAACTAAGCTTAGAATCATTATACAACTTTTAAAGGGTCAATGGGATGCTTCAATTCAATAATTCATTCTTAGACTAGTGATTATAACTAGGATATCAACACTTGGGTGGATGAATTTCCTTACACTTAGGTTATTTTATAGATTATGATAACATCATTACTTAACACAAAGATTCCATAAATGGCCTAAACTAGAGATTTGCTAAACTTAACATTCATATATTAAAATTATACCATTATAACTATTACATTTATTATGCATTCAAAGGATATTAACCAAAGACATAACTAGATCAAGCTAAATTAGATGCAACATAATTCTTCATCAATCAAAGTCTAATTGAAATAGAGTATATTAGGCTTTAAATAGAGTATATACCTTTCTATAGCTAAAATAATTACTTAGAGGCTCATAAGCAAGCTAAGACATCTGTAGCTATCTTAATGGTGTTCAAGATATATCTAATACTAATGGTAGTCATCATAATGTTGGAACTCATTTTATAGAGCATCACTGCATCAAATCACATCTTTTACCTAATTGTTATGAGCTCAATTTTATAACACACAAGAGAATCTCCTTATTAGGGTGGAGAATGCACACCAAGTGACAATCTAGATCATTTTTTGATCATTTCACTATCTCCATCACCTTGTATCCCCTATGCTTTAGTTTGCATATGTATCCACTCATGAAGATGCCATAAAAATCTAGATGCTAATTAACTACCTGCTAGCTAGTGTAAGATGTGCATCTATTCCTCCAGCTAGTGTAAAATATATCAAAATATCAATCATGACAAGTGATTACCTCATGTTGAGATATCAATAGAGTTGGTTTAGATCTATACTTAGTTGAATTAGGGGCCCAACATTACCCCATATAAAATTTCTAGTCCACCCTCAGACTAGGCTACCAAAGCCTTAGGCTCACAGAACTCAGACGCACTCTCCCTCATCTTGGCACTAAATTATTTGAAGCCCTTGATAGCAAGATTGATTTCCTCATGCTATCTATTTTTTGGGAGGTGGTTCCAAGTGTGATCACATCATTTATATCTAACTCCTTCTTGAAGGCCTTAGCCTTCATTTGTCCTTTTTAACTCCTCCATCTAGGATTATTCCTTTTTCATAGGCCTTAGTTTATAAGGCATGGAAGAGTTCTTCCAAGTTCTACTCCTAGTCCTTTATCTATGCTCTTAGTGTGTTGACCCTGCCCATTATCTATGCACACTCTATGCTACTCATAGATTACACCTACTCCATTAGCTCTTAATTTCCCACCTTTGCTTGATTTAGGCATGCATCTATAACTGACACTTGGTTGAAAAATTTCATGAAGATGGCATCAGCTACTTATGCACCTTATTATAGCTTTGTAAAGAGGTATTCCACCTCTTTAAGCTTGGTAGCTAGTTGTTTCTACAACATGGTACATGGGTCTTATTCTTATTCTTCATATGTTAGCTTTTATTTCAACCTTGGGAGCATTTGCTCCACTAGTATGCACACTTTGTCAACCTTTTAGAGGTTTGATGTATCAATGCTAACCAAAAGGGATGGTTTGATGGCCTTTATGCACTCGGCTATTTGCTACAACTTCAACTTCATGGCATGTGTATATTATTTAACATCCTTAGAAATTTTATTTCATTTCATTTCCCTAACATCATTGACAATGTTCTTCTATATGACTTCAATGGCCATAAAGATGAGTGTATTCAATAACCTAACTAGGTTCATGACATGGGGATTTATGAGAAGAGATCCATGCCCTTCTTCAGGTTTATTTGTTCCTAATATGGCCTTTTTTGGTACCTAAAAGTGAGGATCATCCATGTAGCTATCAAACATAAATGATAGCTATTAATGCATCTTGGTTGTGGTGAAATCAAGGGAAATGTATTCAAACATGTAAAAAGCTTCATCTGTCCACCCTTTTTGTGCCTTTTCCCTAGGTTTCAACTTTGCACCTTCTTCTTCTATGATGGATACCTCTATTTTCTCTTCTTCCTCTTCATCAGTGTTACCTCTCTATTTGGTGATTTCATCTGAGGTTTTTTCTACCTATTCCTAGAGGGGTTCTTCTTTAGACTTATCCCCTTTGTCTACTTCTTCCTCGGGTTCCTCAGTACTAAATTCTTGGTGTGTTCCCTTGGATCTAGCTTCACCTTCTTCCTACTTCTCTTAGGTCTCCACAACATTCTCTATTTGTTAATTTTCCAATTCACCAACATCACCTTCCTTTTCTTTAGGTGCCCCTTCACTACTTGGGCATGCCTATTGTGTAGCTTGATCTACTTCATTAGTGGAGGTGTTAGGTGTATACACATAATATTTTTAACTTTTATCTATTACTGAAACTTTCTATCTTACAATAACTTTTCAAGTTTCAATCTCTTTGAGTGTATGCCTTAAGGGGTGCATCAAGAAAAGGGTGGGTAGACCATCGGTACTTTGTAAGATTATCATTCCTCTTGCCACTTTCCATCCACACTCTACCCTCCTGAAACCATTAAACCCAAGCTTATTCTTCTTAGTTCTACCTATTCCCATCATTTGTTATGTTTTATCCTTCATTTATTTCCTTATCACCCTTTTGACTTATTAGTTATGGTAGGTTGACTGGTCGACCTAGTATAGTTTAGGGAATTTTTATCTCTTTTGGTTATTGGCCTCTTGGCCAACCTATTATAAACCTAGAGAGTTAGACCTAAAAATGTGTTAGGTCGACCAGGTCAAACTAGCACAATCGTCATTCCTAAAAGGTTTTAGGGTAAGATAATATTATATATATAAGGTAATTCCTTACCATTTCAAGAAGATCAAATAATTAAGTGAAGAAGTGAAAATGAACATTTGCTTATTGACCATTATACTTGGGGAATAAAGCTTTAGGGTTCAATACTTTCTTTAGAGTTCTAATCTCATCTTTTGGATAAGTCTTTTGGATGCTTGGATAGGTTGTGTAGCCTATAAATTATTTATCTTAGTTATCCTTACATACCATGATAGTCTCTTGAGAAGAACCTTATCCAAGGGGGAGATTGAGGCTTCACAGGTTCATCTTCAAAGGTAAGTATTCCTAACTTTATTCCTCCTTTGTAAGAGTAAATAGATAGTGCATATGTATTCTTATCTTCCATGTATTAGGATTCTATATACATTTATGTGAGTATATGTCTTATATACATGTTTAGTTTAGTCCTTTATTTTTTAGTTTCTAACCCCCACTTTATGCCACAAACTTTGGTGTGCACTAGATTAGATTTAATTTTCTTGTTATTAGATTAGTGAAATATTAAATCATAGGACTCTTTTAGGGTTATTATGTGATTGTGTTAGACTATAGGTTTTTGAACCTTATCTCACATGATGTGTTTGACAAGTGATCCCCTAATCTAGTCTAGCATATCCTCACATTGGTCATGCTCCTGCTTAATAATTGTATGCTCCCCAATTGAAAGTGTAGGTGTGCTATATCCCATATAATCTAGGATTGATTTATGGACATGATGCATTTTAGATTGCATGAATTATGGTGAACCTAACATGAAACAAACACTTTTAGGATTTATTTCACTTATTTTATTTCTATTCATCATTATTTTTATCATATCTTTACTATGTTGGATTGACCCTGTTGACCCAATTTATTTATCTCTATGTGTAGGTTTGTAGGAATAGGTAACTAGCTCAAATAACTTAACCTATTACAATTTTTAGAATTTTTATAATTTTATTTAGATAACTAGATCAACCAAATCAACCTAGTGTAGTTTTTACTAGTTTTTAGACTTATTGTTCAGTTAACTAGGTCAACTAGGTTAACCTAGTGCATTTTTAACACTTTTTTGGTAGGTTTATGTATTGTTTGGTCGACCAACTTGACCTAATTTACAATTTTTTATAATTTTCTTCAAGGTTTAAAATCATCAATCTTCTCCTCTTTATCTCTAAACCATTCAAGTGAGTTTTTAATTCTTTGTATCTTTCCATTTATATACTTTCCTTTCATAGTTTATAGTCTTTAAAACTACCTCTGCATAGTCAACTAGGTTGACCATGTGGACCTAGTTCTATGTTATGTGTTTTTTGAAATAACTAGGTCAACCTGATTGACCTAGTTCATTTTCAAACTTTGATTCCATAGTATGGGTTTGACCCTATTATGTATGATTGTCCATATAGTTTCTCAACTATACCTTGTTTCATGGTTGGAATAAACCATATATGTTAATCACATCTTTATTTTTAGTTGCTTACATGCTTAGAATAACTCACATAGTCTAATTAAGGGATTTTAAATTAATCATTTAGTTTCACTATTTTTATTCTTTTACACACATGGCCAAACCACATAAACATCAACAAGCATTTAAACATTTGACTACCCAAGCCAACCTGCTTGGATTTCATCACCAAGGGGGAAGCTAACTTGATAATCTGATCAAGTATAAATCATGGTTAGTGGTGTATTTTTGAAAAAAACATGACACGCTTATCACTATGATGTGTGAAGTGAGGGGGTAGGCCAAAATACCAAGATTGTATCATTGCCACTATAGTCCCTTTTATCCTAAACTTACCTAAAACTATCTTTAGATTACTATCTAGTACATTACTTATAGCCGATCTCCCTTTACACTTAAAATCATTTTTAATAATCTAATCAACATTCTAGGTTAACCAAGTAGCTAGCTTTACTTTCAAGTTATTTGTTTGTTCTTTGATTAATTGTGTGTGTGTGTAAAAACTTGCATTAGCTAGCATTAGTGAAACATTTTGATTTGTGTGCATCAATTGGATTAGCTAGTGTCAATTCTATTGACTATGTGTTTTTAACACTTACTACTTTATTAAATTACTCACAATTATCTTTCTTTAATTCATATCTTGTTATCATATTTCTTTTCTTCTCTATCTACTATGCTAGGTCGACCTTGTTGACCTAAAATAATTTTTATCCCCTGTATACTATGTTAGGTCATCATGGTCAACCTAGTGCTATTTACAACACCTTTACCTTTTTTTACTAGTCATTATTCATTAAACTAGGTCAATCTTGTGGACCCAGTACAATTTTATAGTCCATATTTTGCACTAGGTCAACCGGGTCAACCTAGTACTATTATCAGTCACTTTTTGATCCTTTGTTTTCTAATCTTGTCTCTTTTCCTTTCATCATAAAATTTCTATTTGGTGACAACACTAAAGTTCAAAAAACAAACATGATGTAATTTACCAATCCTAATAGGGTCTCTCATAGACAAAGTATGGCTCTTTTTGTAAATGCTAGTAATGTTCATATTACAACCCACACAATGGACTATGGGACCCCTCCTCATACCTCTTTGCAGCAAAACCTTCCTTCTCTCTTAGAGGAACATGTTGAGTTAGAGTATACTCTTGAAATGCTTTTCTTTATCATGAAATTCCCTCAACATAGAGGGAAGGATCCTTTTACCATATATAACCTCATTATTAGCCATAAAGTTAAAGAACCTCATTCTCTTACTCCTACTTTCTCAACTAGATTTGGGGGTACTAATTTATTTGCTTCTCAAACTCTTCAATCTTGACTCCTTATGCTATAACATCTTCCATTTTAACTTCTTTCACCTCCATGCCTAGTATCTCAACTAACATGGTAGGTTTTACATCTAATGGGCCTATCATAAGATCCACTATCCTTAATCCTTCCACTACTTCATTGTTTGCTACCCAAGGCACTCATGCCTCTATTGCTTCTTCTTCTCAACCATTTACTAGTCCATATTTTGCTTCACAAGAAATTTTTTTCCACTAGTGCTTCAAATTATCATAGCTCTTCTCAAGCTCATATTAACACCAATAGTGGTACCCAATCCACTAACACCAACACAAACTCCAATACTACTAATAACACTAATAAAATAATCAACTATTGTTGCAAACTGTCAGTAAAATGAACACATTCTAAGCTCATAATACAAATTAAATGATGTGAATGCAAAATCACCTTCTTAATATTAAATTCAATCCTCAACTAATGGCTTGGGGCACACATAATCAAAGTGTTCCTCCCCCTCCTCTTCAAGATTCTCAACATAATATCATTCCTAAACCTCCATTGGTCAAAAAATTCATTAAGCATTTACAAAATGAACCTCTTACCACCCAAATTGTTAACATTGATATTGGAGGTATAACACCTACAATTTATTATAATGGATTAACTGATCCTACTCTTCACCTAAAAATAGTTAGAAATATTTACAAGGATTAGGTCAAATTAAATACCTTTTCTACTACCAAAAGCTTAGCCAAAACCCTCATGGGTGATGCCTTAGATTGGTATAATCAATTTAAAACAGAATTTATCACTAGTTTAGATGACTTAGTAAATGATTTAGTTTAATAATTTCAAACTAGTGATCTTTTAGAGAACCCTTTGGCTCATTTCATCAATTATAAACAAAACGCAAATGAAGCTGCCCAAACCTTTGTTAAGTGATCCAAGACTTTTTCAAATAAATGTGAACATAACATGGTGGATGATAATCTCTTTCACATCTTTATAAATTCTTTATTTCCTAAATTATAATATTGAGTTTGTAATTTTTCTCCACATACCTTGGAAGAAGATGTTGGTTCTTAGTTGTACACCTCTATCGATCGACCTTGTACACTTGAAGTGAGTGGAAAGCAAAGATGGACAACCCACTTAATATTTCATTGTAGTTAGGGATGGGTTTGACATCATGACTAGACTGATCAAATAAAATTATTGGGAGGTACCTATGAAAGGTATAGTCAGTTCCCTGCTACTTCTAGCTCTGCTAGAACCAAGGTGAGAGGACTTAAAGGGTAGCTTCACTTTATATGAAGGGGTTATGTGATTCAATCCTCATGGGGATTTTTAGTGTAAGGGAATACCAATATGAATAGAACACAACCAAGCTTACTTAATCCACCTAACAAGGGTTGTTATACAGAGTGAGCAAATGTTCTAGGGTAGACACAAGCTACTAAAGATAGATATGGACATGATTGTAGCTTACATTATAAATAATATTTAACAATAGAGGGATAAATAAGAGATTATAATGCCTATATTTAATATACAAAACTAAAACACATGCTAAGTATACAATTTTTATGCACTTGTAGGTAAAAAACACTTCAGATATGCATAAGATGTATTATATGTAGGGTAATATAGGGTAGGACAAAAGTATCAGTTAATAGAGATTAAAAGTGGAGGGTTAACATATGAGAAAAAAGAAGTTTAAGTAAACTGATACGTCACCTTACCAGTAAATATACTATATATCTAACACAAATGAAACTAAAATTATGGACAGGCGATATCCTTTAAGAACTCCTTCTAGTTAAATCTATAAGCCCAGGACTACTCTTGAAAAGGATATCAACACCATATTCCCAAATATAAAAGTAGAAAGGATTTTATAATATAGATATACACTCTAATGACCACCATAAAGATGAATACATCAAATCACCAATCAAATAAGCATGTAAAATATGGCATTGTACTTCAACAATAGAAAGAGAATGGAAACCACAAGCAAATTTCATTTATCAATTAAATTGGAAATGAGTATAACATATTGACAATATGTAAGGAAATCTTGTGACAAGGGAGACATGTATAATGCTCTCAAATATTGCTAATGATTTTGCATCAGAAATCACTTTGGCACCAAAAGTATTACATAGTGAGAAGTGTTTGAGGCTATAACTCTTGACTCAAAAAGTTAACCAACCTTTGTAAAGGGACATTACCCTTTATACAATTTAACTAAGCCTAGCATATTCCTAAAGATTCTCTAGTTGGAATACTCCTTTTTGAGCCTGGAGTCTGTCAGACCTTGTAACAAACATGATTCCTTAGATTATGATCATGCTCCTATGATGATGGTGAGCCTGATCCTCCACTAAGGTAGAATATTTCTTATTATCCATGTGGAGGATGATATTACAATAGATAAAACAAACCTTTGTCTTCTTTAATAACAAATAAAAACATCCCTTTCCCATGCATATGATTACACAAAACCCACCTTGAAAGGGATGTGCCACTAATAAGTCGAGTACAATGGTTTCCTAATGGGAAACAAGAGAAAAGAAGAAAAAAGGGAGAGAAGAGAAAAGAGAAGTGTTTCTATCTTGAAATAAATTAAAATATACTAGTAGGTCCCAAAGTCAATCTAAATAATGGAATCCTTTGCCAACCTATTCTTGTATCTGGTATATTATTCAAGGATGGGGGAGAGACTCCCTTGGTCTAGGCTTAATTGATATTTGAATTTGACTCTATACTCCTCAAGCTAGGCAGTAATCCTTTGAAGCATGGTTAGCTTTCATCCAAAGAGTTCTTTAATATGGTCACAATATTTCTCAAGTGACACCAATTGCTTTATCTTATTTACATCAAAAGACTTTTATGGTGAATCAATGAGGTTCTTCAGATTAGCACACATTATCTCCTCCCCTAAATCACTTGTACCATCAAGGATTATCATATTTATTATCATATCATCTATCTCTTTTAATATAGTCTTGAGATACTACTCTTTTCCTTTTATATCAAAGATGCCATCTTTGAGCATCATTTAATAATGCTTGATTTCTAGTTGATATTCCTTGGGCATTTTATGATCATTTGGGGAAATGATCTTCTCTAGAACTAAAGTATTTGTGAGTATACTATAGATCGCATCCATCTCCTATTGAGATTCTTCCCACTTCTTGGTATATACCTCATAGGAAAACATTTGGGCATCACATTCCCTTTTATTGTCCACTTGTTGTTCAAGCATTTAAATCTTAAGTGGATTATTTCCTCTACCTGAGTGCCCAAGTCTTGTTACCATTATTTTATTTCTCATCCTCTAGTCTTCAAATCATCAATGAGAATAGATTCAAATGATGAAAATGTAAGATGGAGAGGACCTAGAGCCTTGCTAGCTATTAGAGTTATTACCTTAGGCTCACCTAGTAACTTTTTCAAGTACTAGATCATAACCTAGTTTTCTGCCTTCAAATCCTCCATGGTGGCTTTATCTTTATCCATTATATGTGCTACCATGTTAGCCAAGACTTATGAGCTATGTTTAATCTCATTCTTGGATGTCTCCCTTTAACTATAGTTATAGATAGTGTAACTCTCAAGGGGAGCATCCTTCTTTAAAACATCTTGCCGAGGGATGGCTATGTCCACATTCCTTTATATTTTAATTGTAAAGGTGGTTATAGAATGTGTTTTAGACCTTTTAGGGGGCTTGGCCTTATGTGCTTAAGTGATATTCATTATGTTGGTCTATGATATTTTTCTCATAATGTACGTTTTCTCCTTGACCTATTCTTTGACACAGAGGAGGTTTCTAGTCTAGAATCTCATTAAAGTGGTGGACATTGATGATGGCCTCAAGATAGTGAAAGGTGGTAAAATTATAGTATTTGATGTAGGGAGGGCACAAGATTTGGATATAGGCTTAACATAAACTAATCAATTTCTTCATCATTCTCTCACTCCTCACAAATTTTATTCACTCCATATTCTTTTTCTAGGTTTGGCTCTATCTACTACAAAACTCCAAAATCTAACTTGAGTTAATGAGACCCTTTGAGAAACATTTCAATTAAAATCCCCTATTTTTTTAACTAATTAGAAGGATACGTATCTACTTTGCCTTCTTTATTTTCTTGGGCCTGAGGCATAGATGAGGCTATGGTGATATCCTTATTACCTTTAAGCAAATCTTCACCAGTTATAGCCTCATGAAATTTAATATGTGTTGGGTCATTGACCCTGATATGAGGGAGAAGTACTCATGGTACTTCAATTGAAGCAAAACTTCCAAAAGTCATTTCCTCAACATTTTTATTCAATTCATCTAATTCCTTATATATTTCCATATTGGTGGGGTTACCCATTTGTAGGTTTACTTCCCCACCTTCTTCCATGCTCACCTTCTCCTTTGGTGCTAAAATTGACAGTGTTAGAGGTGAAGGGACATCTTATGGTACATCTAGAGCCACTTGTTAGCCTTCCTTCTTGACCACTACCTCAAAATTAGTGGCACCTTAAATGTTTTTCTCTAGCTCTTCTTCATCTTTCTCATTATATTTGTTTAGCTCTTCAGCTTCACAAAGATCACCTTGGCATGTGGTTGGGTGATGACATTATCAATGAATGTCTCCATATCTGATGATATGGTTACCTTTTATTAAGGGGCCTAATATTATGTAGTTGTCTCAACACTGACCTATACAACATCATCAAAAGATAAAGGATCATTTTAGGTTAGGATTTCTTCCTCATTACTTTTTCTTTCTACTCTTAAGGGACCCTCTTCTACAAATAAACCCATCACTGGGGGTCTTTATTAGGGTTTGAGGTCTCTCCTTTAGAGTTCCTTACCTGAAATTTACTTGTGGAGGACTAAAAGCACATTGCTTATCCATCACCTCAATGATGGGCCTACCCTCATTTGAATCTTCATCATCACTAATATCCTTCAACTTTTGGGCATATGGGGGCTGGTATTCCTTTCTCTTCATAGGGTGTTCCTTGGAAGGTAGGTCCTTAAACATAACATCCTTCCTCTTCATACAAAATATACTTGGAGGTTGCAAAGCCCTTTTAATTCTCTTTTTTTGGGATACTCTCCTTCTTCTTCCCCTCCTTTTTTACTTGAATATATCTTTGGGGGAGGAGTAGCTACTGATTATTGCATTAGTGGAGTAGGTGGAACTATAGTTGGATTGGCCATGGGGATGGTTTATAGAATGGTTGTACTATTGGGGATACCTCTACCAAAATGGATATAGGGGTAGTGTTGGCCAATGTAACCTCCCCAATAATAATTTTATCCCAATTTTTTATAGGTTTATTATCTTTGAGAAGGACAATCCAACCTTAGACTGTGTTATTTTTATTGATTCCACATCAACTAGCTTGGTGAAATCAACATCACCAAGCTTTTGATTCCCCTTACCTTTCAATACTAGTGGTGGAGCCATAATATCACTGCTATATTCTTGGAGAAAGCCTCTTATCTCTCAAACTTGTCTGAGCTCTTAGAGGGTAGGGGTCTCATATGCACCAAGATCAACCCCATGTTCCTTTAACCATGTAAAGGTTCTCCTCATAATTACAAAGTCTCTCTAGGGGATGGAATCATTCTCTTAAACATTTAAGTCTACTTGAGAGATGGTCTAGGCTTCAATATTAGTTTTGGTATACACTAAACATAGTGTCATCTTGTCATCCACCATATTCTTGACGATGGGAGTGATATTGTAGGCAATAACCTCTTACTCCATCAGTCTCATGTAATCCAATTTTTAAAAATATTCTTTGGTGGTGTATTCTAAACAAATATATTCATAATGTGATTGATGTATAATCACATTGGTTTCCAAGTTTACCAACCACTTGATATCATAATTGGGCTTGGGCGGCATCTTATCAATTATATACTGGTGCATTTCCTATTCTAATCCCTTCACCTTGGCAACATAAGGACATGAATAATATCTAATTTGAACCAAAAATTTAAAAGGATTATTTATATTTTTGGTCACTATCATCTCATGTAGAGGCACCATCTATCACTCAGCTCTATTACTACCAACTTGTCATCAAGGTATCTTGGTAGTTTATGTGGGCACCCTGAGTAACCACTTACCTTGATATATGTGAATGTCCTGAATTGAATGTAAGAGGAAATATATTTCTCAATTATCTCCTTAGATACTTTGGATATTATATTTAGGATTTTTAAATGAATGAAGAAACTCATCATAATGTTAAAGAAGCAATTGTAGACCCTACAAAAGTTCTTGAAACCATCCACAATAATTTATGGATATATCTCATAAATTCTCATTCCACTAGGGTTCTTGGTGAGACTTTGGAATGCCATATTATGTGCCAATATATACATTAAATATGAGGACATGTAAAATTTACCTATGAATGATTATTTTGAAATAATTATAGCCTAGAGCTACATCATCTACATGTGCAAATTGTCACTGAGGATGGTGGCCCAATCCAACTTTTTTTGCTTTTATAAAAGACAAATTAGGATAAAAAACATGCATGGATCAAATTTTTCCATGGTAGTTATCCCATAAATCTTGGTGGCCATGGAAATTATGTACTAGGGAAATTCATTAAATTCCACTAGATTCAAACTTTTGGACATTCTAGAGACCTTTTGTCTTCTCTTGGCCAACCGACAGGCATTGATAATGTCCCAAATTACCTTATCATTATTCTTTGCATACTTTTGACATGACTTGAGGGAGAGTGTAATGATTTTATGATGGGGAGGAATACCAAGCATGGCAATAAGGACCATGGTGGTAAAATAATAAATAATTGATTGGCTACTATCAATTATGGTCCTAGTGTTTGGTTAATAAACCCTAGCACATTTGATAACCAGTTTTGGGTATGGGGTAGCCAAAGGGAATACTACCAGAGGGGAGATGTAACTCATTCCCATATTATAAAATAATGGAAGGGGGTATTTAAATTATAAAACATTTATCAAGGATGAAAATTCTAACCCCTAGACATCTCTATCTTTAATCCCATCTAAGGCCGAGATATTTTTGCCTTTTATAGAGGTCAAAGATGCCACCATTTTTCCATAGCTCTCTAGGGCACTAATTTAAATATAAATAAACCCTTCTCCCAAGTAACCCTTAAAATAACACTCAAATCCTCTCAAATAACACAATACAAGGAGCTAATAGGACACTTACAATTAATCCAGAGAGTTGCATATAATGGAAGCTAAAAATCCATGAAGAATTAATCGTAATCACTTTCTTACATTACATGTAGATAGGGCACACAAATAACTTGAATACACATATAGAAACTCTAAATGAAAAGGGTAAATACAAATGAAGGCAAATGCTTTAGTTATATTCTTTTGTATTTTGAAATTAGGTTTACCATTAATGCTTCAAATCATAATGGCTATTTACCAAATACCCTCATTAATAACTTGAGATTATTTTGAAAAAAGAGAGGGAAGGTGTAAATGTTTATTTTATGCTAGGTGATCTTCTTCATAACACATGGCCCTATACAAGTTTAAATTACATCATGGTACTTTTTTGGGCCCTTAGAGACTTTTGCACCTTTTTACTCATTATTTCCTTTGGTTTAGTGGTGCAATATGCCATGTGTCATTATTTAACTTTAATATTTGGGTATTTGGGTCTTTGGGGACATTTTAAACCTTTCTCACCAAAATTTAAGTGAGGATAATTTCAAAAAGGGACTAAAATCTAAAACCCCCAAAGGAGCTACCATGTGGTATCACTTTCTTAGCACATTTAGGCATTTAGGCCCTAGAGACCTTCTGCACATTACTCATTAAAAGGTAAGTGGGGTAATATTAAAAAATGGTTTAAAACTTATAAATCACTAATAACCTACCATGTGTCCACCTTAGATGTATACTTGGACCCTCAGCTACTTTTTACCTTTGTATTATCTTTTTTCATATGGGAAAGGGTGAAAGATTCTCCTGACCCCTGAAAATATTCATAGAAGTCCCTTGAGATATAAATGTTCCCATTTGGTTCATTGGGAAATTACTCACCTCAATAATCAAGAAATATCAAAGGTGTTACTTGATAATTTCATCTATGGCCCTAAAATTTCTTCTTTAAAACTAAGGTAGTAAATTTAGGCACAAAAAGAGGCTTGGCTATACTTCTATCTTCTCACTGTGAATCATCCCATCTTGAAACCTTTGATTGAACCATGATAGTCTTTTAGAACTATTGAAAATGTCCTTTATCTTCAAAATTTTCTCTTATAACCTTTTTTAGACATCCTTTAGGAATTTTGCAAGGGAAAAGTGCCTAAAGGAAATAATCCTTCAGGTATTTTGTAGAGGAAAAATGACCCTTCAAAGGTTCCCTTTGGGAATATTGAAAAGGCAAAATTCCTTAAGGAAAAGTTCCTTTGATATTTTACAAGGGAAAGATGATATTACAAAGCCTTCGGTATTTTTGTGTGGGTGAATCATCTAAAGGACAAGTTCCCTTCAAAAATTTTTCCATGGACAAAAAGTCAAAGATAAATGATCCTAAAAAATTTAAAACAAAAAGATAAGGTATGGGATTATTTAAGAAATTTTGGAGTGAAAAAAATGTCTAACAAAAATAAGTCTTTAGAGCTTTTGTCCAAGACAAAAATCTAAAAATATATTTCCATCGGGTATTGTGTTCATGCAAAAAGGATCATAAATTTGAAGGGACATAATGTTTTCACTTGGAAAAAATAATACAAAAGACTTGGAAAATTACGAACATGAGCTTTGACCTTCCAAAGGAATATATAGAGATAGGACTGGGGCTAGTGACTAAAAAATTGATACTCACCCAATTTGGACTCAGACATTTTATTGATAAGGGCCCAATTGCTCCAATGTAATTTTGGGCACTAACAAAAGCTATCAATCAAGCCAAATGATAAGATTTCCTCATGCATTGATTTTATCTACCCCAAACTTCTATGATCCCTCACCTATTAGCAAAGAACAAAATTTGTAATATTACTAATTATGGTGTTACCAATTCATATGACACCATTCACAATATTCAATCTATAGTTCCTACCCCTTATTTAGAACTAGCTCCTTCTCAACAATTCACTAATCCTCATTTCTCAACAAGCAACATTAATGTTCATAAGCCTTTATCCTTGGCCAAATTGATTAAATGTCTACTTAGGCCTCTCCCTCAAGATATTGACCTACGCAACCTATGAAATCATGGTATGATACTAATAACTTTTGTTGGTTTCATGGTAGCTGGGGTCACTCACAAGAGATTGTAGATAACTCCATAATTTATCCATTGAATTTTTTCTTGGGATAAATTTTGAACATGATTCTATTATCTATAAGCATCAATAATATTATGAGGTTTCTTTCAAAGATTATAAATCACATGATAAAACTCAAGCCTTGAATCAATAAAATGCTCATTTAACTATCTATAAAGTTCCCTTACCTAATCATCAACCAATCCAAAAAAGTCAAGACAAACCCATTCATTTCACCAATAACATAGAAAGTTTTATTAAACCAAATTCTGAAGAGAATGTGGTTAGCATGACCAACATGCAAAGAGTAGTGGAATTCATTGATTCACAACCTATCTACACTCCTTCTCATAAGACATATCATGTTATCTAAGATTCTTCTCCAACTCATTTAAATGAGTTAGGGAAAGAAGATATTATTTATTTTAATGATCATATTTATGATTCCCCCTTTGATGACATATATCATACTATTTCTACTTTTCTCCCACCATCTTCTAATACTAATGACAATCCAATTTCTACTAACACTTTTTCTTCCAAATTTCATGATCAATATAAACCAACTACTCATTCATCACCAAAAAATTTACAACATTCTTCTCAACCTTCTCATTCTTATCAACATAAGTTTCAATGCTATTTGGATCCACCTTTCAAAGACCTTATTAATCATTGTGCACCTATATCTAACAATATACTTATGGGTTATGATGAGTGGAATACCATTGTGGAACTTACTAATCTCCCATCCCAAATCCATTTTCTTAACTCATGAGGAAATCCACATCATATAAACTACCTCATAAAACTCTTATTTGAGATGAATATCCCTCACCCTCCTCTAAAAGGATGGGAGGTTACTTTATCTGGATTTGAGGATATTATCTTAAAATAATGTGAAGATATGTCGATCAACATTGATGAAACTATAAACACTTCTCTTTCTTTATGATTTCTTATCACATCTATGATTTTAGATAAGATTATACTTCATGCAGATGATCTTACATTATTTATTAACATCTAAATAGGTGATATCCAAGTTAAGTGAGCCTTGATCAATGAGGGTTTAGGTACCTGTGTCACATCCCTTAATTTAATTAAGATTCTTGGGTATTTTGAATGTAATCTTAAGTCTACACATATCACATGCCAAGGATATGATAGAAGGCAAAATCCTCCTTTAGGGTGTGTGTGGCTTCCTATTACCATCCCAAATATCACCATTCATGTGAAGGTGATGATCTTCAACTTCCCCCTTTTGTATAACATCTTGCTTGGTAGGCTATGGACTCATCGTATGTGAGTTGTCACATCTTTTGATTGTAAATACATTAAATTTCCTCACAATGGATCCATTTACAGGATTCAAGGAGACACTAACCCATTGGAAATTTGAAAAACTCCAAGATCATGGTGTCTTCAAGATTTTTACCCTTGAACCTTTGCCTAGTGTTCTATTCCATAATTTATAGTGTTTCAACTTTCCTATCAACTAAACCAAAGGTTACAATGGGCATCTTGAGCTCATTGGAGGAATTCCTCCCAACCTTTTAGATTCTGATGATGATGAGCCCAATGAGATTAACTTAAAGATAAATACTTCTGATCTCTTGCCTCATCTCATCTTTTAGCTTCTTGCTTCCTTGTAGCCTCATTCTCACAAGCTTCCTTGTGATGACATTCTCATAGTCTTAACCAAGAATAGGCACTATCTTCACCAAGTTTATTTCGATGATAAGGTCATCCTGACCTATGTCATCAATATTCATACTCTAGATTATGATGGGGGCTATTCTTTAGATGATCCTCTTTTAGGTGGTCTTTCCTAGGCCCATGATGCCAAGATTGTATATTAATATTCTTATTTACTTGAGTCTTATCATGTATCTCATCATTCTCTTTTTTTTATAGTTCATAATTCTTGAAAATTTCCTCTTTATCACAGGGTATAAATGACACCCATAACTCTAGTTTCTGAGGAACCACTTAGGACCATATTCTTGGATCATGCTATGATCAGACCTTGTCACTTTACCACACATAGGTTAGTCCTCCTTAGACCTTTTGAAAATCCTAACCCTCCTTTAGTAGGGAAGCTATAGTTAATCCTATTTTTTTCCACTCTAGTTGAGCCTATTTCCTCTCTTACTATTGTTGAGCCTCTTCCTAATTCTCCTCCTAGTGCTCCTCTTGTTGATCCTAGTTTTACTCCTTCCCTATCATCACCCTCAATTGATGATGGTTTACCTACACTACCTAAGATGGATCCTTTTCCCACCAAATGGGTCAATTAGTCCTCTTCAATTACTTCTACTCCTATTTCACCTCCTTCTGTGAGTGATCATAAAACCACTCAGAAGTGTATCTGTTGATTCTATAGGATATATAATCACTCTTCCACACATTATCGTAAGTTGTGATAATATATTGATATAATGCATCTTTCTTCCCCATCATTAGACAAATCCATACCTTATTCAAAGGTACTTACTAATTATCTACCTAAGTATGGTGAGGTATATTGTCTATGGCACCTATGTGACATGCATCATATCGATTATTGCTACACTATTTAACATCTTATGGATCACCTTGTAGCCATCCCTAGACCTTTTACCATTCCTCCTATAGGTTTTTCCTATAATAAATTTCCTCCTTCTTCTCCTATGGCTCCACCTCCAATGGTTCCATCACCTCCTATGGTCCCTTCACCACCTTCTATGCCTCCCTCCCTCACCTATAAATCCTTCTCTACCCATGAGTCCTTCACCCATGGATCCTTCTCCACCTAAGATTCCTTCTTCTCTCATATATCCTATTTCCATGAATTCTCTTGACTACCCTCTGCCTAACTTCCCTCCTCAACATGATATTTTGATTATTCCTACTTTTTCAGTTGAAGAGATCCAATAAGAGGTATTTGCCTAGTATTCACTAAAGATTAATGACACCTTAACAGTATTTCAATTACAACTTCATAGAGACTTATACAAAGTATTAGATAATGTGTGTGGATATATTTACCAGTATCTATGAGCACATGCATGGTACTTCCTCATATATATTTGGATTGGACATGTGCTCCAATATTATTTCTATTTTTGATTATATCATTTGACACTATGTCAAATTATTTCTTATCTTATATCATGTTTTCACTTTTTGTTGTACTATAGTTAGCTTATGTTATCTTTTTACATTTTTCATATGAATTCCTTTTCCTTATCATTACTTTTTTTTCCTTTAGAGTTTTTCTTAAAACTCTTCCCTTGTATCTTCATGATTGTTTGCTTTCTTATCTTTATTTTTCATAGGTATTTTTCATGGTTACTTGGTTATATCTACCCTCCTCCCTTTGATTACTATCTCTTATTACCATGTGATTAATTAACAAGCAATATTTCTCATTATTATTTTCTTTCACCAATCCTCCTTTGGATCTCCTTTTTTCCTTCTTCCTTTTTTTTGTAAGCTAAACATAAACATGGTTGAGACTTGAGATTACATGCTTAGTTTATTGTCAAGCCTAAGTGTTCTAGTCAGTCTTTTGTCTTAGGTCACTTATATTTCTTTAGCCTTAGCCTACAACTCATTCATGTATATCACTATCTCTCTAATGATTCATCATTCCAAATCCTTATGGAGGAGGAATCTTAAAAATCCTTTAAAACAAATTTAAAATCCAAATCATTTAAACAAAAGGCAATGATATCAAAAGGCAAAAATATTAAATATTCTTAAAAGTTTAATCACACTAAAATACATGATTCAAAGCACATCTCCTTTTTCTAGTCAAAGATCAAACTCCATTTTTGGCCTCATGATAGAGCCAAGGTCCTTTTTGGTGAGGTAGGCCATTAGATTAGAAGAGGAGAATAAAAAAGTCTTTTAGTGCTACCTACTTTCTCATGTAAGTACCCAATCTTCGTAGTAGACAGATGGCTCTATAAGGGGTCTTGAGGAGTGGGGAACACATTGTGGGAAGGTAGGTACATTTTAATTTTCCTTATGCCAATATACCATCATGAATTGATATTAGTATCACACCTATTTGCCTAAAAAGCTTTGTGTCTATAACAAGCAGGTTTATTTTGTACATAGATGACCACTAATTCCTTAGTGTCTTTTCATGTCCTTAGTATGCCTCTACCTCCTAAGGTCTTCTCATAAGATGCCCAAGTCTTGATTCTTACACTTCCTATTTCATTCATTTTCCTTAGTATTTCCTCTTGAGAAATATTATTTTGCTTACTGATCACTCCCCATGGGATTTCATTTGTGAGTTAATTTGTAAGACCATAGATAGGACCTGAAATACCTCACAAATTACCATTTTTTCATTCTATTACCCACATCCTTGATTTACCATTCCTTATTATTCTACTTACAAATATTGATTTGGTACCCCTTGGGTTTTTATTTTATGAGTTTTAGTGTAAGATCATGGATAGGACCTGACCCTCACAATCTTTTTTAATAAACAAGTCACCATCCAAAATTACATGTGTCAAATAAGAGATAAGATTATGAAGTTACACATCATTTAGTATGTTTTATGCTTAATTAATTATTATTTCACCTTTTATTTTATTATTTTTTGAGTGCATGTAAGATTACAACCATTTCTTGAATTTCTCATACTTCCCCACTTGAATTAGTATGATAAATTTAACACTAAATTTTTGCAAATTTTGTTTTTCTTTTTTACTTCCCATTGTGAAATAGTATAATTGATTGACTTAATTTTGATTTGTTTTTATTTCCATTTGTACCCTTTTACATAACTTCCATTTTATTACATTGTTTTTCATACTTCCCAATGTGATATTTAGTATGATTTTACTTTTTTTTTAAATTTAGTTTAAAAATATTTTACATTGGTTTAAAAACAAATCCCAATTTACCATCTTGTTTTCTATTTTTTTGGATATTTATACTTAGTAATTTCTTGTTATTACACATTTCCCAACTTGAACTAGTGTGTAGTACATTTATTTTATCGATTATATTTTTCCAAGTCCTTTTTCACCTATTTATTTTTAACCATGCATGTGTACTCCATAATCATAGAAAAGAAACCACATCACATATATTTCCTATAGCATATACAATAAAGATAAATACATGTGATAGAAAGAAATATATCCTAATAATCCATAGCCTTAACCATAATGAACAAACAAAACCATCATAAAGACAACATACACAACCAACACCAATAAGTCAAAAATGATATATCATATATACACCATGAGTTTGATACAACATATACAACCATATACAAAGCATCAACACTAGAGCTAAGCTCCATCCCATCTAACTCATGGCCTAGCCATGATGCTTACTAAGGATTCAATCTAAATCCTCCAAATGGTACACTATAATGAGATAGTCTAAGATCTCAATCCCTCTACCTATCCCTGTAGGCATGCTATCTACACCTATTCTTACACCAACTTAGCTTGGGTCACCATATGTGCCATGTCAATTGAGTATGCATCACTGTATATGCCTATGTCATTTGTGTCACTATCTATAGATGTGCAACTCTCTCATCTACTAAGGCCTACCAAGCCTATCTCTCACCTACACCCATCTTTACTGGTGGCTACACCCTCTCCCTCTACACATGTATCTACCTCACTACCTCAATAACTAATCTGAACTAGCTTGATTGAGTTGGGGTAGATGGTACACTCAAATCCTACAATTTCATGGGGTTGTATGGATATAGAGTCTCATCTAGGATGTTATAGAGTTCTCTCCTCAATAGGGACCCCCATATCTCTTCCTCATCCTTAGGTACACCTATAAAATCACATGAGATGGATATTAGACCATTATCATATCTCATAATATCTATCTATATCTCTCTACTACCAAATAAAAGCTTAAGAAATAATTCAACCATCTTCATACCTATTTGTGTCTTGACTCATATGATATCATCCTTTGTATAATTGCTTAGCATAGTCTCCTTATCTACATAGCCTCCTAGTACCTCCTTGGTAGGTCACCTCCTTAGCTCAAACTTAGTTGTCATGGATCATGTCTATCTCAGCCTCCATTTGAGTGGTCTCTCTAACATATCCTCTAGCTCATCCATGGGATCATCTAGGATGTCTATATTCTCCACTGTCTCCTATCTCCATCATTATCATGTCTTTAGTGACCATTAATCATCTTATTGTAGGGTTGGTAGTGGTACATCTAGTATCACTACCTCCTCTACCTCTTCCTCTACCACTCATCATGCCTGACCAATCCATGGTCACTCCTGACATGGCCTCAGGATCAACCTCACTATTAGTGGTCTGAGTCCACTCTTCCCTCATGGCTCCCACACATGTTGAGACCACTAGTTAAGAATTAATATTAGTTTCATTGAATGAGGTAATCCCATTTGTCCTAACACTTGTGCCACTATATATGGCTCTCTCCACCACATATAGTTCCCAATCACCTCTCTCTTCTCTAGTGTTGGTGAAACTATGTGCTAACTCACCCATGTAGATGTTATATGCCCATATGATAGCCACATGATGTCTACACATATTTTCAACTATAACACTAAAATGTGGGGCATAACCTATGCTACCTAGTCCTTCTACCATCTTCATACTTGAGGTAACCCATCATCAACTACATGGGGCAAACTAGTTAGTTGATACATCAATAATATCTTATATATCCATGTTATCAGTGGTATGATCAGTCCCATAGTCTTCTACCCTTTGAAAAACATCTTAAACAAATTATGTATAAGTTATACCCAAATGATATGATGTAAATAATATAATAGTCCCTCCTCTAGCATCATCCTACTAAAGGATACCACAAATAGTGGTACCTTGTCATCTGACTTGTGATAAAACACCCACGTGTCACAGGGCCTATCACCACCTTTTGTGGGTCTAAAATATATGATATGTACATGTCATCCACACTAACTCTCCATCATATCAATATCATCTCTAAACTTTTAGTCCACATGACTAAGGCTCTCCTTTCTTCTAAGCTATCTGATATCCCTATGGTCACTAGTGCTCCTATTATGGGTAGCTTGAGGATGGTATGAACATCTTATAGTGTGATACCCACATCTATCACATCCCCATCCACCTCTCATCTGAAGGTGTTAGTAAACCATTCCTAGTATCCTAAGAACATGACTAACAGGTTAATATTGAGGGGGATCCTACACATCTCAGATATACCTCCTAGATTATGGTTACCGGTCTAGCTCGATCTCCATCTGTCAATCTCTCTAACAAATTTAGAAACCAATATATGTCCACCAACATCTACAATATTGACCATCTTTGTAACCCAAAAAAAATAAAGGATGTATTAGTTCTTTCATGTCATGCATAATCATAATGCATTCTCTACACATTATTTTTATAATTTTAATTAAAAAACAAGCCTAATTGCTTTTAACTTATTCATTTTATCCTATTTATAGATTTATTGTTCCCTTTTTCCCTCTTTTTGTCATTTTAGGACATTCTAGTCCTCTTTCAACTTTTTGCATGCTTTTTATTGCTTATTCTAGTTCCTTAGTCAAACTAGTTTGACCAAAATTTCCCTATTTTTGTCATAGTTAACTTCAAATTCCAAGTCAACCCTCTTATTTTCCCCTTCTTGGTTCTAAGTTTTCATTTTGGCCCTTATAGACTAGTTTTTGCTCTATTTTAGCTTTTTAGCTTGTTGATTACACTAGGCCAACCCATACCTATTAGGTCGACCATATGGATTTTACCCTATTTCAACCTACTAGGTTGACCTGGTCAACCTAGTACATTTTACCCAAAATGTGCATTTTACTCATTTTATCCTAAACCCTTCCAACTCATTTTTCTTCTTCTTATTTTCTACACTTGGAATCTAAGTTTGTTCAATTTTGACATATATAAATACTTAAAAACAAATTTCATCAAAAATTCACTTATTTAATACAAATTTCAAAAACTAGTTTGAGATCCATAGTTGCATACCTATAGTGCACTTGATTCTACCTCTGGGTCTCCTCCTCATCTAATCTATCATTCCCTCACCATCCTATCCTTTTATGGTCTCAGATCTCAATTTTAAATTTTTCACAAATTCAAAATGCAAAATGAATTCTCTTTTTCCCTATTTAAAACCAATTTTTAGCAACTCAATTCTCTCATTTATTTTTAGGCAGATTCCTCATTTTGGCTCTATCTTTATTTCTACTCATCCATTTTACAAACCATAAAATGCATTAGAATTGTGATGACGTAGAGATTATTTTCCACTATCATATGCCTATCTTCCATTTTTTTTTATTTTTGGATATTTTTTGCACTAACTTCTATAGGTTCACCTAGTGTACTCTACATTAGACACCTTCACATTCCTTACATACTACTTATTTATCTATAGAACCAAGGTAAGTTAAAGGTATGTGTTTCTAAAGATATTTCTTTTGTATATCTTATTTTATACTTACTACACCATACTTAGCATCAACATTATGTGTTATCATGTTTTTTTCCAAAGTACTATCCCGTGTTACACTTATGTGACACGTGATGAGCTTCATCTGGGGTATATGTATACAGATAATATTTTTAAATTTTATTGATTATTAACACTTTGTATCTTTTAATAACCTATCAAGTCTTAATCTCTCTAAGTGCATGCCTCAAGGCATCCATTGACAAAGGGGTGGGTAGACCATCGATGCTTCATAATATTATTATTCCTTTTACCACTTTCCATACACACTCTAGCCTCTTGAAACCATTGAGCCCAAGCTTATTATTCTTAGTTCTACCTATTCCCATAATTTTCTATGTTTTATCTTTCATTTCTTTCCTTAGCACCCTTTTAAACTATCAGTTGTGATAGGTCGACCAAGTCGACCTAGTATAGTTTAGGGACTTTTTCTCTCTTTTGGTTTGTTGGCCTCTTGGCTGACCTAGCACAAACCTAGAGAGTTAGAGCCAAAAACATACTAGGTAAATTGGGTTGACCTAACACAGTTGACATTCCCAAAAGTTTTTATGGTAAGATACTACTATATACATAAGGTCATTCCTTACCATTTCAAGAAGAGAAAAGAATTGAACAAATAAGTGTGAAAAAACATATGCCTATTGACCATTCTATTTGGGGAATAAAGCTTTAGGGTTCAATACTTTCTTTGGAGCTCTGATCTCATCTTATGGATAATTATTTTGGATGCTTGGATAGGTTATGTAACCTAGAGCTGATTTATCTTAGTTATCCTTACATAACATGATAATCTCTTATGAAACACCTTAGAAAAGGGGGAGATTAAGGATTGATGGGTTCATCTTCAAAGGTAATTATTCCTAACTTTATTCCTCCTTTATAATAGTAGATAGATAGTGCATATGTATTATTCTCTTCCATGTATTATGATTTTGTATATATTTACATGAGTATATGTATTCTATACATGTTTAGTTTAGTTATTTATTTGTTTTGTTTCTAACTCCCACTTTGTGCAACAAGCTTTGGTTTGCACTAGATTAGATTGAATTTTCTTGTTATTAGATTAGTGAAATATTCAATCATAGGACTCTTTTAGGGTTGTTATGTGATTGTGTTAGACTATAGGCTTTGGAACCTTGTCTCACATGGTGTGTTATGACAAGTGATCCCATAATTAGGTCTACAAGATCCTCACATTGGTCATTATCATGCTTAACAATTGTATTATCCCCAATAAAAAGTGTAGGTGTGCTCTATCCCATCCAATCCATGATTGATTTATAGATATGACACATTTTCAATTGCATACACTAGGCACCTTATCTATCACTTTCTTAGTTGGTTATATGCTTGTAACAACCTCTTTTTTATTCTCTTTCCTAGCCTTCTTTCTCTTGGCCCTCTCTTTTATGGCCTTATTTTCCTTGACTTCCTTTTCCTCATCTTCAACTCTCTCAATATCCTCCTAAGTCATGCCAACTTCTTTCATGGCCTCTTTTTTCTTCTCTTGCACCAATGCATTTAGAATTTCTACTTCAATTATTCCTAGTTTCCTCCATACCTCTCTCTTTTCCTCCTAAGTTTGTAGAGTTTGTGTGGAGGGATCTTTAGATGAGGTGCTTGTTGGCTTCTCTACTTCTCCAAGAATGGTGATAGTTACACCTTGGAGGGCCTTCTAAACTTCCTTGGTGATAGGATCCTCTCCCATTTCTTCTTATTAGATAATGTAGAATTTTGTCCCTTATTTCTCTACCTCTTCTTCTATCTATTCCTGCCTTCCTTATACACGAGCCTATTCCACCTCCATTTATGCCAAGATTATCATTGGCATCAAAACATGACCCTTAGACTTATTTTTTTTCTCCTTCTTGCTAGAAGAAGTAGTCCCTAACATGAAGTTCACATGATTTTTATTTGGAGATGAGGGGGTTGTTTCTTCCCTAGATGCAATCCTTAACCTAAGGTTCTCTTACATTTCTCCAAGTGTCTCTCCCCAATTTTTTTGGGAAGATTTATACTACATGGTTGGTTCTGACTTTCCTTCTTCATTGGTTTAGAGGGAGAGATTGCCATCATACTCAAGGTCAACACCCTTATCTCTAGGATTTATCTCATATTAAATATTAAATATGTGCCTTATGATGACTTCCCTTTGAAGGGGATGGAGGTCTATGCAATTGGATTCATCCTCTTCGTATTTCATGTATTTCCCTCTTGAGTACACATACTTATACTATAAATTGATTATTTACAAATCCATGACCTCCATCAAGATTTCCAAATGCTACACATTGGGAATTATCCTTAGAAAATCTCTAAAATACTTCATGGAAAATACATAAGGGAGTTTGATCTAGCTTGAATAATTTCCATCTATGAACACCAAGTGCACTACATAAAAATGTTGCATAATGGAAAAGGTCACCATTTTAAATAGGTTTTAGGGAAGCTCCTCAAGGATGCACCATTCCATCCTAAATGCCACTATGTATTATATGCATCACCCCATTACTCATGTTTTATATTACTAGGAGAAGGAGGGTGGGTAACTGAAGTCATGGTATTTCAATGCTAGTGAGTCTTTGTGTGCCAAAAATACCTACATATTATCTTCATCACCATAAAACATGTCAATCTCCTTCATGACTATTAAGATAAGTATCGATCCCCACCTAAAGGTTTCTCATGCCTTATGACACTCAAGCACATTATTTACCATATACTTAGCACTAAATTTAAAAATGTTGAATTTGACCCCTTTTACCATATGGTGAGTAATGCATAAGTAGGCATGCTGATATTTATCCATCTCCTACTGGGCTAAAGATTATAAATTATGAGGTGCATCACTACCATCATGCTAGTGTCATTTATATCCTTTATTGGGAACATGAATCCTCTTTTGTAGTGCATTAGTACCTAAGGAGTTTTACAACCCTCTCTACCTTTGTATCATCTACCATTATCTAGTGAATGTTGATGATTGAGTTTGGGAGCCTGATGATTATGCCAATTAGGTGCACCAATAACCACATTCACCTCACTAAAAAGTAGAAGAAATATCCATGGATGCATGAGAGGAGGAACTGTATGAGTTTATCTGGCTAGCTAAAACATAGTAACTCATATAACTTGGTTGTGTTGGTGGTCACAAGCCTATCTTGAATGGATACATCAAATAATAATATGCCCACATATATCTTTACCCCCATGTTGACCACCCAATATTGGTTGAGTTATTATGCATTACTAGGGGTGTAATGGTTGTATTCTTTTAATTATTATGTTCACATGAAAGACACCCAAGTCTCCCCTATCAAGACCTCTAGGAGAAATTGCATATCACTATAGGGTATTTTGGCTAGCACCTCGAGATCAACCTTAGTGATGCTAACTCCTTCAACTAGTTATGACTTCTTCTTTGTAGTGGATATATCCTATATTATTTGTGTCCTTTTAACATCCTTTTATGCCTAAGGTAGACCATAAATCATCCATTTATTTCCCATTCTAAATTAGTTAGTGTTGAAGCATGGTCTACTAATTTTAATGAAGCCTCTAATACTTCTTTGTGCTTCTCATAATTGCAAGGTCTATGGCTGTGACTTTGGTTCTCATTTTTTATTTGCCATTAATGGTAGCCTCAACATCACTCAAGATTTTCTACCACCTAGTTCTCTGATAATTCCTTCTTTACATACCTCTATTCTAATCTCAAAGGGAAAATAATTTCACTCCTTATACAATCATTCTCTTTTTTCATCTATGGGTGCTTAGGTCTCTCTACGGTAGTGTTTTCTTGATTTTGGCTTTGGTTTTATACTTAATTTTACTTAAGGTTTGTTACCTAAACCATTTGGCCTTTTTATTATGTATACCCCTATAATAGCTATGATCTTAATTTTAGATGAGTAATGGCATATAAGCACTTAGATTTCTTAAAATCCACTAAAACCCATGAAATCCATGAAAATATACCACCACATTCACATTTAATATAGAACTTTGTGCCTCTAGCATCACCGTATTAACTTATCCTAACAAATTTTTTGGTGAAGTGACATGTAGTTCAAATGGTCACTTCTCACCTACCTTTGGGTGGATTCTAGCTTGTTTTGATGATTTTATTTATGCACTTTGTTCACCTTGGCATGACCTTTTCTTTCCTTATGGTAACCTAGGTACAATTATTCACATGCACATGATTTAGCCTCCATGGTTCCATTTTCAATGATGCACTTTATACCAATCATGATTATCTTTCATTGGTCAATTTTTATACACTTTTGTCTCATTTTGGCCTACCCTACCCCATACAAATCCCTTAAACTAGTCCTCTAGCACTCCATTCTCTAGGTTTATTTCACACTAATCATCTTACGCATCTCCCTTTTGTTTTATGTGCACTAACATCCTTTATGCCTCCACTTTTCACTTGGTTCTCATGTGTTCAAAGTTTGATGAGCTCCATATGCCCAAAAACTTAGGTATTTGGCCTTAGGTGCTTAGAAAGAATCTTCACTCAACTGGTATTATGCATGGAAGCACCAAAATAGTTCTCTTATGGGATTGAGAGCACCTCACTTATTGAATATTGTGCAAAAGGATATTGTTCACCTATTTTCTAAATTTGGAAAACTTTACGTGCCCATAACTTAGGTTTTTAGACTTAGGTGCTTAGAAAGCATCTATTCTTGACTCAGCTAGCTAGATTTATGCATGCAAATGCCAAAATATTTTATCAGTGGGCCTTAAAGCATTACTTATTCACTCAACATGAATAAAAACACAAATAACACTAATCATAAGGAAACATTTAGCTTATACCAAACTTTATTCTAGTTGACACTATACAATTGACTTGTGATTGGAAAGTCAATGTATGATGGTGTAAGTGCTATCCTATTACTTATAAGGCTTCAGTTGGTTGTCATTAAAATTCCTAGGGATCATTTCACTGAATAATGTGTGTAACTTACATGCACCTATCTCTAATATGTTATGGATGACATAAGGGCCCATCCACCTAATTTCTAGTTTACCCAAGTGATTGAGGTACTTAGAGTCATAAAGTAAGACCAGTGCTCCTTCAATAAGTACCTTATGCTTTATATGCTTAGAATGCCACAAATTCTAGTGTGCCTTATTTATTTGATAGATCCACCTTCCTTGGGTGTGTATCCCATCTAAGCAATCTAATTGACCAATATGCATATTGTGCAAAGAATGCACCATGGACTCTAGTGATAGAATCACCTCTATGCCAAACACTAGTTGAAATGGTGTAGCCTTATTTAGGCACTTGTAGGTAGCATGGTATGCCCATAATACTGATGACACTCAATCATCCCAATCTTTGTGACCAAAATTACATATCTTTATGAGGCATGTTCCTAGTATCTTATTAAATGCCTTAGATAACTATTCCATTTTTTAATGGATGATAAAGTGTTATCTTATGGTACACCACCATGTATTCAGTCAATAGGATCTAAAAATTTTCATTGATGAAATGTGTGCCTCTATCACTATTCAAATCGAGTGGGAATCCATAGTGGCATCCATAGTGACTTGAGATTGTGTAATTTTTAGTTGGTGTTTCCTTAGACCACTTGGTGAAATAATCAGTGGCCACCAAAAGATATCTTTCACCTATGTACCTTTCTATGGGAGTGATCAACCCAAAAAAATTAATGTCCCATTTTTAAAATGGTTCCTGGGAAAGAATGGGGATGAGAAGAATCTCATCCTAATGGTTGGGCTTCCTTATTCAATAGCATATGTCACATACCTTTGTGCAATATTTCACATCTTGGAATAGAATTGGCCACCATAAGCCTGATTGTAACACCTTGGGTGCTGTAGCATCTCCAACACAATGGCCTCCTGATATTCCCTCATGTATCTTGCATAAAATGGATTCCATTTCATGATATAAGACACATTATTACAAGACTTAATCTCATCTTAGTTTGTATAATTCCTTGCCAATGAGATGAAAAGGGGTGGTGCAAACTATGATCCATTTCTCCTTTTTGGTTTTCATAGTCTAGGGTGTAGATCTAGATATTAGAAAAGTGGTGATCTCTTATAATTACTTAAGGATTCAATGAATTATATAAAGTTGTCCTTTTATTATGTCATCCTCAATAGGCACTACCACATCACCATAGTTGATGCAAGACAAATGGTTTGGGCTTGAGTTCTATTTTTTAGGTTTTATGATAATCTAGAATTGGAATTCTTAGAATAGAACTATCCATCTATAAATGCACCCATGGAGAATGGGCTTGTTCACAAGGTACAAAATCACCTCATGGTTATTAAATAGTATGAATGGGGTTGCCAAAAAGTATTTCCTAAATTATTTTAGGGTGTATATCATGGCCAACACCTAATGCTTGGTTATTATATAGTTCTTCTTTACTAGGGTTAGATTCTTACTTGTGAAGGAGATAGGATGATCCATTTTGCCTTTTCTAGGTTGATCTAGAATGGCACCAATTAAAAATATAGATGCATTGACATAGATTTGGAATGGAGTTATCTAGTCAATAAATTATAAAATAGGTACGCTAGCCAATTTGAGCTTCAGGGTTTTAAAGACATCCTCTTACATTATGCCCTAATAGAATGGGCCATCCTTGTGCAATAGCTCCTCTAGTGGCACCAAAATATTTGCATAGCTCCTTATGAATTTTTTATAATGGACATAGTGACTAAGAAAGCTATGAACATATTTATATGTTGAATGTGTCTGGAGTTGAATGGTTATTACGATATTTGTGGGATTAATGAACAGACCATCTTTGTAGATGGTGTGCCTAAAAAGGGTTATAAATGGTGTCATGAAGACATAATTATTAAGGTTCATAGATATTTTTAATTTCTTGCACCTTTCAAACATAAGGTGTAGGTTTTCATAATGTTCCTTCATTAGCCTATACATAGTCCAATCATCTATGTACACTTGGAGGAACTTGTGAATGAAGTACTTAAATACGGTGATCACCACTATAGAGAACATCATTGGTGCATTATTGAGTCAAAAGGGCATTATGTTATATGTGAAATAAACTCATTCCATCATAAAGGTTGTTTTTGGATTATCATCCTCTTTAATATAGAATTGATGGTATCATTAGAACCCATCAGGTGTATATTTCATAGCCTATGATGCCATCCAATATTTCATCTATGAAGGGAGTTAGGAAGGGGTCAATGATGCAGGTAGAATTTAGTAGTATATAATTAATGAAAATATAAATTCATCCATCTTTCTTAATACTAATAACCATGGGGATCACCCATTCAAATTCTTACACAAGGTAGATGATGCATGCAACTAGCATGCCATCAGTATCCATCTTGACCTTAGTACAAATATTGGGGTTCATTCTATAAGGGAATTTATTGACAAGTCTTGTACCATACACTATATTTATATTAATTTTCCCAAGGGATGGGTGGGTTCCCTTTATGTCTTAGTAATTACAAGGGAACAAGTCTTGGAACTCTTTCAAGAGATCCATAATTCATACCAGCTCAGTGTCAGACTAGTATGCACCTAAAGTAACCATCTTTGGTTCCCATAATGATTTGATTGAGGACTAAAGTAACCATCTGTAGTTTTTAGTGACATGTGGTAGGAATCACTCCTCACCTTATGTTAGTCCTCAACTTGCCTAGTTACCTTAGTTGTTTTTATGCAAACATGAGTAGGGTCTTCCTCATTAGGGTTGTTATCATCCACTTGGTGTACAAGCTTCTTAATGCTTGTCAAGGTCATCTAATGGTGTGCCTTCCAAGTATCATCATCTTATTCAATTGAGTCATTATTGATAACATGATCTTTAAATAAGGTTGGGAGTTTCAACCCCTTTTCCTTGAACATGTATTTGAGGTGCTTTTCTAAGATCACAGTGTCCTCAAACACTGCCCTTCAAATTACTTGTAGTGGCTCAATCAATTCTAGGTTTTGTGAAGAAAAGGAGAATGTGTGAATGGACCTCTCTTTGAGTGAATTTTAGTTTTTCATCTCATGGTACATATTGTTGACAACATATCATGCTCTCACCCATATCTTCAATATTATATAGAAGGCATGCACCCATAGGTTCTTTGAGGTGTTCTTGCCATAGATAGTCCAAGTTTCCTTGCATAAACACACGTGTTATAAGGTCAAAATTATTGAAGTAGGTAGAGATGTCTATGTCCTTATTTATTTTCCATAATCTATTGCATATATATGCTTTTACATCTTTCCATGTTGTTAATCTAGGGCTTTCCACTACCCACCAATGAGCATCGTCGCTCCTTAAAGTATACACTACTACACCCATTCTATCTATATATTTTAGGATTCATGATTCAAGGTCATAGAAATAATATTCCACAAGATTTTCCCCCTCATATTTTGAGATCATTACAAGTTTACCTTTGTTTAGGTGAAACACTTTCTTACCCTTATTCTTGGCTCAAGGGACCCATCTCATAGGATTACAATCAATTTAGACCTAGTCAGTCCTTACAAGTTTTGGTGCCTTTTTACACACTAAGTGACACCTTCGACCAATGTTTTCTTAAGCTTATTTTACCCATCAGTCATAATAAACATTGGTGGTGTTTGAGGCTAACTATTTATCTTCCCAAAAATGTAGTCCCTGGTCATTGTGGTTAAGAGTCTTGGTGCCTTATGTCATGATGTCGTATATATGGTTGATATCATCTTCAAGGTCAACACTCTCTACATAAGGGGGTTCTTGGTTACTTGAGAGGGGGATAAATACCCTTTCCTTGTCATTTTCAAAGGTCATATAAAACCTATTGAATCATATATCTACATTATTTGTGTAACATCATGGCCTTCTCAAGAAAACTAGATAATTATCCTACTCTACCAACTTGATCACCTCAAAGTCAACATAGAACTTGGTGTCCATGATATCTATAATGATTTTCTTCAAAATTTTGATTGGTTGTGCTCAAGTATTATTGGCCATTAAAATCACATGGGGGAAAGGCCTTAAGGATGGCCTATACATCTTATCCCATGCCTTCTTGGTCAAAATATTAACCTTGGTTCCTATGTCTATAAGGACCTCACATACAGACCATCCATAAATGGTGGCATTCACAAGGAGTTCTTGATCATACTCTACATTCTATGTATGCCTGACTTCTCATGTCCTCTACATGTGTGGCATGGTAAATTTAATGGATTTTTTCTCTCATGCTCCAAGAACAAGTTTTTTAATAGGGGTAACATTCCTTCCATTTTTAGGAGGTTTAGGATCTCTGTTATCTCTTGTATCTCTACCTCCTAGATATATTTCTTCTTTCAAAAGGTATTATCTTGCACTTATAGGTCTCTTGTCAGTTGGATCTCTCTTTATAGGTTTTAGATAACACTCATAGCATATTGTAGGACATTTTTTTGGTGTATGAGTTCTGTGTAAGGCACAAATTTAGCTTCAATCCATGTGATGTGCTTAGTCTAACTCTATTCCCCATACTCTAAGCGTAACTTAGGTATTTGATTGGTTGCTTTCAATTTAATCATCTCTACATAGGTTTGTGGTACCTTTGGAGCCCACTTCTCCACTTTTTGATTGTGATTAATCATTCTTGCTTATACAAATCAAATAATTCCTTGACCTTATGTGTTCCTCAATAATACCCATACATTGGATGTGTAGGGTAGTCATGCTGATATTGATCTATTGAGCCACACTTGTAACATGAGCATGATGGAAATATTCTTCCACCACATCCTCCACCTGACCCTTTAGTGCCTCTTTATATCCTATAGTTTACATTCTATTGGGCATGACCCTCATTTCCTTGGGTTGCTTACCCTTCAACTACTACAGTTACCTACCATACACCTATCTCCATATTTTCATGAATCTCATTAATTATATGACAATCAACTATGGTTTGAGTGTAGGCATCACACAATTGATAATATATTATTATGTTACTTGACTAACACATTATAACACAACATAATTACAAATATAATGTGCCTCATGGAAAACCTAATAGCTTAGAAGCAATGTGTGCACATTATTTCAAGGGTAATTGAACCTATTATGGACTTCTATCTCACAGTCGATTCATCATAATTTGCTTTGAGCATCTTGTGATGAACTAGAGATCATCTTCTAGAGTTAGGAGGCCATAGACACAATCTAAACCTCCATGAATGGGATGATCCTAGTATCAACACTTATGACTACCTCAACTTTGAGCATGGCTTCAAACTCTTTACAAGGGTCTATTAATGTCTTCATGGATAATGCTCTTATGAATGGTATTATTAATCCTGCCATAAACCATTATGCATGTTGGGAGGGGTAAATGTCATAAGGAAGCTTAGAGATAAGAGTCTTTAAACTTTCATCATAGAATCACATGCTCTATAAGAGTCATTGGTTAATTTTCTTGAGCATGGTGATGCTTTTCTATTCAAATTTTGGTATGTCAAATTCCTTTAGGAATGCTTCCTTCAAGGTGTTATAGTCAACCATAGCCTAGATAGGATCAAATTTCTTATACCAAGTATGGGAATGATCAAGTAGAGTTATCACAAAATGGGTTACCTTGTGCTCAAATTAGGTTATTCCCTAAATGTGCTATTGTAGTTTAAATTTTAGCACATGCTCTAAAAAATTTTCCACACCATGATACTCTGGTAGGTGCATGGACATTTTGTATTATATTTTCTATGGGGTTACTACTAGTATTTGATGCACTTTCCCCTAGTGTTTGTGTGGGCCATGGACATTCAATGCCTCTATCCACTAAGTTAGGTATTAACCCCATTATTACTATTAGTGTCATTGATATTGAAAGTTTTATACTACTCACTTATGGTACTAGGCCACTTCCTATGAGATCTTGCCCAATCTGCACAACTGATATTGGCTAAACTAGAATGATTGTAGTCATATTCTATGTTTTAAAACTAACATCTAATGGTCTAGAGGTATCCTCACTCAAATCATTGTAAGGAATAACTTATTTAATTAAAAAATTATACTCCAAGTCTATAAAAAGGTCAAATTCAATGTGGAGAAAATAGGGTCAATTATCAATCATCTTTATTCACATGGGGGATACAGAGCATGAGCTTATTTCTTAGGTTCAAAGGGGGTAGGTGCATCTAGTGCATCATCAATTATCAAATTTTTTAGGAACCCAATAAATTTTACACATATCAACTATTGAGCTTGATCTATGGCTTCATTTCTTCTCTCCTCCTAGTATTGTTGTAATTCAATAGATCTTTCCCCATGCCCTTCCCACTTTCTATGGGTTCTCTCAGCTTTTTCAAGTTTTAGATCTTTTATCAGCCTATTCCTTCTCTTGTTATAAGTCTATCTCTTGAGCTCTTAGGTATCAATCTTCTCATCCCTTTCCATTGTGCTTCACCTACACATCCCCTTCTTCCCCATTGTATTTATCATATGCAAAAAGAATTTATCCTTACATTATCATAGTTTCAAATCCATAATCCACCATCAAATTATTAAGCTTTACACCAAAATATTTCACAAATGTGCCTTCAAGTTTGTGAAAAAATTGATACTCTACTTATTTTAGGTAGGAGTATGTCGACACTATAAGCTCAAGTATGTAAATGTTCATCACTCATTTCCACCATTTGTACACAACTCTAATCCAAGTAGTATCTAGGTTCTCAAGATTTTCTATGTAGTCCTTTGTCCACTCAAGTTGTTATTCATAGCTTCATCTTCTATAGGCCATATAGGTATCCAACCATTGGTACACATGCTTAGTTAGTTATTAAAATAAAACCTCATACAAACCATCATATAGATTATTCTAAACCCACTTCCTTGACTTTTGTCCTTTATAGGATGGATGCCTTAGTGTAAATATTTCTTCCACCTATTATATCTAACACTTGACGTTCTTGAGGGAGAGTCAAAGCATTGTTATATTATACCATTGCAATAATAAAATTTTACATGAGTCCTAGCAATGAAATCAAAATGTTGTAGAAAAGAGGGGTCAATTCATCAAACATGGGTTTATGTGATTATTCAGTTGTCCAAGTTAGTTCTAGACTTATTACAACTAGGCGTAAAACATGATATATTATTGTAGTGCTCAATATTTGTCACTCAACTACACTAGCATCAATTACATAAGGAAAAATCCTTATGCACTCACATAAATCATAAAATAGAAATAACCAAGGCCCACATTGGGTTAGTTATGCCATGACATAACTCATGCCTTATAGGACTTGGTCATTTCAATAAAGGCTTTGGTAGGTTCATTAATGTAAGCTATTTCTGGGCTAAGCTGATGGTATATAGGCACAAATCCTATTTGGGGAAATACTTCTAGTCATAAGGGCACAAGTTTATATTAGGTTGGTCTTATAGTCTCATTGGTTCAAGCCTTTGCTTCACTAAGCTTAGTGTCATTTAGGTGCTTTTAAAGGGTTAAGGGGTTGCTTCAATTCAATAGTTCATTCTTAGGCTAGTGCTTATAACCAAGATATCAACACTTAGGTGCATGAATTTACTTACACTTAAGTTATTTTATAGATTATGCTAACATCATTACTTAACATAGGGATGTCATGAATGGCCTGAACCAGAGCTTCACTAAACTTAACATTCATATATTAAAAATATACCATTATAATAATTACATTTATTGTGCATTCAAAGGACACTAACCAGAGACAACCAAATCAAGCTAAATTATATGTAACATCATTATTCATTAATCAAAGTCTCATTAAAATAGAATTCATTAGGCTAGAATCAGGTTATATACTTTTCTATAGATAAAATAACTACCTAGAGGATCACAGGTGAGCTTGGACATCTACAATTATGATTTAATGGTGTTCAATCTATATCTAATAATAATTTTAGTCATAATAATATATAACCAATTCACTAGAGCTTCATTGCATCAAATCATGTCTCTTGCTTTACTAGTATGAGCTCTATTTTATAGCACATAGGAGCATCTCCTTGCTAGGGTGGGAAGCACATGTTAGGTGTTGAGCTATAGCCTTTTTTGATAATTTCACTATCTCCATCACCTTACATCCATTGTACTATGGTCACCATGTGTATCCACTCATGAAGATGCCCTAAAATCCAGGTGCTAGTTAACCACCTACCAATTAGCATAAGATGTGCGTCAATTCCTCTAGCTAATATAAAAGATATCAAAAAACAATAATTCCAAGTGATTACCTCACACTGAGATGTTAGTCAAGTTGGTACAAATCCATACTTAGTTAAATTAGGGGCCCAACAACCTAGTTATAAAATAATTAACCATATTATCATAAGACCTAGGTCCACACTTATTTTCATATTTATATTATCAAGGAAAAAAATATTTTTTAATTAATAAAATAAGTTCTTGAGACCTATAATCACTTCACAATATTGCTAAAAAACCATTAAGATTTAGAGTGGAATAAATACCTAATTTGAGAAATTGTCAAAACCATGACTTGAAAATGATTTTATTAGGTTCTAGAATATGTGAAAAATGTTCAAAAAATTGTTAATACTATCAAAAGCTATAATTTTTTTACTATTTTTGGATAAAATCTGTAAGAACCAAATTTTTAAGTACCCTTTTTGCCTCCAATATAGTTTTGGATTTAGTGTAAAAATAAATACTTAAAATTAAAATTTATAAAATTGAAGACACAAAAATTAATTCTTTATGGATATGAAATATGGGATCGGTATTCAGATAAATTTTAATCCCTTTTGAAATCATTATTTTGGGTCAATTCTAGGAGACATTTGCAAGGGCAAAATCCCTTTTTACCATCTTCTTGGTTCTAAAGTCAATTTAGAATTGATGTAAATAAAATATCAATATTTGAGTTTTAATAAAATGAAAAGTTATAACCAATTTAATATGCTTTAAAATTATCTATTTCATAATAAAATAAATTTTAGTGCAAGTTTTGTTATTTTAGTAAGATGATTATGAAGTTGCTTTATGTAGAATTTCTTTAAGACAATTTTATGAATAGATAAATTAACTTTGTAATGGTGATAAAATTATTAATTTTTTTCACAATAAAAGTATTGATAAGTATTAAAAATGTTCTTACTAGCTTGGAGAATAGGTTCTTGTAGTTGGAAAAACTTATCAGTTTTATTTAAAATTAAAATAAGAGTGGTCCTATACCTATTTTACCCAACTTAGAGTTGTTGGGTTTTATGTTGTTAGGAACTTATTTGATTTTTTAACTGTGTAACTATAAAAATTAAATTATCCTATGCGTATATTGTACTATTTTAACTATGATATAATTTGAACATTGGCCTTAGTCACACCTTATTAGGTCCAAAGGGTGTCCAATTAGTAATTGATTATGAATATACTTCTAGAGTAGTGCTTACTTTTCATGCTTGGACTAAGTAGTCTTATCACACATATCTTCCACTTATTTAGAATTACCTTATATCTTTTGGTATTACCTAGATGTATTTATGTCATCTACTGGTCATGGTGTTATCGATAAGGGTAAACTATGTTATGCTTAGTTATGTGACTATTTGGTGAAGGCCAAATTTCTTCACATTAAATATAATACTCATTTAAGAATGAGTGAAATAAAACCAACTCTGATTGGGCATGTAAATGGATCTATGTAGATATGTAGGTATCTCAGGGAGTGGGAATAAGCTTATAAAAATAACCCTTAAGATACCCTCTTAGTGTCGGCAATTGACAATTAACTTTAGTGTGTTATTGGAACACATGCTTAAATAAATGACTCTTATAAAACCCACCTTAGCATACATCATATATGATTCTTACTTGATTATGTGTATAATCTAGGTTCTAATAGTGTGGTATGCTCATATGGTAGATGTAAGATAATGTCGGACAAAAGGGGGGATTAAAGGGACACTTTATTTTTCTGAAAATAACAATAATTAAACTTAGAGATAATTTTAAAGACACTTGTAAAAATAATTTGACAATAATGTGACAATATGAATTATGGAATTCTAAATGTAGTTTCTAAATATATAAAAATTTTAGTACCAAGATGATGTAAGTGTGAAATTGATGTATTTATGACAATGACTTGGAACTTTTTTGTGAAAAGATAATGAGACTGCATGTGTATGAACACTCTTTTTTTGAGTAAATAAATGAATTATTGTATGTAAGTTCATATATAGATATATGAAATTTTGAATATTTTTGAAAATATTTTTTATTAATTTTAATAATTTTACAAGTTAAAACAACTAGAAAATTTAAACTACAAGTGTATAGACACAAATTTTTGACCTTAATTTCATGAAAATTATTTTTTTAAAGCACATATAATAATGTTTAGAACATTGAGATATAAGTTTTAAAAAATTTCAACTAATGGTCAACAATTTATAAATGTATTTATAATGATATGTATATATTTCATAATGAGGTATGTTGTGGTGTAGAAATTAAGTAATAATTACAAATAATAGTTTAACATTAGAAAAATTATATATTCAAAAATTATCTTTTCCCCTCTAAAAACCCATATATTTTTAAAAATAAAATAAAATGTGCCTAATCAAATGTGTCGTCAAGGTGGAAAAGACACATAATTTTCTTAAAAATCATGTAGACTGGTTCATGATAGGGTTTAGGCTAGGTTCAGATCCCCCAAGCCTAAAACTAAGATAGTTTTTGAGGGAAAGCAAAAAATTGAAATCTTAAAAATATTAAAAGTGTGTATGCCATTTATATAAGGGTGTATATATTTTTTGAATTCAACACATCTCATTAAATATTATTGCCCATTTGTAACTATTTCCAAATAGGGTGTGCATACTTTTCAAAAGGGTGGACACCCTTCTTAGTTCACAAATTTTTCTTATTTTCCCACAAAATTCACTCATTTATTTTTCATTTTACAAAATTAAAAATAGTTTTAATTTTTGGCACTATAAATTCTACAAATTCTCCTTTTAATTTATCTCAATGACTATAAATTCTTCTATTTCTATTCTAGAGTTAGACTTATTTTAATATAGATAAATAATGGGGTTGGGTAGTCACTAAAAAATATGAATTAAGGAGATAAAAATTGATTAAATTGAAGTTAAGAGAGAAAAATAAAGAAAAAGACAATCATATAGGAGAGCATCCATTACAGCTTCTAGGTAAGGTAAAGGTACTTCCTCCACACCATGTAATATTTCAAATGAAAATAACATGCCCAATTTTATGTAATTTAATTTAGATATGTATTAAAATGAGATAAGAGAACTTAATCAATCCTTGTTAAATTATTAAATTGAAAATGTAGAACATGTAACTAATGAATTTTGATTGAGTGATGAACCACATAGAGAAACTCAATATAATGAAACATCCATCCGTAAAGCAATTTTTTTATCATGATGATAATAAACATCATGTAATGACCCAAATTCATCTCTCTCCTAATGAATATGAATTCACTTCACTTGTAGTGTCTAATGTTAACTAACACTCTAATATCCTTTATATGGTTGAAATGCTAACACCATGCAATTTAATAAAAAATGTAGCTCATGGACCCAAAACTCCAAGGATAATGAAATAAACACCAATGTACTTGATCAAAATAGGTAAAAAATAATAGAACCTATGGAAGGTAACATGTCAAGAAGATAAATTTTACATCATGCTCAACATGTATGTGATTATGCATTTGATAATAAAATACATAGAAAACATTGTCAAGTATTTGTTCAATTAATAAAAATGCAAAAAATGTGCCTTATGATGAATAATTTAGGGTTAAGAATAAACAATATAGAGGGAATAAATAATGAAATAGTAAGGAATATATTTAATGCATTTAATATAATAGGTAATAAAACTAAAAAAAAGATATTAATGTGGAAAGATGAGTAATACCATAATCTAAAGTGAATAAGTTGACATTTAGATCTTTATTTATTAGTCAAACAATTACATCCTTGAACTTAAATAAAAAAATCTAATAAATACCATAAAAATAATAAAAAGGCTTAATGACCTGTTACTCACAAATTATTGGGAATTTAATGGTAGACTCCCACAAAAAGAAAAGGTATTAGTTGAAGGAATAATACATTTGATTGAATTTTTTTGGCATGAAAACACAAGGGTTTCATCTAATGTAAAATATGTTAAAAGATGAAAAGGTTCAAAAAAATGTGAGCCACATGCAAAACATTTTGGACATGACACAAACATAATTTTATAAAAAAATAAGTGAAATATTTAATGGGCAACTAATAATTAGCCAAAGGTCATTTGAGATGTGCAAGCCTTTCTACATTAAAATCAACCAAAAACTCACCACATGTTGTTTCATGATCCATGTTGAATTTGTTACACATTTTAATATTTTTATCATATATGTTGTATTTTACATACTAAGGAGATTATGTAGGGATGTATGGTGTTTCTCCACATAAAACATTAAGAAAGTTAATCCCAAGTATTTTTTGTCAAATACTCGAGGGACATTTTTTTTCCAAAGAATTCTTAGATGGAATATGCAACACTTTTTGTGGTTTTTCACATATTACCAACTCTATACATAAATAAATTTCACTTGAATTTGGAAAAAAACTAGTTGATTTTAAGAAGTATAAATTTGTAAATTATGTATTAAAAGATGGAAAAGAGTCATAAATATGTGATTTGGCTATGACCCAAGCATCTTCATCTAATTTCATATTTTGATTCAATAAGAATATTATCTACCAATATTTAAGACATACACATAAAAAATTGGTTAGATAATTAATTCAAGTTTTATAAGGACAAATTCATAGTTGGGACCATTGTTTCAATTTTAGAATTTGCCAAAAAATACACACTACAACCATAGTATGATGTTCAATCTTAGTAATATAATTCAATTCATGTTGGAATTTTTGTGCATATTACATTTATACATGTACTTAATAGCACATAAAACAACAAAAATATTTTGAATGAGTAACAATTTTATATAAGTGATGACATATCAAGTTATCAAGATTTTGCCTAGGGTTATTTAAGATATTTTATATAAATATGAATGCAAAATAAATCATGTTCAATACACACTAGATTTGGTTAGACATTTGTGTGATACAATTTAATAATTCTCAAATATTTTAATAGTTGAACAAGATGTATAAGAACATGGTTTAACATTACAATGATGGTTCTAATTTGATTGATGCTACCAGTATTGTGACTTGGTGTGATAATTTTTTTCTCATGGATCAAATAGATTTTATCATGTACAAATATAATTTTATTTAATGGAGGAATAAGCTAAGTAAATGTATGGATATTTCAATAAAATATATGGATTAAGTGTTTCAAAATCCATTTGAAGCTCAAATTTTAGTTCATGTATTATTTATACTAGGGATATGGCATGATTTTGATCAAACTATATGGAATTTAATTGGAATGAATGTGAGTCAAAATAATAGGTTGACAAATGGTATTGTAAAACCCCTGATGCCTATGGAGACTAGTGATTCATTTCAACCACTAGAGGATCATGAAATTACATCATTGGTTGAATTTGAAAACATTTAAAATCTTGTGCAACTAGGTATAACTTGTTTAGAATATAAATGTAGCCTTGAAACTATTAGTGATATCTTACTTTTTTTTTACATGTCCTAAAAAATTGATTATAATTTAAATGCAAGCAAAATTTTTGTAGTAATTTCACTTGAGGACAATGATGAGGGAATAGACTACTACTTGTCTCATTGTATAGAGATATTTTTTTTAACCACAAATGTAATGAATGCATAAGACCTAGTTTATCCCATTGGATCTGTGATGGTTATAGGAAATTGGCTTTGTGGATACTTTATTAAAAAAGTCAATGGATATTAGATAAATTTAAAACACATAGGGTAGTGATTCATTATTAAAATTTGGTTATCACTACAAATATTCAAATGATGAAATTTTGTGAAAAGCCTCACAATAAAAATCTATGAAAAGTTCATGAATCTAAGAATGAAGCGATTCTTAAAACACTTAAAAGTAGAGATGATCTTGAAGGTACATTCTATTGACTTGATAAGGTTAGTATTTAATGAATCCAACATTAAAAATTAATAAAGTTAACTTATTTTATTTATTATATTTTAATTTTGAATTATTTTATCATTATGTGTTTATTTCTATTTGAATTTTTTTACTAACAAATTTAATGTAGGATAGTGGTACCAGATGAACTTCCACCATCATGTGGTTGGTATTGTGAGTAGAGAAGATTATCTTATTGAAACAAATATAATCCTAAAAAATAGTACATGTTGAGTAGATACTTTCTTACTCATATTGAGTTGTAGATATTCATTTAGGGGGGCTTAGAGGATTCACTTGAATAACTATAGGAGTTGATGGTTTGTTTCTACCAATCACAACATGTTCATGAAGATGATTCATCTACTGGGCCATAAATTCAAAAGATACATGACCCAATAACCAAATTTTGGTCCCTTAAGAGATATTTGGTTATGAGAGAAAAGCCATTTCCATGTCTCCCTCATATTGAGTAGTAGGTAATCCTTTTGGGGGTGCTCATATGACTCTCTTGTACAAATATAGGAGATAACATTTCATCTCTAACCCTCATAGTTATACTATAGGGCTCACTTAAAGTTTCATAAATTTATACACCCTGAGATGAGGAGATTCTCTTAAGGGATGCATCCAATCACTTACAATTTTTGATCTTGGGGCCAAACTAAGATTGGAGGGGGGAAATTAATTTTTTTATATGCCCATCAAAATGCATCAACACAAATGGTTCATTAATTGGGATAGTGATTCAAATATACCTAACCCATTGACCAAGTTTTGGTCACTTAAGATAAGTTTTCTATGAGATAAAACTCATTTCTATGTCTCCCTCATCCTGAGTGGGAGATAATTCTCTAATGGGTGCTGAGATGAATCTCATGTAAAATTGTATGAGCTAAAAGTTTATCTCTAACCCTCACGATTGTCCTTCAATTATTTCCCAAAGTTCACTTAGTTTCTACACTCAAGGATGAGAATATTATTTTAAGGGATACATTTATCCACCTATAAATTTAGATCTTGGGGATAATGGAGAGTAGATGAGGTATATTCCATCTAGACATTTTTGTGTAGATGGTTCATTGATTAGGTTAACTATTCAAAAGATACATGACCCACTGACCAACTTTTGGTCCCTTAAGATACATTTGGCTATGAGAAAAACCTCATTTCCATGTATCCCTCATCTTGAAAAAGAGATAATACTCTAGGGGCTTTTTATAAGACTCTCTCATGTAATTGTAGGAGTTTACAATTCATCTATACCCCTCATGGTTCTCTTATAATGCTTTCTTAAAATTTACTTATTTTATACACTTAGGGATGAGAATATTACCTAAAGGGACATGTTTGACCACCTAAATTTTTTGACCCCAATTCCTAATGGAGAGTAGATGCAAGATATTCTAGTATTTATAAACCCATATGGATGTGTCCATATAAATGGTTCATTAATTGAACTAGCTAGTCAAAATATATGTCACCTATTAACCAACTTTTGGTCCCTTAAGAGAGATTTAATTTTGAAAGAAAACTCATTGCCATGTTTCCCTCATCTTGAGAGGGAGATAATACTCTAGGGGGTAATTAGATGAATTTATTATGAAACTATATGAGATGATGGTTAATTTATACCCCTCATGGTTCTCATGCAATGCTCACCCAAAACTCACTCAATTTATACACATAGGGATAAGAATATTCTATTAGGAGATGCATCTGACTACCTACAACTCTCAACCCTAAGACTTGATGGAGAGTAGATGGGGGCCATTATAGTGTTTATACACTGATCTAGACATATTCATGTAGATGGTTCATTTATTGGGATAGTGAGTCAAAATATATGTCACCCACTAACCAACTTTTGGTCCCTTAAGAGGCATTTAGATGCAATAAAAAATCATTTTTGTGGTTCCATCATATTGAGTGGGAGATAATCCTTTGGGAAGATATTAGAGTAATTTACCATGAGATTGGAGGAGCTAATATTTTGTCTCTACACCTCATGGTTATCCTATAATTCTTTCCCTAAGTTCACTCAATTTCTACACTAAATACAAGAAGATTCTCTTAAGGGATTCATGCATCCACATGACAATTTTGACCATGGGGCCAAAAAAAGAGTGGATGGGGACCATTATAGAATTTATACACTCATTAAAATGTCTTGACATAAATAGTTCATTAATTAGGCAAGAAATTCAAAAATTACATGATCTATTAACCAATATTTGGTGCCTTAAAGGATAGTTGGATGCAAGATATAAATCATTTCCATGTCTACCTCATCTCTAGTGGGAGAGAATATTTTGAGGGGTGATTAGAGGACTCACCTATGTAACTATATGAGTTGACTATTCATCTATACCCCTCATAGTTATTTTATAATTATTGACTAAAGTTTTCTTAGTTTTCAAACTAAAGGATGAGAAAATTATATTAATGGATGCATCTAGATGCTTAAAATGTTCAATAATGAGGCTTAAAAAAGAGGAAATGAGGGATATTATAGTTATATTCCCATACAGATATGTTCATCAATTGGACTAATGAGTCAAAATATATGCAACCCACTACCAAATTTTGGTCCCTTAAGAGACATTTATTTGTGAGAGAAAAATCATTTTCATGTCTCCCATCTTAAGTGGCACCAAATCCTGTAAGCAGTACTCAAAGGATTTATTCATGAAATTGTAAGAGCTAATGGTAATATTCTCTTTCAATGCTTTCTTAAAGTTCACTTAGTGTTTACACTCAGGGATGGGAAGATTATCTTAAGGGATGCATTCAATTGGCCACAAATTTTAACCTTAGGGACTAACAAAGAGGGATAAAGGGTTATTATAGTTTTTATATTCCTATATATATGCTTTCACATAGATGATTCATAAATTATGCTAGTGAGTCAAAAGATATGTGAACCATTAACCAACTGTTGGTCCCTTAAGATAAATTTGGTTGTAAAATAAAATTCATCGCCATGTCTCCCTCATCCTAGTGGGAGATAATCCTTAGTGGGTTGATCAGAGGGATCACCTATAAAACTATAAGAGTTAATAGTTCATGTCTACCCCTCATGGTTCTCTTGTAATTATTGCTTGATGTTTGCTTAGTTTCTACACGTAGGGATGAGAAGATTATATTAAGGGATTTGTCTATCTACCTATAAATTTGAATATTGGGGACAAATGAATACTATACAAGGGTTATTATATCATTTATATACCCATCTAAATACATTTGTATAAATGGTTCATTAATTAGGCTAGAAATTCAAAAGATATATGACCCACTAACCAAATTTTGGTCCCTTATAAGATGTTTGGATGTGAGATAAAATGTGCCACCATGTCTCCCTCATTTATAGTGGGAGATAATACTTTGGGTCGATAAAATAACTCACCCATGAAATTTTAGGAGCTTATGGTTCATTTTTACCCCTCATGGTTATCCCATAACTCTCACCTAAATTTTTCTCAATTTATACACTCAGAGATGAGAAGATTCTATTAAGGGATGCATCTGGTCACCTAAATTTTTTGACCCTAGGGCTTAATAAAGAGTGGATGCAAGAGATTCACATTTTATAAACCCATATAGACATGGCCATGTAGATGGTTAATCAATTAGGATAACAAGTCAAAATATATGTAACCCACTAACCAATTTTTAGTCCCTTAAGAGAGATTTTACCACAAGATAAAAATAATTTCCATTTCTCCCTCATTTAAAATGGGATATAATTTTATAGGGGGTTATTAAAAGACTCACTCGAGTAACTATAAGAGACAATGGTTCATCTCTATCCATCATGGTTATCCTATAATACTCACCCAAAGTTAACTCAGTTTATATACTCAAGGATGAGAATATTATCTTAAGGGATGCATCTAACTACCTAAAATTCTCAATCCTAGGGCCTAATAAAGAGCGGAAAAAGGCTATTCTATAATTTATATGGTTGTATAGACATATCTATATATATGGTTCATTGATTAGGATATAGAGTTAAAATATATGTGACCCACTGGTTAATTTTTGTTCGCTTAAGAGACATTTGGATGTGAGAGAAAAATAATTACCATATCTCCATTTTCTCAATTGGGAGATAATAATCCAAGCAGTGCTTTGAGGAATCTCTCATAAAACTTTAAGAGTTGATGATTTATCTCTACCCATCATGGTTCTCCTATAACACTTACCTAAAGTTTTTTCATATTATACACTCAAATACAAGAAGATTATCTTAATGGATGCATCCAAAAACCTAAAAATTTTGACCTTAGGGAATACTAGAGAGTGAATGAGAGAAATTACATAATTTATTTACCCATCTAGATGCGTCTACATAGATGGTTCATCAATTGGGATAGTAAGTCAAAATATATGAAATATATTGATCAAACTTTAGTCCCTTAAGAGACACTTGGTTGTGAAATAAAACTCATTTCAGTTTTTATACACCCATACAAATTCATCTATGTATATGGTTCATCAATTAGGTTATCGATTCAAAAGATACATGACCCACTGGGTAAATTTTATTCCCTTAAGAGTCATTTCATTATGAGAGAAAACTCATTTATGTGTCTCCCTAATATTGAGTGGTACCTAATTTTATAGGGACTGATTAAATGAATTGGTAATGAAGTTATAGGAGTTAAAAATTCATCTCTACCCCTCATGGTTCTCCTACAATTCTCACCTAAAGTTTGTTCAGTTTCTACACTCGAGTATGAGAAGATTTTCTTAAGGGATAGATCAAGAAACATAAAATTTCAACCCTAGGTACTAATAGAGAGTATGTGAGGGATATTTTAGTGTTTATACACCCATATGGATATGTTCTTGTAGATGGTTTATTTATTAGGCTATCAAGCCAAAATATAAGTGACCCACTAACCAACTTCTAGTCCCTTAAAAAGAGATTTGACTAAGATAATTTATGCCACCATGTATCCCTCATCCTAAATGGGAAAAAATAATTTTGGGGATGATTAAAGGACTTTAATGTGTAATTATAAGAGCTGATGGTTTATCTCTACCACTCATAGTTATCTTGAATTGGTTACCCCATTTTAGCTCAATTTCTAGACTTAGGGACAATAAGATTATATTAAGGGATGCACCAACCACCTACAATTTTTGATCCTAAGACATGAAAAGTGAATATCAGTTATATTAAAACATTTATACACCCATATATATGCATCCACATAGATATTTATTTGATTGGGCTAGTGAATCAAAAGATACCTGACCCATTGATCAATTTTTGGCTCCTTAAGAGAGATTTAGATATGAAATAAAATATGCTTCCATGTATCTCTAATAATGAGTGGCACCAAATAATATATGAGGTTATAAAAGGACTCATTCATGCAATTATAGGAGCTAACATCCCATATATACCCCTCATGGTTCTCCTATAATGGTCTCCCAAAGTTCAATCAATTTTCACACTTAGGGATGAGAATATTCTCTTCAAGAATGTGTTTGGCCACCTACAACTCTTGACCTTAGGTTGTAATGGAGAGTGTATGGGGGATATTATAATATTTATATACCCATATAAATTCATCTACATAGATAGTTCATTTATTTGGATAATGAGTCAAAAGATACATGACCCATTGACCAAATTTTAATCCCTTAAGAGACATTTGGTTGTGAGAAGAAATGCATCACCATGTATCTCTCATCCCAAGTGGAATTGCATCCTATAGGGAGTGATCAAATGGATTACATATATAACTATATGAGCTAATATTTTGTATTAAACCCTCACATTTCTCCTATGATTCTTATAAGTTTACTTAGTTTTTACACTTAGGGAAAATAATATTATCTTAAATGTTGCATTGAACACCTATAAATTTTGAAATTAGGCCTAACAAAGAGTAGATGAGGGATATTATAATATTTATATCCTTATACATATGTGTCTATATATACATTCCATTTATTAGTTTAGTGATTTAAAAGATACGTGACCCACTTGCCAAATTTTGATCCCTTAAAAGACATTTGGATGTAAGATAAAATATGTCATTGTGTCTCCCTCATCATGTATGGAACAAAATGCTATGGGGGGTGATTAGAGGACTCACCTATAAAAATATAAAATTTGATGATTTATCTATACCCCTCATGGTTCTCCTATAAAACTCAACCCAAGTTTACTCAGTTTCTATGCTCAAGGATGAGAATATTCTCTTAAGGGATGTGCCCAACCACTTTCAACTTTCAACTTGGGGCCTAACAAAGAGAATAAAATGGATATTATAGTTTTTATATGCCTATATATATGTGTCCACATAGATGGTTCATTTATTATGATAGTGATTCAAAATATAAGTGATCTAATGGCCAGGCTTTGGTCCTTTAAGTGATATTTGGCTATGAGAAAAAATGTGTTGCCATGTCTTCCTCATCATACATGGTAACAAATCCTCTTGGGGGTGTTCAGCGTACTCACTCATGTAACTATAGGAGTTGATGGCCCATTTCTACCTGTTGATATTTCATTTCTCTTGCAATTCCTACCCATGTCAGTTAGAGAAATAAGTAAGTTGGTATGGGAGAATTTTATAACTATAAGAAAATACCCAAAAAATAATTTCAATTTAGCTTAGAGTGAGGGGGAAAGGAAGTAAATCAAAATATATGCACACATAAAGTGAATAAAAAATATATGATTCCTCTACTTTAGGCACAAATAGAGACATTCGATTAGATTTTCCTCTAGTATTCATTAACATGTACTCTAGGTATTTTATTTGACCCTTATTTCTATTTGAATTAGTTTATTTATTTCAAATTTCTAAGAAATATGAATATAATATAAATAAATTAGAGATATTTTAGGTTTTCATTGAGAATGTTTAGAAATGAAGACCAATATAATAAAACATTTGAGTGATGGGCTAATTTTATAAAGATATTCAATAATGTCATATAAGTTTGACTACACATGAAGATGAAATAATTGAGAATATATCTAGCATAATCATGTTTTGTGACAAATAAAAAAGTAATATGGTGGAGTTATGACCCCAAGATTATGCACACTAAGATACAATCATTGGTTTTTGACTAAGTATGGTACTATGTAGAAGGAAGACACACATAACATAAGGTACTTTCACTAAATAAATTTGTGCTTGTGACATGGTTACTCATATTTAATCATGCACAAGTAATTGAAAAAGAGGATATCTATGGAAGATTGGAAAGTGGAGATTCATAAGATATAATTGATTATTAGGAGATATCCTCTTAGAGGTGTACATTGATATAAAAGGTCCAAATCTTATATAATATTTTAGAAGGCATACAAATCAAAACATGCAATAAATCAAGGGAAGTGGATATATATTTATATAAACCTAATTTATACCTTTCCTTCCTAACTCCTGAAGTGATATTTTCATAGTTGAGGGTTTTATATTATTTATTAATGAAGGTTTGCATAATCCAAAGTGTAATATTTAGAGCTCTTTAGAAAGGAATATGATAGTTTTTTATTATTTATTAATGAAGGCTTGTATAATGTAAAGTGTAATCTTTATATGCACATTTTATGAATACATGGGATATTTACAATTGTGATGAATCTAAGATTATGTTGTAATTTTATATGCCTTATTGTTAATTATGTGTGTCAGGGTGTATAAAATATTTCTAAATTATATAGCACCTTAATCTTGTACACTTAGAAAATGCATATCATAGATGTACCTTTAGCTTCTAGACATTCTCACTATTGAAAGGATTGCATACACTATCTCTAGATGTATATTAATTATCTCTTAGTTTGACCAATGTTATTATAATGACTTAGATATTATATCATGCTCATAATTTTATAAACCTACTTATAATCTATCTTTATAAGTTTTGGAGATGTTTTTTTTCCTAGCTTGTCAGACACTTGCATCCTAGTTAGACACCTACATCGATTAGAAGTGTCTAGTGCCTTGAAGTCACTCAATTTACAAATTAAATGTATTCCTATGGTTATCCTAAGAGATTCAATGTAAGATATTATCCAAAGGGATTGACACACACACACACACACACACACACACACACACACACACACACACACACACACACACACACACACACACACACACACACACACACACACACACACACACACACACACACACACACACACACACAAAAAAAAAAAAAAAAAAAAAAAAAAAAATCAATTCTCATTCATTCCTTACCTAGAATAGACATAGAAACTTATTAACTACTTATAAGGTAACAAACCGTCAAGTACTCAAGTGATAAAATCTTAAATATTTTATCTTATTTAAATATTATTCATAGGGAAAACACATATATAGGTATAAATTACTAAAGGAACATCTCATGAGCTAAATTTTCCAAGTTATGAGATATCTCACTCTGTGTGCTTGCTTATCACACATTGCATGATGCACACACAATCCAACACATAGGGGATAACTACATAAGTCTGAGGCCCTCTTCAGATTATTATATATGTAGGTAGCATTCATTGACATAGGGTTGTTTTGGGGAGATTGACACCATGTGCCCAATAACCCATTTTAACATAGATACTATGAGGATGAAGAATTAGGGTTTTCTCATTTGACAAGGAGTGACAATCCATGATCCATATTTGAATGCACTTGAGCAAATGTGACATAGAACCCAAAAGCATTGAGGTGGTTGCATCTAATTTTAGTAGGGATTCCTTACTATAAATATATGTCCAAGTTAAATATAAACATTGATGAAACCATCCTAGGTTGAGACAAGTGTTCATGTATATATAGGTATAATTTATAGAATTAGGTAACTGATCTAGAATCCAAATCTAGTATATTCCCTTCTTGTTCTAGATTTAGTGTATTAGCATCAAAATTAGCTAACTTTCTTATTTTCATTATCATTAAAATATATAACATAACCATACTTTATATTTTAAGAATATCTCAACATAATAAAATTAAATATATGTTTATCTAAGTTTTTCAATTAATTAACGTGCTTTAGAGATATTCTACCATGTTTGTGACCTAGGCTATCTCTACCCATTTAACCCTAGATTTACCAAGCATATTTTAGGGTTAAATATTTAGATAAATTGACCTCTAGTCACCAAAACCATAGATATTAATATAGGGTTTCAAGATTCTCTATTTCTAATTTCTAATTTCTAATTTAATAAGATTTCACATGTTACAAATTATTTTTAATTTTAGTATCAACATGTTCAATGTGAATATATATCTCAGTTAATTATTTTTATTTTATATCATGGTAGTTTTTAATTTTTATTTTTTATGTATGGTAAATCCAATAAAATTTATGAGTTAAAAATATGATCATTTCAAATAAAAGACGTTCTTGTATATTTCTTACGGCCATAATGTTTATAATGAATTTATACCTATTATCACAAAGCACCAAAGGGAATGCATGAAATAGTATTTCACTTCCCATAATATTACATATCCCAATTATATTATTTCTAAAACTTCACTCTTAGACTTATTGAATCATTATTCACATTAAAAGTATGTTATTTTTAAATGAATTATGCATGACATTTTTACCAAGTAATGTGGAGCCTCCATATGTGGCTTATGTGTTAAATTATATGAAATGGACATAACATAATATTTATTTTGAAAAAGAGGATTTACCACCTCAATACATCTTAAATTACTATTTACCACTATACATACAAGTATGTGTGTGTAATAAAATGGTTAAAAGAGTCCTAATGGATAATAGTTTGGGACTCGACATTTTCACTATATCCTTTCTTTATTTACTTGACAATGGACATAAAAATTTGGAACCCTTAAAAATTAATATCAAAGGATTTGATAACATTTCACAATGCATCTTGGGTAAAATAACCTTGAACATCACCATGGGACCTCATACATTACCTACTTTGTGTCAAGTTATGCAAAATGATTTAAATAATGACATAATTTTGGGAAGACCTTAGATACATAAGATGAGATGTATGCAGTTCCTTATACTTTTCACACATGCTTAAAATTCAGCCATTAAGGATCTATTTATACATGCTTAAGGATACTAGTCCTTTCAAACATTTTATAATGGTAAACCTAACAAATACTCTTTCAACATAATCATACAACCTAAATTTTAGTTCTCAAAATTTGTTAAAATATGGATACAAAGGAAAAATATTGGGAAAAAATGAACAAGGTATAACCCAAACTATATGTATTGAAAATTAAAAAAACCAACAAGGCTTGGGTTTTTCATAAAATTATGTGAGTCACAATAAACTATTCATTTTGATCCTTACTTTATGAAGGCCAAATCAGAATGCATGTATGTAATGACCTCTACCATAAATTTACATTTGGTACACCATCATTTGATTGACAAAAACACTTCATCATAAATTTTGACATTCAATGAGTTTTTAAATGATGAGTCTTTACTTGAATACTCAAGGGCATATTAGGATATCCCTTCCTTATATCATAAGAATATGTTTTCTCATGCCACCTCTACTCATACTTAATTTGGTGATTTCAATGATAATAATTTCCAACGTGATGCACATAATGTTATTTCTACTGCACCATTTATCACCTAATGATCCACTTTATTAAATGAAGAAATAATACAATATAACTATGACACACATAAAGATCCTTGACCGATATTACTTGTCACAATGATGAAGTCAAGGCTTATTGGTAAGTATTACATGATTAAACATAACTATTCACTTGGGCTTAATCAAATATGCTTTATATTGGTCCATTAGTGGCAATGCATAATATATTATTGTATCCCTATGTAAAACTTGTTAAACATAAGATTGAAAAATTACATCACAAAGTGTGATTGCTAGTAAAGGATGAAATTTAAAAACTCTTATATGATATATTTATAAGATCCATTTCACATTTTGATTAGGTATATAACATTATACTTGTTACTAAGCCTAATGGTGACATTAAATGTTACACCGATTATTATGATTTAAAGAAGGCTTGTCCAAAAGGTGACTTTCCTTTACTTAACATCAACATGATTTTTGATTCTACATATAGATATGAGGAATTTTAATTCATGGATGGTTTTTATAGATATAATCATATCAAAATTAACATAATAGATCAAGAAAAGACAACATTTATTACTCCATGGGTATATTTTTTATATAGTAATGCCTTGTGGACTCAAAAATGTAGAAGCAACATATAAAAGGGCCATAAAACATATATTTCATGATTTTATTCATAAAAATATTGAAGATTATGTTGATGATTTAGTTAAAAAATAAAAAAGTCACCAATACCATGCTGAAAATTTATGAAAAATCTTTGAATACTTGTAAAAGTTTAATGTATGACTAAATCCCCTACAATGTGTTTTTGGAGTCTCTTCTGGAAAGCTTCTAGGGTAAATTATTTATCAGTGAGGCATAAAATTTGATTCAAAAAGGTAATTTATATTATTTAAATTCCATCACCAACTAAATTAAAATAGTTATTATGTTTACAAGATAGAATTCAGGCTATTTGATGCTTCATTGATCAATTTGATGATAAAACAATTTATTTCATATGTTTTCTAAAAAATGACACAAAATTCATATGGAATGATATTTAAAAACAAAGTTATGATAAAATCAAAGAATAATTAACAAATTCACTAGTGCTCATGCCTCCTATTTCAAATAGACCATTGCTTCTCTATATCTCAGTCACTCATGAGGCTCTTAGAGTGCTATTATCACAATATGATGATGATCACAAAGAATGGGTAATCTATTATATCAAGTGACAATTGGTCAATTATGGATTCAAAAATACACTAATGGAAAAATTATTTTTTGCTTTGATTTTTTCTACATAAAAAACTATGACATTATTTGCTAAATAATGAGGTTCATGTTATAATTAAATAAGATCCATTAAAGTTAGTTATGAACAAAACACATTAGATTTAAAAATGGGTGATGCAACCTATAGAGTTTGATCACAAGTTTTTCTCTCAAAAATCAATAAAAATATAGGTTGTATCTGATTAATTAGCTACAAGTATATTACCTAATCTCTTTCTAATTACTGATACTTTTTGTGACAAGTTTGAGGCATAAAATATATCTTCAAATCCATGGACAATGTTTTTCAATGGATCCAAATGTATAGTGAGAGTGGGTGAAAATATTATATTTTATACCCATAAAGGTGAATACATGCCTTTCTTTTACAAATTATCCTTTTCTTGCACCAATAATATATCATAATATGAAGCCTTGATAATAAAGTTATCAATATCATAAAAGATTAACATTAAGGATATTCAAGTCTTTGGTGATTTCCAATTGGTTGTTAATCAAGTTACCAATCATTACCAAACCAAAGAAAAACATATACTACCATATAGTTAAATGGTGGATAGACTCAAAGAAACATTTGATACATTTTATATTAATAGTATTCCCCTTAAGGATAACCACCTTGTAGATACAATGGCCAATTTAGAATCCTTGATGCCTTTTGATATTAGTGATGATTATTTGAACTTCACCATATGCAAGTTACAAGATCCTTCCATTTCTTATAATAAAATGGAAGCATTAACTATTATTTTTATTACTCATAGTTCTACAAACACAAAATGGCATAATGATATTTATAATTTCATTTACTGAGTTTATATACTAGACCACTTTATGTAGAATGATAAACATAAATTATAATGTGAAGCACTTTGTTATAATATTATTGGAAATTATTTATTTAAAAAGAGTTTCTATGGATAATTTATTTGATTTTTAAACATAAATGAGGAAAAAAAAACATTATTATAAATGTATGATAATGAGTGTGGTGTAAATTTTAGTGGTAAGACTATGTTCCAAAAACTCTTACACCAAGGCTATTATTGGCCTACTATGGAACAAGAATGTATTGAACATGCTAGATTATGTTTACAATGACATAAATGCAACAATTTGAATCATGTGCCTTCTCATGAGTTAAAACCGATTGTATCACCATGATGTTTATACTTGGGGTTTGATTTTATTGGCAAGAAAAATACAATATTTGGTGGTGGCCATAAGTTTATAGTTATAGCTACATGATATTTTATAAAATGGGTGGAGGCAATTCCACTTGAGTTTACTATAGGGGATAACATATGTAGGTTTTAATGACCAATATTATCTCCCATTTTGGCATACCTTAAACTATTAATACTAAAAATTGATCATCATTCAAAAATAAGACAATGAAACACTTTTACAGTAAATAAAAAATAAAACATACCTTTTATACTCTTTATTTCCCATAGAGTAACGATTAGGTAGAGGAAACAAATAAAACCATTATCATAATGCTTGTAAAAATAGTTGAATGGTGTGACAATAATTGGCACCAACAGATGGTGTATGATTTATGGGCATACCATACTAATGTTCACACACCTACTCAAGATACACCTTATTATTTGGTTTATGGTAAAAAGGCAATGCTACTAATTGATCTTGAGATACCTTATTTGAATTTTTATCTCAAAGACATTATAAAATATAATGAATACCATTAAAATTAATTACATCAATTAGAATATTTAAGTGACAAATGTATAAAAGCTACTAAAAATTTATAGGTTTATCAAGAGCACATTAAGTAATCATATAATAAAAGGGTTTGGCCAAGTGAATTTATTGTGGGTGACTTGGTACTAAAACCAAACAAAAGAAATACCAATGTATAAAAAGATAAAAAAGGAAAGTTTAAACCAAATTGGTTGGGACCATCTAAAATTAAAAAAAATTGGTAAAAGGCATGTACCACCTAGCTAAAATTGAAGGAAAACCTCTCAAAAATCCAATGAACATCATGAAATTTCATAAATATATTATGTGAGACATTTCACATAATCTAAAAATTCAAAAATGTTTTCATCATTCACAAGTTTTATTATCTCCTTGCATCTATATTGTTAGTTATATATTATTAGATAACATATCATTTATTTCTATTTATGCATGTGTTTCATGCATCTTTGGAGTGTGATTTAGGCATACATAGATACATGATTTATGCACTTTTAGATATTGGAACTTCCCTCTACTCATTTCATATGGACATTAGGGGCATTCATTTATTTGATCATGATACATATAGGTTATATCATTTTATGTTCACTTTACATCATCACATTTAAGCTTATATACTTACACATGCCTTTATCCATGATTATATCTTTCATAGTGTACTTGATATGCTATATACTTAACATTTTTTATTGAGACATATATCTAGGGACTATTATGACATATTTGTGATAGTTGATTATGAGTCATGATTTTCCTTTATACACTTCCTTAAGTGTCTTGTTTTTCTTGTTGAGCATTTTAATATGTTCCATTATTTGTGACTCTCATGAATTTATTTTCATCTTTGATATTTGAATATGTCATTACTTGTTTTATAGACATTTTAATATGTCATGCTTGATTTTTTTTATATTTGACTAGTTCATGTCCCTTAGATTGTGAAACATTTGAACATGCCCCTTTTTTGTGGTCTCTTTAGACCATTTGTCTTTTGATTTTATTTTGAGTGATCTTATGTGTGTGCTTTATTACTTAATGAGATTATACTATTACTATCTAGACATTTCCATGATATATATCATGTCTATTAGGAATTGATGTGATCATATTATTCACACTTCAATGATTTATCTAACTAGACATGTTCCTTCTATATGCTACTTGGTTCATACATAATACATAATTATATTATACTTTTGAGGTAAGGTGACTACCAGTTTCTACTTATGCTCACCTCAATGGGGACATATTAGTAGGGACATACCATAGAGGTATGGCTTCCATAATTTTCATAGTTTACCAGATTTAGATATACATTAGGGGCATGTTATGGAAACATGTTCTCCACACTTGCACCAATTCACCAGATTTAGATATACAATGGGGGCATATAATGAAAATAAGTTCTCCATATTTAGACTAATTTTTAGTTTTAGATATATAGTGGGGACATGTTTTGGAAATATGTTATCCAAACTTATACCAGTTCAATTTTATATTATAGTGAGGGTATGTTTTGGGAACATGTTCTCCATACTTACACAATTTTAAAATTGGCCAAATTACATAGTTATATGATTCATATAAACATTTATGGTAGAATTGTATACATTGATACCATTATTATACATAATTTAAACATGAGACATATATGAGGTGCATATGATATGCAAATAGCACCTAAAATTTATAAAATTTAAATTAAATTAAATATTTAAAAACACTTTTATGGATTGTCATCACCCACTAGGTTGGACTTTCATGGACTATATTGAGCCAATCTATTGTATTAGTTGGTTTGATTTTTATTATGGTTGAGGTGATTAAATCACTTAATATTTACAAGTTTATGGGTTAGACTTGATTAATTCATCCAAGCTCACCAATTTTATAGTGTGAGATGACTTGGTTCACTCACACTCACCAAGTTATATGTCTGATTGGGTTGCATGCTTCAGCTAATCTCAACTACCGATGGAAACTCACCTTTTATCCAAAGTTATTGGAATGCATCCCATAATATATCTTTATATCCATAGATATATGCACTTTAAATTTTTTTAATTGTCTTAATCTCATCTCTAATGATTCATCATGATACATCTTTTCAAATCAAATTTCTGAAAGGTAAGGAGGTTTCATTGATACACACATGTACTCCTAAACCTTCTTGTCTTTAAATTTTAATAATTTATATGATTTAAAATTTAGATTATATACATTTATTATAAACTATAACATGTTATTGGTTATAGTTCAGTCACTAGTAAAGCACTCAATTTGGACTCATGCAAAGACAAGGTGTGTTACACATGCCTAGGTAGGCACTAATTTTCATTTAAACTAGTAATTTCATTACTAGACTAAAGGTGGAAAATGGAAGCACTATTTATAAATTATATAACAACTTAGTCTTGTACACCTAGAAAATACGTATCATAGATGTGCCTTTAGCTTCTAGACCTTCCTACTTTTGAAAGGCTCACATACACTATCTCTCTATGCCTATTACTTATCTCTTAGTCTAAAAAATGTTACTATGATGACTCAAACGTTATATCATGCTTAGAATGTTATAAACCCACTTATCATATATCTCAACAAGTTATGGACCTATGCTTATTTTCCAACTTCTTAGACAATTGTGTTTCAGTTAGATGCCTACATCAACACAAGTGTCCTATCTCAATACAAGTGTCTAGTTCCCTAAAGTAACTCAATTTACAAATGAAACATATTCTTATGGTCAGCCTATTAGATTTGATGCAAGCTATTATCTAAAGGGATTGCGATATATATAATATTAATCCTCATTCATTCTTCACCTAGTATAGACCTAACAACTTGTTAACTAGTCATAAGGAAACATACCAAAGGAATTCTATCAAGCACTCAAGTGATCAAAACTTCCCTATTTTATCCTATTTCCATATAAGTCATAGGGAAAACACATCTACAGTTCTGAAATATTGAAGGAACATTCCATGAGCTAAATTTTATAAGTTATAAGCTAGGCCACACATTACATGATACATACACAATCCAACATGTAGGAGAGAACTACATAAGTTTGAGTCTTTCTTTAGAGTGTTGACTATGTAGGCAGTACTCATCGACAGAGGGGTCTTTGGTGTATCTCAACACCATGTGACCACTAACCCATTTTTTTCATAACTATTATGAGGATGAAGAAATGGGTTTTCTCATTTGACAAGGAGTGATAGTCCATGACCCATATTTGAATACACTAAAATAAAGGCAACATAAAACTCAAAAGCATCTATGTGGTCACATATAGTTTTAGTAGGTATTCCATACTAGACACCTACATCCAAGTTAGATAGAAGTGTTGATGTAACCATCCTAAGTTGACACAAATGTCCATGGCTACATATGTATAATTTATAGAATCAATAAACTAATCCAAAATATATATCCAATCTATTCCCTTCCTATTCTAAATCCAGATTTGTATTAGAATCAGGACCAACTAAGTGTCTTATTTTCATTATCATTGTAATATATATGATAACTATACTTTCTATTTTTAGCATATCTCAACATAATAAAATTTAATATATGTTTATCAAAAATTTTAATTAATTAGCCTGCTTTAGAGATAGTCTACCATCCTTTTGCTATAGGTGATCTCAACCCATTTAATCCTAGATTACCAAATCTAGATTTTAGGGTTAAACATAGGGTTTGGATACTTTTGAATGCCATAATTTTTTTTAGAGTTAATACTTAAGAATGATATTCATTTATATTTATTATAATAAGGGTGTGCACCAAAATTTGGGATTCTTGAAAATCTTATCACAATGGTAATATTAACCCAAAATCTAATGACACTAATAGGAAAGGATAGAGAAGATAAATTAGAGTTAATAAAGAATTTTTACCATCCTCTTTACCTTTTCATAACTCCATTCTAGGATTTAAACTTGTGTGATTGAACTTTCAAATCTTGATTGTTGGATTACCTATGATATCCTTGACAATGGATTCGAAAAGGATATGGATGTGGATAATGGCTTTGATGGATGATTGAAGGCTAGTATGGATGCTTGATAAGATATTAATGGATTGTTAGAGTATTTTTCATTATTATTGAGGGTGGAGGGAAGGTTAATTTTATAGGCATATGGAGGGAAGATCTATGGTCCAAATTAAAATTTGGGCCATTTATATCTATGGTTAGGAAATTTCCATGAATTTTTAATTCCATGGAAATCTATAGAACATGAAAATTCTAGAGGAAGTGGATAAGTTGGGGATGATTTATAGAATCCTCCAATTATATAAATCTCCCCATAGGGTTTAGGCATTTAGGGAAGGCTAGTGTAGGGTGGTGGGTGGGTAGTTGGAATATTTTTGAATTTAAAATTGGTGAGTGGGTTTAGGGGGTGGGTTAGTAGGTAATAATATATTTTAGAGGTTTAATGAGGTGATTAATTGGTTTTAGGATGGGATAAAGGTAATGTTAGATATATTAATGGGTTATGGTTATTAGGCCAAAGGTTAACATGGCTAGGAAATATGGTGATTAGGATAAATTAGTAAAAAATATTAAAATTACTAAGGTGAGCATATTTTAATGCATACATTTTTATCCTCTTTGAAAGGGTGTTTCAAGTGAAATATCTAATAGTATTTAAAAGAAAAATTATGATGTGGATGATGTTAGATGTTAGTAGGTTATGATGCCCCCTTGAGGGAACATGTGGGGAGAAAAATTGACCCATATGGTAAATCAATTAAAAATCCTAGGGTGGGATAAGATGATAATGATAATAAGGGGTGGGATGCCCCTAGGTGGATTGAATAGATGCCTAGTATTGATAAGGAAGTAGTATAAGTGATGGGTCTATATAAGCGAAAGTTTCTAGAAGAGATATTTGATTTTTTTTTAAAAATATGATAGGTTCAAGCTGATGATGGGTCCAATAGAAAGGATACATGTTACAATAGGCTCAAAAAATGGATAATAAGAGTGTCAATTAATATTTTATGATAAAGAGCCACTTGTCATAAATTTTGGGGCTTGTAAAATGAGTAATGATAAATCCATCCATAGGATGGTGATAAAGGATAAATGATGGTCGAGTGATATTAGGGTACTGATAATGGATCCTATTGATGTTTATGAGGGTCAAATAAGGCCTAGGATGGTATGGTTAAAGATATGAGATATCAAGGATTTTAATAGGGATGGGCATACCATGCCCCTAGATGTTAGTAATGGGCTTTATAGATTGTGATTTGTTATTTTTGAGAATAATGGAGTTTTATTCCTATTTAATAAATAGGTCTGAGTAGAAGAAATTAGTACATAATAGTCCTAATTAAAGTTACTAATTTTTGAAATTAAATTTTAATTAAACAATTTCTAAAAATAGCAGTGATAGAGAAAAAATCAAATTTAGATTATTTTAGACTGTTTTGACTAAGATAGGGTCTAGAAATTTGTGTGTAGGCTTGGGACATTATCATAAACAAAATATTGAACTTAATTTTTTGATTGGATATAAGCACTAGAAATAGACACCCTAAGATCTATTGTTATAGTCCTTATCTATCAATATTTTCTTATGGATTAAAGCTTTCTAGGTTTTGTTTTCCTAATCAGTGTTAACTTGTGTACTAATTTTTAGGTTCTCACTGTCAATAAAGATCCATATAAAATTGATTCTTCATGTACTTGTATCTTCTATATAATTAAAATAAACTTTGACAAATGGATAAAAAGGGTTAGTGTGTGTAAGATACACTAGACATGCTTCACACCCCATATGTGGGAATGTTGCCTACATACCAATACTCCAAAGAGGGATCAAGCCATATGTTTTTGTCCTTTTAAGTTTGCTTGGTGTAATAGTGAATGAAATGAAATAAATGCTAAAATTGGGTATGCTTGAGATGACTAGGGACTGGTGTAAGGACTTGAATTGGCTCGAAAGTGTATAGACTGGCTATATGCAGAGAATAGGGAAGATTGCTTGATTGGTCTTGATTATATTCTTGCTTTCTTGAATGATATTTGCCAACCCTCTATCGAATGATCTTTGAATGGGTTTTTATATGGATATATTGGTCATGGATTAAATGAATTAGGCCAACATGATTGAAGATAAGGATCTAGAAGGAAATAACCATTGGGTCCTAAGATGCACTTGGATAATAACACTACAAACTGGACACCCTAGGGTCTAGCATTAGTGTCCAAGTTGGGTGCTATTGTCCTGAGTTGATAGGGATTGGGGGAATGGATTAGTCATGAAGAGTGGGTCCTATCTCAACTAAGATAAAGTATAAAAGGCCATAGATGATTGGGAATCATTGAAAGTAAGCCTAAGAGGGTTATGAGAGCAAGCAAGAAGGACATATGGGTTAGGTGTCATTAGTCATGCTCAAGTTATCAAATTTTGCATTTCATATGACTACATTCACCCCCCCCTTTATTCTAATGATGAAAAAAGTGAAATACTAAGATAAATAAATATAAAAATCACACCTAAACTTACCTACAAAGGTTGATCTCATGAAGCTTGTGATGTTGAGTAATGCTAGAAAGTGCATAGAGAGAATAATGTGCAAGTGTGAATCTACAAAAGAAAAGTGAACAATAGATTAGTTCTCATTATATATAATATAAAATAAGTATGCATAAAGCTGAGTAAGAGAGAGATGAAGAGAAAGGAATAAATACACCTCATTAGGTACATGATCCAATATAAAACCTATTGTGATACTAAGGTTGAGTAATCCTAGATGATACTATACCAAAAGTTATATCACAAATAAAGTTGAGTGCTCAATTCCCCAAAAAGTGGCTCAAAAATGCAAAGGATAGCCCTTTGGCTCCATCATCACCCACTAAGTGAATCTAGGTAGTCATACATGTATTGATCAATGTTTGGACTATGTGCTCAATCCCTTTGAATAGGTGGCTCAAGAAAACAAAAGCTATCCCTTTAGCTCCATCATTACCCCATGAAGTGAAGCTATATGATCTTATATGTGTTAATTAATGTTTGGACTATGTGTCCAATCCATCTAAATAAGTGGCTCAAAAATATAAAGGATGGCCCTTTAGCTCCATCTTTTCCTACTAATTGAAGCTAGATGATCATGCATATGATAATCAATGTTTAGACTATGTGTCTAATCCTTATAAATAGGTGTCTCAATTGGCTCCATCATTACCCTATGAAGTGAAGTTATGAATTGATATCAATATAAAGAAGTATGTCATATGAGATGGATTATAAAGCCCATGAATTCTCTAAAAATATAATAATGTGGTGTGGATAGATGAATGTGTGATAAAAACTAAGTTAATGTTGGCCACATCAGAAAAGATGGAGATTAGGCTTATATGAAAGCCACTCCAAAACTAAAAATTTGGCTTATGTGGAAGCCACTCAGGAACTCAAGTACTTAGGAATGTGGAGGTTAGGCTTGTATGAAAGCCTCTCCAAAATGATGCCAACCACTTGCATATGGAATAAGGAATGCAACTACTAAGAATTCTTGGGTAATGCTAAAAACTAAAAGAAAAGAAGCAAAAGTGATATGCAATCTGCCCCCAATCAATGGTGTCTAAAACATGGATTCCAATCTAGAAGTTATACCCACTACCATATCTAAAATTGAAAATAAGAACCAATCATTCTATACATAATTCCCCTTATGTTTGGATTCTTTGAGAAAACTATACTATAAAATACTGATTTTAACTATTATGATTGTGCAAAACTTTAGCTAAACCTACCTTTTTGCCTACTTCTATAAAACTTGATTTTTTTTACTATTTGGATAAGAGCACCAAAAATAAACACCTTGGTGTTTGACATTGTTCTAGCCTTAGTGAAATTGTCTTGGGCTAAAACTAATCACTATTCTAGAATCTTGACTATCTACCTGGTCTATTTTGAGTGATTTGATGACTAGTAACTATTTTGGTTATTCTAAAACTAGTTTTTTTTATTGATAGGAGATATGATATCTATAGTAAAACCCTATTTGTTTCCTCATCTTCTGAGGGTTGTAATAGGTACCCTAAAATGACTACCCTTAGAAGAATAAGCCCTACAAGTGTGTTTTATACATGATATAATATATTAAGCAAGACATATACATGATATAATAATGATAATCAACAAGATACCTCAAGATATAACATGGTTTGAATTGAGATATTTTTAGATCAATAGGGTTTTGCCTAGATAGATGTAATAATGTAATAACATGTGTAATGTTCTTGAATTAAATTGAATTGAAATTGGAAAGGTTAGTTTTTAGTTTGTTAGTTGTTAGCTTTTTAGTTTGGTCAAGGAGGGATGGAGCATGATGTCCATCATGACATCAAATAAGATAGGAAAATGCATGATATGGATCATGGAATTGCAACAATTGACAAGCAATCAAGAAATAAGCACACAAATCAAGAAGTAAGAAGCATATTATGGTGGATAAGGGGCCATGCAAATAAGGTACATGGGCACATGTCACTCAAACTAGAAAGTAAACATATAATGCATGTAAAAATGCCACATACACATATAAGTGAAACAAGAAATATTGGCACAAGGTCCATAGGCTCATAGAATAGTAAAAGCAAAGGACATTGTCAAATTTCTTAAGGCACACACATGAATAGAAGAAAAGGACATTGGAAAATATTCTAAGGCACATATATGAGACAAGAGAGAAGTGGAAATGAAATCACATCAAGATACACTAAGAAAGAAGATAAATCATGTAAATATTAGAAAGATACAATCACATCTAAGTAATCAAAGCAAGAGGGAAAGTATGCAAGACATGTTTAGTGAAAGACTAGGTATATGCTAATAAATATATAAGTGATAGATAATAATGATATGTTGATAAAGTAATTTTTTTAATCTATTATATAATGTACATCAACATGATAACTTAGAGTGTAGAGTGTAGGAATGACATAACTAGATGGTGTATTCATGTAGAAGATACCCCCAATGGTTATATACATCAATGTGTGTTTTGAATGTAGAAGAAGGATTCCCCCTCAATGGGTAGAGTGAAGCAATCAAGTAGCTAGATTTCATTGCACACACTCAAATAAGATAAAGTGAAGCATGATAATGTAGATAAATTGACATACAATAACATGAAACAACAAATGTAATTCCTAGCATAGTAGTAGCAATGTAAATCATGGATGATACATATAATCAAAATATTTTTATTTTTTTGATATATTTGAATGTTTTTGAAATGTTATATTGTTTTTGTATTTTGAAATGTTATATTGTTTTTGTATTTTTAAATGTTATATTAATTTGTATTTTGAAATGTTATGAGCTATTTACAATCAATCATAAGAAACTATGTACAATCAAGAAATAAAAACCATGTATAATAAAAATTGGGAAAGGATGATATTAACCGATGAGTCTCATGGGAGACTCCCTATCATGGTTTCCTATATCGAACAAAGGAATCATGAATGATTATGAAGCATGATGGAATGACTGCTAATATGAATTTGAATATTTGGATTCATTGTTGGTATCTTAGAAATTATAATAACCTATATTGTTCCACTCATCATTATCATCTCGATCTTGAACCAATGGAATTATAGTGCTGACTTTTACTGTACCTAGATATTTTCCTTTGATAAATTATGTCTATGAATGATTTGGATTAGGATGTTAAATAAATCCCAACCCTTGGTGACAAACATTATCAACTTCTATAATAGGAGTAGTGATGCCTTGAGCATGCTTTCCCAACCCTTAACCTTGATAATCAAACTATTGTAGATATCGTTGACCAAACCCATACTCCTTTGAAAGTTGAGTCTCATTTTGGAGAGGTATATTTGCATCTTTTTCATTCTTTACATGTGATTTTGGTACTATTTGTTGCTCTAATTTTTCTTTTTGATCCTTTTGTTGTTCTGAGTTATGCTTTGGTAACCACTTTTGTACTGTTTCTAAATTTAAACCTTTGTGAATGTGTTCCTATGTCATTATGGATTTTTTGTCTAATTTACCTTGTATAGGGTCCTTATTATAAATTATATACTATATATGTGTTTTCAATGCCAAACATGAATATGTGTGATGCCCATGCAATCTATGATATGCACAATAATATCTAGATCTTCTCACTAGATGTAGAGGAGGTAGTTTGATCAATTTAGATTTAATCATTTCCCTTAGTACCTCACTTGAACTCTTATTTTATCTTTAAATTCTTTCTAAATAAATAGTGGTAGAGTTACTTTTTTGTGATTTCTTGTTTTGATATGTAACATTTCTTGCAACCAATTGACTCGGTGAAGGTGTATATATATGATTGACACTTGGGGGCCTTTGAGGCTTTTATATTATAATCTAATTTTCCAATGTTGTGATCTTTTCATGTAATAACTGATTCTATGTTTGTAAATCTAAAATTAACTTTCTCATATTGGTGATTTTATCCCTTAAAGTCTCACAAGTGTAAACCCTAGATGCTTTTGATTAAACATGTAAGCACACATGTTTAATAGGTTTTAAAGAAGCTATAGGCTAAATGTATGCATTATGAACAATAGTATGGGATTCCTCACTTTTGGAGGGGTGATAACATGGACCGGGTTAGATGGAAATTATCTATCACCCTCTTGGGGGAGAGGAGGAGAAGGAAACTAGTTCATGTGCATAAGATATGGCATGGAAACTTGACAAGTAGTTTTTATCTTATACAATGGATCCTCTAGGTAGAAACCATGTATGTGGTAAAAATGCATGTAATTGGAGTTATAGGTTGTATAAAAATATATTTATAAAGAGTATTCCACATGAGAGATAGAAATAAAGGGAGAGAGAGAATTTATTTATTCATTTATGCATAAATAACTTTGACATGTGTTATGACATTTATAATCTGTTTAGTACGATAAACTTGAAATTTTTTCCATATGAGAGATAGAAAGCAAGGGATAGAAAAAATGAATTTGTGCATGAATGCATAGAAATTTTTTAAATGAATCATAACATTTCTAACATGTTTAGCATGATAAGCTTGAAAATTTTTCCACGTGATAAATAGAAAGTAAAGGGTAGAGATCATGAATTTTTACATAAAGGCATATAATATTTTGACATGTAACATAAAATTTCAAATGTGTTTAATAAAATGGAGTTGTCAATTATTTCATATGAGCAAAAGAGAATATGTAAAAATAATTTTTAAGTCTTGTGAATTTTTAAAATGAAGTTTGTAATATCATCCCATATAATGAAACATAAACATATAATGCAAAGGATGAAGCTTTGTACTAACATATGATATACATCATCATTCATATACATGATAGGTCCCATTATGGTTTCATTATTATTTGCAAGAAATGTAAGAAAAAATTGTACATAAGTGAGAATCATTTTTGTATTTTGATTATGGATGTAAGGTGATACCTCAAGAAGCAAAATAGGAGCTAGTACATGCAACTAGGGATTTTTCAAAAATATTTTTGCAAAATACTATGAATTTTTGAAATTGAAATTGAATTTCTAAGTTGAGTATTCAAGAAAAAATTCAAAAATTTATGGGAAAGTGATTTATTTAATGGGACCTAGTAGATGCAACTAAGGTTTTGAGAAAGATATTTTTTAAAAATTACTATGAATTTTTGAAATTTGAAGTGATTTTTTGATTTTAATATGCAACTAAAAGTTAAAAATTTTATTGGGAGCTAGTTGATGAAACTAAGGTTTGAAATAAAATTATTTTTGAAATTACTATTGAATTTATAAATTTGAATTAAATTTATGATTTTAGATATGCAAGTAAAAAATTAGGAAATTATTGGATTAATACTAGAAAATTACTAGGACCTAGTGTATGTAACTTGGGTTTGAAATAAAAAATATTTTAAAATTTACTACAAAATTTTAAAATTTGATATGAATTTATAACTTAAATATTCAAGGAAAAATTCATAAATTAATGGAAAAAAGTAGGTAGGAATTTACCCTAGGGTTTTTATGTGAAATTTGAAGTAAGTCAGGTTCACCAAATAATTTGTTATTTTTGGGAATAATGATTTTTATTCATATTTAATAAATGGGTCTGAGTAGGAGAAATTAATAAACAATATTCCTAATTAAAGATACTAATTTATGAAATTAAATTGAAATTAGACCTTTTATAAAAATAGTATGAGATAGAGAAAATTAAATTTAGTTTATTCTAGACTATTCCAATTGAGACAGGGTCTAGAAATTTATGTACAGGCCTACGACACTATTGCAAATAGAATCTTAAACTTTATTTCTTGCCTGGATAGCAGTGATATAACTAGACACCCTAGGCTCCAATGATATAGTATTTATCTAACACTATTATCCTAAAGATTTAAACTTTTTAGGTTTTGTTCACTTGCTCAATATGAGCATGTGTACCAATTTTAAAGTCCTTATTGTCAACAAAGCTCCCTGTAGAGCTAGTTATTCATGTAATTATATCTTCTATGCAATTGAAAGAAACTTTAGAAAATGGTAAAAAGGTGTTAGTGTGTATAATATGCACTATAAATTCTTCACACCTCATGTGTGGGTATGCTACCTACATACCAATACCTGAGGAGGGATCAAGCCATATGTAGTTCTCCCTTTAAGAGTGCTTGATATAAAATGAATGAAATGCAATAAATTCTAGAAGTGGATATGCTTGAGATGACTAGGGACTAGTGTAAGGACTTGAATTTGATTGAAATTTTATAGGTTAGATGTATGTAGAGAATAGGGAACATTACTTGTGTGGTCTTACTTGTAGTCTTATTTTCTTAAATGATATTTGCCAACGCTCTTCCAAATGATCTTTGAATGGGATTTTATATGGATCTATTTGTCATGGGTTAAATAAATTCACATTATGCTAACATGATTGAAGATGATGATCTAGAAGGAAATGACCATTGGGGCCTAAGATGCACTTGGATAATAGTGCTAAAAGCTGGACACCTTAGGGTTTGGTGCTAGTGTTTGAGTTGGGTGTTATTATCCTAAGTTGATGGGGCCTTGGGGAATGGATCAGTCATGAAGAGAGGGTCTTGAACAGCTAGGATCAAGTCTAAAAGGCCATGGATGTTTATGGATTAGTGAAATTAATATTAATAGGGTTATGAAAGCAAGCAAGAGGGACTTATGGGTTAGGTGTCATTAGTCATGCTCAAGTTACCAATTTTGCATTTTATATGACTACAAGTTAATGGAATTATTTTTAATGGGTAAATGGATAGTGGGAAATAATAGGGGTTAGGGGGGAGTAATATAGGACAAGAGGTCTAATTTGGATTTTATTTTCACTCTTAGCTATTAGAGATCAAATATCTAGAGAAAAACATGGATAGGATTCCTCAAGCTTCCCATCATGGTGAGAGGGTTCGAGAACACCAGAGAGATAATGAGTCTAGACCTTTGGTGAGTAAAATACCCTTAGCTCTATTAATTTTTTGATTTTAGTTATTTTTTGTATATTTTTAGATGGATTTTTATAGAAAAATATGTCATCCATTATGGTTTGGTAATCCCACGATTGGGAATTATGTCCATAGTCATGGGGTTGTTGATGCAATGGATGGGATCATTGGGGGTAGTGGTAGGATTTCAATCCCATGATTAGGGAATGGTGGGATTTCAATTAGACTACTAAGGAATCATGGGATTGCAATATTACAAGTTGAGAATGATGAGATTGCAATTCCATAATTAGGGAATAGTAGGATTGTAATCCTACAAGATGCAAATAGTAAGATTATGGCTTATTGATAAAAAAAGGTTATGTTTGGGACTAGATGAGGGTAAATTAGGTAGTTAGTAGGACATGGGATTGGATGAGAGGGTTAAGGGGGTTAATTTATTTAAGGATATTGGTTTTTTAGGTTAGTTAGTTGGGATTAAGTGAGGGGGATAGATATATAGGTTGAGGGATGGGAACTTAGACTTAGGCTAGTTGGGGATAGAGAGAGAGAAAGGTGAGGTGGAATTAGATAGAGTAGGTGAGTGGTGAGGATAGAGTGTTTGGGTGATGGGGATAATGATAGATAGTTGGTATGTTTAGTGCAAGATCATTTAGGGATGTGGCATCATGATCATGACACCTAATGATTTTTCATGTGACACTAGAGGAGTATGGTGTTTTAGAGTTAGTCAGCCTATGTGATGTGGTGATGATGCCACTAATTTAGATTGATCAAGTATTGATTATAACACTAGTGGAGATATGTAACTCAAAGATGAGTACCTTCCATTTTATTATCAATGAGATGATAATGACCCTTGAGGATGTTTACAGGATATTTTATTTACCAATGATAGGTGTTAGGATCTATTAGAGATCATGGGCACTGATGTGAACCTTGTAACTACTAGGCAATAGTTTACAAGTAGGATTATAAGATGGATACCTGGATTTGAATTTATGTTTATGGGAGGGGAGTTTGGATATATTGACATTGTTGATAATGTCTCTCAAGTATGGCATTTTATTATTTTACAAGAGTGGGTGATGGTTCCACTTGGGTTTGGGAGATGTGATTATAGACATGGTTTATGACCATTGAGTATTTAATTGGGGTCCTTTAGTTTTGGAACACCTATACATAGAATTAAATTTGAGGGAATATAAGAGGGCATAGATTTTTGGACCATATTTATTATTATAGATATGGAGCTAGGAGAAAATTGTGATCCAATGACCATTGGGCACTATAGCAAGATTTGAGCTAGGGCAGCTGATGGTTTTTAGATGGTGGGTTTGGATGTAATACTAGGTCATGTATGGGACATGTATTATTATAGGGAGGAATTCAATAGTTTGTACCTTAAGCACATCACATAGATACCCTATAGAGTGATTATATTTGACTAGGTAGATTAGGCATACACCTAGTTTATGTTGATGCCATGTTATGTAATAGACCAGAGAGATTATATTATTGAGAGATATAGACCTAATTGAGTATAGTGCCAATTTAACTTTTTCCAAGACATAATATACCTATATCACCTATTTTCTCATAGTGAGTGAGAGAAAAAACATTGGGGAAGACCCATGGTTAGGGTGGATGATATTTTTTACTATGACCAAGTTACACCAAGGCAGTGGGACTTCTATAAATTGATGCTAGATCTAGGGGTTATAATGACATACACTATATGGTGGTAGCCATGTGTCTCTATTCATTTGACTTGACCTTATGTGGTAGTGAGGAGGGGTGTCATGAGAAGAGTGTTGGAGGATTGAGCAAGGATTCAGAGGCAAATATGATAGAGGAAGTAGGTGCCAACATAGGAGATACAAGATGTAAGAGGAAGAGATCAAGATATGATGGAGTTGGATGGGGGTGATGGTCAGGGTGATGTATAGAGGTAGGCCTAGGTGGGGACCCAAGCATAGGTAATATAGATACCTATGGTTCATGTGGTAACATAGGTACTATAGGTACCAACAATGGTATAAGGTACACAAATGCAAATAGGTAATGATAGGGGTACAAGTACTTCTTATCCACTAAGATCATCTAAGGATGAGATGTTGATAAGGTGATTATAGTTGGATATTTAGGCTCACTTGAATGAGATTGCTAGTATCACATGAGAGTGAAACTAACTATATGCCCATGTTTAGAATAAAAAATAAGGTCAGACTATGACATTGCAAGCTTGAATTACACAGAGAGATTGGGAGGTGATACAACTACAATCATAGGTTACAACATTGTATGCATAGGTGATAGTGAGATACCTAGATTACTACCCTTAGATCATAGATTATACAAAGGGATATGCAATTGGGCCATGCACAAATGTAGATTATAGCTTTATAGGTCTAGGTTGATGGATTCCTAGGGTAGATAACACTATTATAGGCTCACATCTAGAAATTGATGGGATATTTAGTAGTGCTAAAGAGAGCCAAGGATGCAGTAGATGAGGGGTTGAAAGGGTAGGGGATGATGGGTATGATGGACCAGATCATGTTGCTTACTTAGGATGCCTAATAATATAGGACACATTATGAGGTTGCAGTGCTTGAGGGTTAGCATGTAAGATCTTTCTATTGTAGTCAATCATCTATTTAGTAGACATCAAGAGGTGGTGGTGGAGCATCAAGACCACCCCTAACACCATAACCATGATTATTTTGTATATGTATAGGGGATTTTTGTATTATCTCATTTTTTCCCCATGGGCTCATGTAAGTGTATATATCTTTGGGCATAGATCCCATGTGGATATTTTATGTGTTACATTTTGATGATTATACATATATATGATGATGATTTATGGTTACATATAGATGTGGATTTATTTATTTATTTATGGATATGCGATGCTTTTATGTTGTTTATATGATGATGTTGTTTGATGATATTTCCATGTGACGGTTAGCTTTAAGATGTTATGGATTATTGCTTTATCATGATGTACGGTAGATGTTAGTGATATTCATGTTAGATAGATTTGATGATGGATGTATTGTTGTATTTATGAATTAATTCATGGATAATGTATATGATATTATGGGATGTGATGGGTTAATCATGATTAGATGTTTATGTAATTTTATGCTATTTACATTATTATGAGTAGTGATAGATTAATCCCTTGTTGAGCTTAGTTAGTGCCTAAAATAGGAGTCCTCCTATACCATGGAGGTAGGGTGGGTAGGTGGATGGTTTGGATGTTGGTGGGATAAGGGTGGATATGGAGGGGGTTGTTTTAGGATAAGATTGGTATTTTTTGAAATATTGTCAAGACATGAGTTCGTGTAATCCTTGTCAATGTTGCATCTTTATGTGATGTGCCAAGGTCATGATAGGGCCTAGACATTATAGCAAAGATGCATGGGGGAACTCAATTTTAAGGGATTCACCTTTTGGAAATGAAATTACAAGGGTCATCCAAACCATTCTTGTTCCCATTAGAAATTATCAAAATGAAAATAAGTACACATAAAAACTAAAACAAAAAAACATGTTGATTATATACATACACATGCAACATATAGACACATAATCACATAAAAGAAAGTGTAAGATAGATAATTATGATGATAATGATGATGAATGGGAATGAGATAGGATAGAAGTATGAGTGGAAAAGATGATGGGGATAGTGATTGAGATACCCCTAGATACAAAAATGTGGCCAAATACTGCCTACATAATTTGAAAAGACCTCAGGCCAATGTAGTTATAATTAAGAGATGATGATGATGATTAGAAAGTTATAATGATGAGGATAACTAGAGTGATTAGAAAGTGATGATTATGAAATTATAATGAGATGGATGATAAGACTTAGTAGTGAGTAGGAAATAAGGATGATGATGAAGATGATGACGACGAGCAAAATTGGGTTGGGTGATGCGAGAACTATTTATAGGATGTGAGACACCTAAGGGTTTGTCTATGATGAAAAATATAGCTAGATTATAATGATAGGGGTCATGATGACCCTTTTGGAATAATTAACATAATTATTTCTAGAAACCTTGGACAAATAATGTTGTAGGTTAGTATGACCCTTCATAATGATAGTGGATGTTGGGAAGGGATAAACTTCAAGATTTAGTGGTAGCAAGGAATGGCAAAGTGTGTTGTGGAATAACTGAGGCTAAAAGGAGACATGTTGATCAAGGAAGACTTATGGAGGTAAGAAGGGGATGATATTGATATTGATAGGACTTAGGGACACACATACACACTCCAAGTATGGATAAATGACTCAAGAGGATTTATCTAATAAAATGGCTTTCATCTACCCTTGTATTCTCCACTTGTTGAAGTAATGATATATTGACTTACTATTCAAGACCTTAATTGATTCCCATTATTAAGGCAATGGTCAAGGTGACTTTACCATGATGTCAGAAATGAATTTTCATCATGGTACTTTCCCAAGGTGCTAGTAAGCTAGTTTTCACCATTGGATGGATTTTTTTTTAGATTGATAGGGAGGATTTATGAATAGATGAAGTGGATTGCAAATGTCTTATATATAGAGGATGTTGATATCAAGACTAGGTATAAAAATGCTTAAGATGTATGATGTTCATGGGATCATCCAACTATTCTCCATAAAATGTGTCTAACTTGTATGCTCTTGATCTAAAATTGGCTACAATGACATTAGGGCCTAACCAATTAGCTTCAAACTTCCCCTTCTTGTCTTGCTCAACATTGGTGTTCTTTTGATTTTCTTTGAGGACCAAGTCACCCACTTTAAAATCTTGACCCTGAATCTTATTATGATATTGATGCTTGATTTTATTCTGATATGCTTAGATGTGATTCAAGGCCTTTTGTATTTTTTCATCTAGGAGTTCCAATTCCTACAATCACTCTTGAGATTATGATCAGTGACTATTCCTCTTAATGAGAGTAAAAGATAAGGGAGCTCTACTTATAATGGTAATATAGATTCATATTCATAGACTAAGGCATATGGAGTAGCTCCTATTGATATGCAAATACTAGTTCAATAAGACCATAATGTTGGATATAGATGATAATGCTAATTACATCTAGCTTGATTGATAGTTTTTTTTTAAATTTTGAAAAGAGTCTTATTTGTTGCTTTTGCATGTCTATTATCTTTGGGGTAGTATGGGGAAGAGAAATGCTATGTGATGCGGTAATTTTGACATAAGGCCTTAACTTATTGATTCTTGAAGGACTTGCCATTATCAAAAATTATGTTAGTAAGAATACCAAAATGGCAAATGATCTAATTAAAGATGAATTTTGATATTTGGAGGCCTATTGTATAGGTTAGTGGCATTGATTCTACCCACTTAGTGAAATATTCCATATATGTGATTATAAAATTATGTCCATAAGAGGAAGTAAGATTAATTTTACCAATCAAATTAAGGCCCCATATAGAAAAAGACCATGGACTCATGATAGGTTATAACTCTTACGATGGTTCATGGATAAGATTCCCATGTTTTTAGTAGGCCACACATTTTTACACGTACTGACAAATTTCTTATTCCATAGTTGGCTAGTAATATCCTATTCAGAGGAGCTTCTTGGATAGGGCCATTCCACTGATGTGACCTCCATAGATACCATCATGGACCTCTATAATCACCTGATTCAGCTAATCTAATGTTAAACATCTTAATAAGGTCTAATCATAACCCCATCGATAGAGCATGCTATCGAGGATGGTATATTAAGAGATGTGATGGATTAAGGCTTTGCATTGATGGTGGTTAAGGTTGGGGGGAAGTATATTGTCATGAAGGTATTGATAAATATCAAAGTACTAAGGTAGACTTGGATCATTTATTGTACATATTTGGAGTGGAGCCAATGATTGATAGGCTAGAATAATTAAATGTTTGATCAAGAAATTTCCTTCCAAGACATCTTTAAGCAGATCAATAAGTGAGACAATAATGGCCATAGAATCAACTACCTTATTACTTCCTCATGGAACTTATTCAAAGGTGATGGACTAAATAATAGAATTTAATTGGTCTACTAATTATTTATAAGGAAATAACTTTTCATCCTTCATTTGGAAGTTGCCACTAACCTATTTGATGATTGAGTCCTTGAATACTTGTAATTATTGGATATTCAATTGAATAACTAGCTAGAGTCTGGTTATTAAAGCTTAACATTCTAAAATATTATTAGTATAGGGGAAGGTAAGGTTAAATCCTTTTGGAATGAGATCACCTTGAGGAGTGACCAAGAGAATACCTACTCCAAATCCATGAGTATTAAATGTGTTATCAAAGTATAACTTATATATTTTTGCTTACAAGGTATTCAGGATGGACTCATTCAAGAAGTTTTTTACAATGGGCTTAGTCACTTCTAAAGGTGCCTTTTCTAGTTGGTCTTCAATGACCTATCCTTTTATATATTTTTTATTTGTATACTTGATGTCAAATTCACTAAGTAGAATTATCCATTTTTCTACTCGACTTGTAAGTTTTGTTTTGGATAGTAAATACTTTGGAGGAACAACTTTAGCAATAAGTTGTACATGATTATTTGGCATGTAATGCTAAATATTTTATGATGAAAAAACTATATCTAAACATGCTTTCTCAATAAGAGTATACTTTAGATTATATGAGATCAATATGTGACTACGGTAATAGATGGATTGATACTTGCCTTGATCATTGTGCTATATGAGAAGAGCACTAATGGTACATGGAATTATTGAAATATAAAGGAGTAAGGGCTTTCCTAGAGTTGGTGGTGATAAAATAGGTGGATTTACCAAGTGTTATTTTAATCTATCAAAATATTTTTGGCATTCTTCATTATAATAGAGGGTTATCCCCTTATTTAATAGATGAGTAAAGGGGTGACATTTATTATCTAATAGAGAGATAAAATGTCTTATAGCCTGAAGCTTTCCATAAAGACTTCATCGCTACTTAAGATTACGTGGTGAGGGAATTTCTATAATTTCCTTAACTTTAGCTGGATCCACCTTAATGCCCCTTTTTGAGGTGATAAATCCCAATAGTTTTCTTGAATTTACTCTAAAGACACACTTTTTAGGATTTATCCTTACTTTGTATTCTTGTAATCTCTCAAAGATTATCATAAGGACCACATAGAGCTCTAACCTTAGATGAGACTTCCTTATAATATCATCAACTTAATCTTCTATAATGTCATACATCATATCATGAAAGACAACAATCATTACCCTTTGATAAGTGTCTCCTGTATTATTTAGGTTGAATGGCATGACTTGATAAGAAAACATCCCTATGGAGTGATAAATGTTATTTTATGTTTGTCTTTAGGGGCTATTTTGATTTGATTATACCCCACGAATCCATACATGAGGGACAACATCTCACACCCATCTGTTGAATCAAAAATCATATCAATGTTAGGGGGAGGGAAGTCATCCATAAGACATGCTTTATTTATATCCTAAAAGTTAGTAAAAATATGGATTCCACCTTGTGGTTTTGTCACACGAACAATATTGGATATCTAATCTAAATAATCAATATGGTAAATGAATCTAGCTTCCAAGAATTTTTATAATTATTATTTGACTATTAATTCTACCTTAGGATGCATTTTTCATAATTTTTGTTTTACATTTTAGCATTTAGATGGATAAATAAGTGGTGTACCACTAGAGAAGGATCTAATATTGGTATGTCAGAGTAGCTCCATGCGAACATGTCAATAAACTCAATTAGTAACTCAATAAGGTCTTCATGTTCCTTAGCTATAGGATATGCCACTATTTTTACTATATTGGGATTCTTGTTGGTTTCAATTTTAAATTCAATCACCTCCTCAATGAGAGAGGATGATTGATCTTGTAAATAAGGGGGTAATGCAAATTTTGGATTATCTTAATTGAAGCAACCTGGTAGTTTAGTGTCAATTTCAAAATGGTCTTCTAGCTTGAATATGATGTATGGAATTTCATCTAGTTCTTTGGAATATTCTCCTTATTCTTTGGAATATTCCTCCTCACTTTATATGTGGGATGTTTGTTGTTCTCCAAAATACATTGATTAACAAAGATTGATGGAAAATCCCTTTTTGTGATCTCCAGATGGCATGAAATCTCTTTCCCCCATGTATTCAAGAATGGCCTCATCATTATATAATGTTTAAAAGGTAGGATCCTATTTTGACTCCCAATTTATTAGGGATGGGAAATGGAGGGAGATATTGATGGTGGATATGGTGGTGTTGAGGAAAAGGTTTGTGGTAGTAAGCTCTTACAAATGAATATAGATAGAGCCTATTTTAATAACCTCATTAGGGAGAGGTGGCTTATTGGTCAAGATAGAATTGATAATGATATGGGTCAGATAATCATCATATGGTTTTTACCCTAACCCAATGTTTGATGAACTCTCTTGAACTATGATAGGTTCTAATTAGCCTTGTTCCTATTTTCCCAATCCTCTTCCTTTGTAATTCATATTCTCCATCATTCAGTGAACTTTGGGATAGTTTTTCTTGGGTGATATGATGACCTCATCATTTGGTAGGAACCAAGAATCATCCCAATCTTCAATGTAATCATAAGATAAAGAACCTATGCTTTTAAAAGATATTGGCCCAAATTGATATCTAAGAGGATTTCTCTTCTTCATACCTAGGGACTTGTAGCTACATGGGGACAAGGGGAGATCACCAATGCAAAAGGTTTTATATTCATTTTTTCCATAGCTAGTGGATGTGATTTTTAGCTTGGTGAGATTAGGTGTTGGAGTATATGTGGACTCTAGTTGGTTAAAAGATATATATTTGGTAGACATCAAAATAAGAATAGAATTTTAATTTTTGAGATATAGTGATGGGGATATGGACTAATCCATTTGACAGCTATGATGGTCAATGAATCTAAGAATGGTGAGATCCATTCCTAAATAAGGGAACTTTAAGCATTGATGTAGAGTGGATGGTATGGATTACATTTCATGAATCCATGGCCTCTTGAGCAACATGTTATATGGTAAGTCTACATTCACAACATGTACCAAGGTTTGATGAATTATGGGTCCCACAATGATAGGAAGATCGATAGTCCCAACTAATGGTCTTTCATTATCATCATAGTATTTTATCATTATGAGGGTGGGCCCAAGAGACATTTCAAAATTCTCAATTTATTTAAGAAATATAGATTAGATAAATTAAGCATAGATCCTCTATCTATTAGGATGTAGGAGATGTAGTGATGGGCAATGGTGACTTCAATATACAATGGATAGTTGTGATGTGGGCTAGTTGGAGGTAGATCCTAGGCACTAAATGTAATTTGTTGAGAGGGGGATAAATGTGACACTAGTGCCTAGAAATGATTTGTATCTAGGTCACTAGGTAATTTTAAATCAATGAGTACTTAATTTAATATTTCCCTATACAAGACAGATGCCTTAAGGATCTATATTAAGGAAATTTGATTAGGGGTTTTTTCTAATTGTTGAATAACGTCATAGGTTTTATCAGACCTGCTTGAGGTTTTCTTATAAGTATTCCCCCTAGGTATAAAAAATGAGGTAGAAATATCTTGAGGTGGTGACATAAGAAAAACAATCTTATTATATTGTGTAGTGATAATGTAATTGATTTTAGCCCTATTTATTTTTAGTATGGGAGATGGAGGTGGAATGGAATTTTGGATTTTGTGGATTTTTATAGTATTAATGTAATGATAGGGAAATTTTTGATAATTAGTGCAATTAGATGATGATGCCTAACCCTATCCCATTAGGGTCTCTGGTTCCTTTGCTAATGCTTTGGGACAAGATCTTTATAAATGCCAAGGTGTTGATTTATTGATTGCTTTGATGGCACTTCTCCTTCAATCTCAATATCACCACTTTCTATCAGATCTTGGATATAATGGTTTAATTGCATATAATTATCAATATCATGTCCCTTTACTTGATGATATTTTCAAAACTCATCTTCATGTTACCAATCAGGTTTAGGTTGGTGATTATCCACCAATCTAATATCAGGTAGAGTAATCATATTAATAGCAACCAATTATTCCATGACCATCTCTAGTAGAACTCTCAAGCTTGTTAGTGGCATTTTGCTTGTGCAAGGCTTAAGATTACCTCATGGAAATTTAATGTTAGAGCATTAGGGTGTGTGTGGGGTCCTTCCTTTATATTTTTTTAACATGTTAAGTTTTAGAATTAATCACTCCATCACCCACAACATCTTTTTCTTATTAAAGACCTTGGGTTTGCCTGTAATAGAGTTATCTATATTTGAAATGTACTCATTATAGGAGAATAATTTGATGGTTCCCTTTTTGATAAGGGCCTTTTTTTATCTACATCCCTTTTTTATGACCTCATCAAAATTTTTATCACACTGTAGTTTCAATTGGTATTTTAGCTCTATGTTTAGATTATCCATAAATATTTGGCTAGTTACTTTTCAAGTACACTACACCTAAATTAGCTTGCCAAACCATGCCATCTTTATATAAAATAGACAAGGATTTCCCCACTATGTTATTTTATGTTATAAAGGTCAATGATAGAAATGTCATGTTTGATATTGAAAGAGAAATGTCTAATAAATTGCTTAGTTAATTTTCCAAATATTGAGATTGATCCTTTGGGTAAATGCATAAAACATTTCAATGCTAGCCTTATTATATCCTTTAGAAATCACCTAAATAGATAATCATCCTCATAAGCAACTTCATGGAAAGCTACATATGACTCATATACATGGTCTCTTGGATCTCCCTTTCCCTAATATTTCTTAAATTTTTATACCTCAAAGTGTGAGGGGAAGGGAATTTACAAAATTTTGATGTCTAAGGGTGATGAGAAAAAAATACTCATATCTATATTTGAGGGCTTGGGATTGAGGATCCATCTGTTGGAGGTTTTCTTTCATTATCTTCCACTCTTGGGCAAAGCTGAGATCCCCAAGAGGATTGGTAGTCTGATTACGACTATCTTATGGGATATGAGTGTGGTGGGTATTATTAGTGACATTTTTGGTATGGCTAAGGTTGTATGTGTTTTTAGAATTATCAAGATTATTTCCATTATTGGTGGTATTAATATTATTGGGATTATTATTTCTTGGTGATGGTGGGCACTAATTATGAAGTAGGAGGTTAATCTATTATGTGAGTTGATCCAAGAGTATTCAATGGTAGTTTGTCTCCTATTAGCCTCAATATTTTTGTTAATAAGTGGTGGTTGGTGTTCCTCTTCATATATGAATCCATGGTCCACTTTTATTTCTTCTTGAGGATTATGATGAGCATGGTGAATCTGATCTTGATTGGTGGATTCTATTATTTAAGAGGGTGCAATCAAAGGTAGGTGGTAAGGTGCCCCTTATTTCTATGGCTCATGCTAGAAATTGATCATAGTTTTTTTTATAAATATCAATCTATGAGATTTTATACATCATCATTATGGAGGGTATTGTATCTTCCATTCTCTACCTGAGGTGTATGCATGTCATTTTGGTTTTCATCATATTCTTGATTAGGATCCATAATTTTCCCCATGGTATTATTATCTTGACTAGAGCCTTGTCCAAGGTGGAGCTAAGCTTGGGTTTTGATGAACTTGATGAGAGGTTGAGGATGAAATGTGATAAGGTTGAGGGTTTTTAAATACATACTTTGGTCTAAAAGGTTAGACTAGTAGTGGTCAAAAATGAGGATGTGGATAGATTAGATGAATAAAAATTTCTAAAAGACAAATTCTTTTAAGAAACTAATCTATAAAATATGAGAAAAGGGTGATGGGATCAAATAACTTTGTCAACTAACAAGTAGACAAGTTGATGGGTGCTAGGGGACAAAGATACTTGATAGAGATGAGGATAGTGATGGGTGCTAGATTGATATATTATAAGGCTATGTATAATGAAAAGTTTAATTCAAGGTACGATAAGGATTAATGATTAGAGAAGGATGGGTGACCAATAAAATTTTAGATTTTAGACAAAAACTAGTATTTTGAAAGAAGATGGAAGGAGTGGATGATAGGAGTGAAATGTGATGTGAAGATTTGGACAAAAGCAACCACTCAAGATAATTGAATGAGAGAGGTGGATTAAAATGAAATTATTTTTCAAATGGATGAGTGGTGACTATGGATGGTTTTATAAAAAAGTATGGATATACACATGTGATAAGAAAGAAATGTGCAAAATGGGATGTAGAATTGTTTGGATAGATGTGGAATGTTCAAAAGCTCAAAATTAAAATGGTATGGAATAATGTATACACAAGATGAGTTTTTGAATGTGGATGGATTCAATGAGGATATATGTGGAAGTATGATGGGATTAATAACCAAATGGGATAGGATGAGCTTTTTAATGGGTAATAATAATGGAGAGATGAAAGATATCAAGGGTAATACGGATAGTGGATATGCATAACAAGTTATATGGATATAATACTTAAATGAGAGGGGAAGATATTGGAGGATATAAAATATGGAAGATATGAAATATATGGATGATAGGATGATATATAGACAAGTAGGGTGAAATAATAGGTAATAATGTGTGAAAGATAGACTAATTAAAATGGGATGGATTATGGGGATAAGATAGGATAGAAGGATGGACAAATGGAAAAGAGATGGTTAATGACAAATGAGTAGATGAATGAATACTAAATATGAGAGATGGGTTAATACATGATTAGGATGGATGGGATATGGACTATGTGAACAAACTATTTATAATGAGGTATGATGATACAAGAATAAAGTGGAGTGAATTATATAGATGAATTGGGTGGTTGGAGGAATATATATGGATAATGTTAATGATAGTTATTAAAGGTGATATTATATATATGGGTTGATATGGAGATAAAATAAGTGGGTAAATAGATAATTTATATGAAAGATGGATAAAATAATTACAAGAGGATATGATGAAATAAAGACCAATTGGGTGGATGAATAGAATATGTGGATAAAGTGATTATAGAAATAATATGAATGGACTATATATATAATGAGGGTGATATATTATGAAGATGATATAAGGATGATATGAATGGAGTTAGGATAGGTGGATGATGTGGGCAAGGAAGCTTCAAGTGATAGGATAATTTAATGATAAGATGGGGTGGAAAGATTGAATAATTAGATGTAAGGAATGGAGAACAAAGTATAATGATATAGGAATGAAAGAGTAAATAATAAATGAACTATGAGGACAAAAGAAATGAAGTAATGGGATGATATAAAAATATAAGATGGGGGATAAGTGGATGAATAGTATAAAATATGAGTTATGAAAATAGAATAATTAAAACAAGATGTGATGGAATATGGATATGACGTAAAGGAGAGGGTTCTAAAATAGTCTATATAAGTGGATAATTATATGAGACTATGGTTATGGGTAATTACTTGGTCTAATATGGTGTTTGTGGATTAGTGAAGGTGATATAGATATGAGGTGGAAATATAAAGGAAATAGTTGATGATGAGAAATGGACATAAAGTGATTAAACACTATATGTGGGATGGTATGAGATATAAATAATATGGTCAAATATTCATGGATGTAGATATTAAAATACTATGGATATAGGTGAATGGATGTGAAATAAGGGTCTAATTATAATGTACAAGGAAGGATGTGAAAATATGATGTTTTTTAGTGAGATGGATCCCATGGAGTGTGGGTAGGATGAAGAAGAAATGATATGGATAAAAGGAGATGGGGAAGTTTGATGGTAAAAAAGGATATGACATAAAGGTAGTGGATACTAAGTGTTATGGGATGGGTGTAGACACAAGAGGAAATATTTACTAAGTGTGGAATAATAGAATGATATAGTGTGAATATGGAGGTATATTATGGTTAAAATATTGGTCAAAATATACAAATTATTAAGGAATAAGGATGATATTATGATGAATGTGGAAAGTGATAAGAAATGAAAAGGATGTGGACTAAGGTAAATGTTAGGAAGTGAAGATATGATATGGATAGTCAAAAGGAGATGATAATGAGATGAAGGAATGACATGGATAAATTATTATGGGATGATGGAAGTGATCCTATATGTTACTAAGGTATGCACACAAAAATTATGGGTGTGGCTGACTCAGTTAGAATATAAAATGGGTCTCATCACAACACACAAACAATCATGCATAAGTATAACCCTAATTAGTAAAATATATGGGAGTGTAAAAAGAGCCCAAACCATCTAATGGATACACAAGTGAGGCAATATACCAGTGACCCATTATGGAATTGACCAAACCCTCTTGACCTTGCTTGCACTAGATGGTCACTTTGGCATTGTTACTGATGCTTATAATGGAACACCTATTATGACCAAAGTCCCCTACTCTAAAGTATACAAAAAGGATATAGGGGAGTCACTAATATACATAATGGTACATTAAGTTCCAAATATATATAGGAGTCTATCTAAATACCTTGGGTATATGGGTTTGATCACCCCTCACTCCACAGAACCCTTTATGGGACATTATGCTTAGGTCATAATGACAACTCTCCTTATATTTATACTCCATTAGAACATGAAGTTTGGTTAGAGAGTGGTGGTGAAATACATGAAACTAACCCCTATAGACTAATCCACATGTGTGGTGATGAAATCCACATCATGTGTTATCCTAAGGGAGGGATCAACAAATAGGCAAATGCATGATACAATCAATTAACCACTTTTAATTACCTATGTGATATTTTGCACGATATGATGAATTATTTATAAATTAAAAAAACTCAAAAAATAATCAAACAAGTATTTACAAGTAAATAAGACAATGATCTATCTAAATCAATTATTTTTCAAATATAAAGAAATCTAAAGAAAAAATGATAGAGTGACACCCCTCTCTATAATAAAAAAGATTAAATATCTAATTTGGGTTCCCAAAATCCTACAAGTTTTGCAATCCTACAAGTATATAAGGCAATCTCATGACCAAAATTCACAATCTCATGACTAAGAGATCAATTCTATAAGTAGATAATGGTGGGTTTGAAAACTAACTACTATGGTTACTATAATGGTCAGATAATACTAATATTCTAGTCAATAAAGCTGTTATTGCAAAAAATATCCTAATAGTGATATTACCAAGTTAAAGCAAATAACCTATGTATGTTCTAAATTGATAAAAATTCTATATAAATAATTACAAGGCTTTGTTTTTAAATACAATTATTTATAATGAAAATACTATTACAGTCTAACCCTAGCCCTAACTATGCTAAATTGTAAAGCCATGACTTAGGATGACAATGTCATTATTCATAGGATAACCCCATGACTGAGGGAGTAGAGGTATTAAAATATGGGGTTAAACATTATTGTAGGATGAATCTTCATATAACCTTCTTTTGATACTATGTTTTACCAAGACCCTGCCAGATAGAAAGCACCCCTTATAAGTAGATTATTTTTAGATATAAAATGGAAGTCAAATTGACTATATGGAGTGTTTGTAAGAAAATTTATTAGAAAAAAGGAATATGTTTAAACTTACAATTTATATACCTTCACCTCCTTGATAATAAACACTTAAAACTTTATAAATGACAAATTAAAGGAGATAGGGTTAGTGTTTTACCAGTTCTTGATGTTGATGCAATACTGCAACTGGGAATGACAATCCCACTATTACTAAGTCAATCCCACCAATAAGAGAGTCACATGTTTGTCAAATAGGTGAAAAGTTCTTCTTCCTAGTTTTGAGATGATTCCTCCTTTATCCTTTCACACAAACTCAACAACAAAAGACAAATAACATATAGAGGTAAAATGTTATCAAAGACAATATATTATAGACCCAACTATTAATTTGAACAAAACCAATATTGGAATATACAATATTTATATTACTAAAATAACCCCACTATTTAGAGAGTTGTGAGATTTTTGAATATGTACAGATAGCTTGACTTTAGAAGAACCAATTTCTATCCTACACACAGAGAAACATAATACAAATAGCCTCAAAAGTTAGTACAAATGGTCTCAAAATCTAAGGTGTATTATGGAATATGAAAATATCACCACTAAAAACATCAATTCCATGATTAATAGGGCAATCTCACAACTAACAGATTCATGGTATTGTCAAAACCTAAAACCCTACTAGACCCCTAACTGCTAACAACCTATCTAATCAATATCACTACTTAGAGTATCGATGCCATGACTGTAATATCACCACTAATAGTGCAATCCTACTACTTACATAAAACACATCAAAAATTGAAAATCTAGCCTTGATTTGATGTATAATTGATCCTATAATCACTTAATATGCTTATATCAATATTTTTAGCCTAAATAAGGGAGGTTTATCCCACCTTGGATGCCAAAATGTGCACCAAAATTTGGGATTCTTACAAATATTATCACAAATATAATATTAACCCAAAATATAATGACATTAATAAGAAATTATAAAAAAGATAAATCAGATAAAGTATTTTTACCATCCTCTTTACCTTCACATAATTCCATTCCAAGATTTGGACTTGTGTGATTGAACTTGTAAATCTTGATTGTTGGATTGCTTGTGATATCCTTGATAATGGCTTCCAAAAGGATATGGATGTGGATAATGGCTTTTATGGATGCTTGAAGGCTAGTATGGATGCTTGATAAGATCTCAATGGCTTGCTAGAGGATTTTTCATTGGTCTTGAGGGTGGAGGGAAGGTTCATTTTTATAGGCATATGGAGGGAAGATCTATGGTCCAAATTTAAATTTGGGCCATTTAGATATATGGTTAGGAAATTTCCATGGAATTTTTCATTCCATAGAAATATATAGAATATAAAAATTCTAGAGGAAGGGGCTAAGTTAGGGAGATTTTTAGAATATTCTAATTCTATAAATCTCCCCATAGGGTTTAAGGATTTAGGGAAGCCTAGTGTAGGGTGGTGGGTGGGTAGTTGGAATATTTTTGAATTTAAAATTGGATAGTGGGTTTAGGGGGTAGGTTAGTAGGTAATAGTATATTTTAGAGGTTTAATGACATGATTAATTGGCTTTAAGATGAGATAAAGGTTATGTGGCATAAAGGAATGGGGTGTGGTTATTAGGCCAAAGGTTAATTGGCTAGGAAATATGGGGATTGGGCTAGATTAGCAAAAAATATTAAAATTAGCAAGGTGAGCATATTTTAATGCATATAAAAGGATAAGGTGATCTCTTTTGCACCTTGGTTGAATACTTAAGATTCATGTTTAAGTGATTTGTTAGTGTGGTAGGCATTCTATTTTTTAAACTTGTTATGATTAGTACATGATCTATTGATTTTATGAGTAGGAAATTTCATAATTGAAAATATTCCAATGATATAAAAAACAAAAATGTCTTTGTACTTTATTAATTTTGTTTGATCTTCTTAGAACTTGATTTTGCTAGAGGTTGTTTCCTTTATGCCTATTAACCTTCATTTGTTTATTTATCAACATTAATATAATTTCTTATTAGATTAAACAAAACACAGAGAGAAAATGAGATTGAGAATAACAAAGCACATATTCAACATATATTCAACCAAGAATGAAGGCCTATTAAATAGGAAAATAAATGAAATACCTGTGAAGCATGAGATGGGTATAAGAAAACTAACCTACGTCGGCTTGCATGAAATAGAAAAGACCGAACAAACAACTAGTTTCTTAACCAAAGTGGTTAAGGAAACTAACCAACATAAATTACCTTAGTAAATAACCTAAGGTAAATAAAATAATATGATAACACCCTTCCTTAATGACTAAACTAGAAACAAGACCAAGTTTATCTCTAAATTTTATGAACTTGTCTGTACTAAGTGGTTTGGTCATTATATCAGTTGGTTGCTCTACAGTGGGGCAGTAGAAGAGACTGATGTCTTCATTTGTAACCAACTATCAGATGTAATGATGGTGAACCTTAATGTGTTTGGTCCTAGCATGAAATAATGGATTATTCACCATCTTCAAAACACTTTGGTTGTCACAAAAAATTGGAGTAGGCTTTGATGACTCAAATTGAATATCCTCCAAAATTTTCTTTATCCACATGGTTTCACAACCTACACTAACCACAACTTTATACTTTGCTTCTGTTGAAGATAATGCGGCTATAGTTTATAGTTTGATCTACCATAAACATCATAATATATACAATAATATACATATCTCTCTATTAAAATTTACATTTCATCACATTGGCTCATAATCTCATATCAAAATGATATACAACATATAATATATCATAAACTATGTCATAACTATGCCCTTGTGGTACCACTGTCTCCTAGGGCACCATTGCCTCCTAATGCCTATCTTCCTAAGGTCCCTACCGATCCACCTACAAAAATGGCTAACTAACATGGTTTCACCATGCTAGACCACATACAAAACTAGATTTGTACTCACCACATTGGGGCTCATCAGAATAATATCTTATGACTATGGCCTCATAGTAATGTAGTTCTTCCACTATGGCTAGATACCATGCCATGGGGATAGCACCTAGTGGTCTTGAAGATGCTATGACTCCTCTTTTGGTTTATCTTAGGGAGTCTATCTCCTAGGTGATAAGATCTATTGAAGCTTTATCCTAATCCCTCTCACTCATAACTATAGCCACTTAACCCTGTGCTACTGCTAGATGACCCTATAAAGCTACCACCTGAGCCTATGCTATAGCTAGTTCCACTCCTAATTTTTCACCTAGGGAAATGACCTATACTTGTACCTAATGAACTCTACCAATTAGGTTAACATCCATAGACTACCTACCACCATCATCACCACCAAAATCTGCTATCACATATAATACCTAGTACCATGTAAGGTACCTATCTATAAAGCTTGCATCATCTATCTCAGCCCTAGATGATAACACCTCATGATCAAAAAAAGTCTAGACTAGTTATCACTTAGGTAGTATGATCTTTGCATCCTCCCTCCTATATCTAGGAAATGGACTTAGAATCCCTTGTACTAGGATAAACTATCTCTACACCCTACCAAATAGGATGAGCTCTACCTCCCCATCCTACCTATCAAGGATCCACATGTAATTTTGAAAAGATAATGTGTGTCTCCTATATCTATCACACTCTATAAACATAATGTATGGCCTCTAAAACACATTTCCAATAGCCAATGCCTTTAATGCACCTTTTAACCAATCAATGTCATGCACCCCTCCACTTAGTCCTGATAGATCAAAATCATCTCTCCACCTCATTAATCTAACTATGGGGTCCATTTAGGCATGCCAATGGTATCCCCATCAGCTATAAAAATTAGATGTGATCATATGCTTAGTAGTGTAGCATGAACCTAACATTGATGCCATATCTCTTGTGAGCTCTGAAGCACCATAGTTCCTTATATATCTACACTAGAAGTTCAAGAACCCATATGAATTCTATGTGGCTTAACAACATCTCAACTAATACCCCCAATAGTAGATAGGGAAACCTTCCTTTTCTTGAATTTGGAATAGTAAAGCATGATACTATAATCATCATCATCATTAATAATCTCCTCTTGCCCCTCATCCTTTAATATATTAGAGTATAGTTGAATCCACCAATATGCCATCTGATAAGATCATGGTCATATCCATATAACATCTTCAAGAGATCATCTATCTCCTCTCACTTGATGTAATAAATTGAGTCACCTTGAATAGGTAGCTATGTAATCTTGTGAACATCATCTGGTAAGATAGTCATCTCATTAGTCAGTAGAAGGAATGTATTCATGGTTGTATCCCATCTCTTAATGAGGTCCATGATCATCACTACATCCTATAGGATGTGTTGATGGTGCAAAATATCTCCAAGACCAACCTCCTCCATATGTACCTAATCATTGGCAATCATCCCTCGATGAATCTCAATGAATATTCAAGGAACCCAATATTATATCTAGATCATCTCCCATAATTTCAAGTTTTTGATAGAAAATAACTTAATCCCCTATACTATTTTGCCTATGAAATTCACTTCTTGACCTATCATATCTATGCTTAACACTTAAACCATGACCTATTACCCTACACCCTCATCATCAACTATTTGCCCCTTACCCCTTATCTAGCAACCATAACCACCCCCTTGACCTCATCCATCACTCTAACCTTAAAGCTACTACTTAAGGTTTTACCCTTGATACCCTATTTAAATAACTCTATAAACATTCAAAACTACAACTTAACTTAAACTTATTATTATAATCATTTACTACTTGGACGACTATTAATGGTCAGTATGATTGCCAATGGTCAGATAGCCATTGTGCCAATGGTCATCAACCATTAACAGTCGAGATGACCATTAATAATCACTATGTGTGACCACCAATGGAAATCCCCCAAACCTTACCCACCTAAAAACTTAACCAAACACCCAAATCTAACAACCAACTAATCGACCTTTGTCTTCTACCCTACCCCCACCCACCTACCATCCCAAATTTAATTTTTGCCTACCAATTTCAACCAAAAACCATCAAAACCCTACAATTAGGACACACTAAAAATACCATCCCATAATAATAATAAATCAAGAAAATAATACATCTAAATGCAATACAAATTCAAAACTAAACTATCAATTTAATGTAGCCCCTACCTCATTCTTTGATCATCATTGAGGAAAAATCCTTGGACCTGCTACTTGGCCTTGTTCATGTCCATAGTACATCCTTTCTAGTCTTATTGGTCTATTCATTCAACTCAACCAATCACTCACCTACTCAACAAATGCCTCATTAGTAACTTCACCCAATACACCAAAAACACCAAAAACTAATGTTAAAAGTGAGAAAATGAATGAAATTGACTCCCAATGGTATTTTTGGTCTATGTGTTTTTATGGGTTACACCTTGAATACCGATGATCAAGGTGACCATCGATGGTTTCCCTAAGACCCTGATGGATGATGGTCAGGATCTTGGCATTTTTGACTTTATCTTTTCACCCAAAATTTTTAAAGTAAAACCCATCCAAATACCCACCGATAGATACTACCTTCTCCACCCACCTTGACTATACCCTCACACATTTTGTGATGACTTTTTTCATGGTATTTTTGACCACAATGATAACAATTACCATGTTGAACTAGTTTTGAACTTGTGCTACTTTGCACACACCTGACCAATTAATATCTTCTTGAGAGCACTTCCTACATTGAATACCCATGACTACACCTGACCCATTTTTGTTTTTCCTAAGAGCACTTCCTACCTCAGATACCCATGAAAACACATACCTTGCCTAGGAGACTTGTGTTTATGAGTTTTCCTAACTACCATGCCTAAATGAACTTATACAGTCCACTTGTCACTTGTCTTTCTAGAACTAACCTTAATTTTTACCAACTATGCCACCTTAGTCAATATGAGATCTTGGCTATCCCTTTTTATTGTAATTTGTGTGCATGTTTACAATTTATCTCCTACCTATCACCCACCTTCATGATGTCCACCTTCATCATCACCTTCACCAGTTATCAAACTTGCACCTAATTCTGTTTTACCTCATCAACTCCTAGTTTGAGGGGGAACACTTCCTCCTATGCTTAGGGAAACCAAACCTTTGATTAACAAAACATTTTTTGTTTTTTAGCTTATTGATATTAATTGTATAACAAAAAGGGGGAAAATATAAACACAATGGTTCCGAATGTCACAATTCCCTTGGACCACCTCATGACCCCCTTAGGGCCAACCTTGATTATTCAACCATAAACCTAAAAAATGCTAGTCAATTTGACCTAATGAATTAACCCAGCATTTTAACCCAACATTACCTTAACCCTCAACTGTTGATGATCACCTTAACCATTGATGGTCACCTTAACTGTTGATGGTCAGGGTCCATCATCTAAACTAACTTAATGGACCCATCACTCTAACTTGATTTTCTATAATTAATTTGTCTAATTCATGTGTGAGCCCATACATGTTGAAGTTAAAATTTGATATCAAGTTAGACCCCTTGTTAATGTCTTGTTATACCTCTCCTTCCTTTCCTATAAGAAGAGAGGAGTAGGAGGTGAAAAGGATCAATCTATGCCTTCAACATCTTTTACATCTAAATTTTCTTTATAGGTCATTTTTTCTATCAATCCAAAAATATAGCCATCATTATAGAGAGTTGAAGTGCCACCTCTCCCTAATTGATAGCCAAATACCTTTACCAAAATCATGCCAAACTCCAACAAGCCAACCACCTCAACCATTCATCTGACCAACCTTCATTAAGCTAAGTATTTATTTTCAATATGTCAATTACTTTATTTACATTTCATAATCAACCAAGTATAAACAAATCTCCTAGAATTGCCTTTTGTGATCCCATTAATTTGACTTTTTATCACCCAAAACTAACACACAATAACCATTAATGGTGACCTTGACCGTCGATAGTCTGTTCAACCATCGATGGTCACCTCAACCATCAATGATCATACCAACCACTAATAGCCACTATGGTAAAAAATAACAATAAGCTATTTTCACCCACCTACCCTTAGCTAAATCTAGATTTATTTTAATCTTCCTATTCACATACTCATAACCTATTTTCTAAATCACACTTGAACTATTTAGCATTAGTATTGAATTGCTTATTGCTATATTAGTCATTTTAGTGTATTTATATATCAATAATTTATTATATTTGATTTCAGTACCTTTTGATTATTTATGCAATTACTTTATCTCCTATTTTTTAAACTTAATTATTTAAAACATGTGGATTGATAGCCCTTGAGAAATCTCTTGCTTCTAGTATCTAGCTAGCACTAGGCAATCCACCCAACTATCTATCTAACCAACCATTTTCTTTAGTGTTGTCTTATTTTCAAGTCATCCTCCCAAACTAAAGAGGATCTCTCTATAGTCATCTGATTCAATGCATACATAACCAAATAGGTTTTTTAACCATACCCGTATCTAGTTTCTTTCTTCTTCCTCTCTTAGAATATAAGTTGAAATTCTCTGAAACACTTAGAGTCCCTTCAATCATTATGACCATGCAGTCAAGATATAACCATATATCCCCCTTAAATTCAACTAATTTTTTTATCAATGGGGTGACCCTCATCACTGAAATCATAGTTATAGCCTCACCTAGGGATAGATAGACACAATCATATATAAATTTTATGTGGTCCCTATACATAAAGATATACAACTTTGAATAATATTATGAAATAATCTAGGTTCCATTAGGTGACCATTCCTTCTAGTTTGGGATATTTGTTGTGGCACATAGAGCATCTAAGAGATAAGACATCATGTAGAATTGAGTCTTCTTCATCATTATGACTTTAAAAATTTGTCTACTCAAAGAGATGCTTATTATTTTACCTAGTGGAGGAGTAGTCTAATTTTCAACCATGAAATAGATAATTGGCACCTAGACAAGATCAACATAGTCTATGGTGGAATTTATACATAGTTTGTTCAACATTGTCATAATCATCCTTACCCCTGATATAAATAGGCTAATAATGATTTTATTATCAAAGTCTAATAATACTTGGTTCTCAAAATCCAACCACATGGATAGGATGGTCATCAAATTGTAGCATTGATTGAAGCTAAGTCAATATGGGGTTTAGATAACCTATAATATGACTCAAATGCCACAAAAAAAATATAGGCCACATTTCTATGAGTGTTTTCATTAATTATCCAACCCTTATTTATCATAATTCCTTATAAAATAGGATCACTAATGTCAATGTAGTGGATTACCTCAAGTTTTGTGCCTACATAATGAAGATCCAACATCTAGATTGCTACAATATCATCATATAACCTCTTTTTTGAGATATTATTCTCCTTTTCTTGGGTAATGATTGGTTGGTTTTAGATGGTCTAGAACAACTTTTACTAATTATTGTCTCTAATGTTTAAAGCATCTACTATAAACTTGATGTCCTTAAACACACATCCTTCAGCATCTAAGGTCAGATACATCTCTACATCTTCCTTTAAGACACCCTTATGAGCTTACATTGTTATGATTTTAATCAAATTGCTTACTAGTGGATTACGATTTAGATCTAGATTAAATTATCCTTACATAGATAAAAATTCAATTTTTATTGGCTCAATCATAGTGAAAATAGGGTTAGATTAGGGATTCATACATTTTAGGGATTTTTGGAGGTTTTGATAGAGATTTAATGGTTTAAATCTATTCAAACTATGTGAGCTTTGTAACTTAGATTTCATTTAGATCTCATATTTATACCTTTACATTTTTGGGTCCATGAGATCTTTTAATCCAATGTGTATGCTGATGTGGCACCTCCATGTCATCAATTTTTTATTCATTTTTGAAATATGATTTTTTACCCTTTGAAAATTCCCTTTTCCTTATACTATTAGATACTATTTTCATGGATCAATACGTTCCATCAATCTTAATCTAAGTAGTTGAAAGTCATTGGCTGACCTTTACGATATTTACTATGGTTGTGACATGTGTCATCACTATGTTTATTCTAGGATCATTGAATTATCAACCCTATCTTGCACCATTAGATCTATTTTATACAAATTAATGTGCTTCATTGATCTCAATCTCAGGGATTGATCACCATTGGTCACTCACTATTCTTTTATTAAAATTGTGACACTTATTACTTCAGTGTTCCCTTTAGGGATTTTTTGAAGTGTTGACTTAATGCTCACCATTGATTAGAATGTGTATGCTTATCTATACACCATTGATATTTGAGATAGTAATAAATATTTAATTCATGTCCTATGTTCATTACACTTGTCATCTCCATGCTTGTTTATAGGTATTTTAACTTGTTGACTTTTTCATGCACTATTGGATCATCTTTGCCTAATTAAATATGCTCTTTTGATCCTGTGAATAATAAAATCAACTATGTAAGGCTTGAGGGACATAAAGAACTTAGGATAAACTTATAGAGTAAAGTTTTAATCATGTTCATAAACACAATTAAGACTTATGATAAAAATTTAGACCAAGCTTAAATTATAACAAAGTTCTCCCATGTTTAGTTAGTCCATGTGAATAATGAAAAGCTAAGGGGTCTCAAAACATAACAACTTAGCATAAAATTTTAGACTAAGGTTTTGGTCATGGTGGTAAACAAGATAAAATCCATAGGATAAAATATAAACTAAATCAATATAATCAAGTGTTCCTGTGTAAATTTGATCCCATGCTAATTTGAATAAGATGAACCCTTGTAAATTTAAATTTATTTCAAAAAGACCTAGGCTAAATAAATTAGACCAAGGTTTTAGCATGATTTAAACATAGGTTTAACTTGTCAACTATAGACCAAAGGCTAGTAAAAGGATCAAATTAATATTTAAAACATAAAACCCTGAGCATTGTCTATTATATTTGAGATTCCATTAAACCTATAACATGGAAACATAGAGATGTAATGTTAGAAATGTTAGAAATATTAGACAAGACCAAGAAAAAAACATATGCAAATATGAAAATCCAACCATGGTGTGGATGATCTTAAAATTAATATAATGTGCTAATATATTAATGGCAATTTGATCAATTAAATTTGTAATTCAATGCATAAATTTGAAAAAAATTAAATAAGGGTCCCCATTTTCAGAAATGGGGGTATGTTGACCTCAATAAATGACAATTTTTAGGGGAAACATAGCCATATGTTAGAATTCAGAGACTCTAGTTTAGGATAATAATTAGATTACTTATTCCACTTTATTAAATACCATTATTAAGATTGATTCATGGTTGAAACAAGGCCTACTACACATGCAAAATTAAGACCAAACATCAAAACTCAATCATGTTGTATGTGTGCTTTGATTCCACTTAATATGTGTTAGGATTTAGGGAATAACTTCCATATTTCATGACCTTAACCATTAACATTGACTTATATCATATTTATATGCTCATTAAGAATCATGCTTTAGCTCAAAAAAGGCTTGGGAATTACTCTACTACTAGCTAGGCATCCATAACCCCAATAAAGATGACTTTGGATCCAATTTAGGCCTTGCTCCACTTCCATCTAGGCATCCATATCCCTGATGGATATTACTAGAACCACCTTTGCACATAAATCTTTTGAATTTTACACTAAGGCTCTTATTTTTGCATTTTTTAAAATCATTTTTGACATTCTAGCAAAGGTTGGGAACCAGGTTAGCCAAGTTTTGGGATTTGGTCAAATGTTTGATCTTTAACTAATCATCTTAGGTTAAAAACTTTGTCCCAAGCAATAATTTTTTTTAAGTGAAAACATGAATTAGTCCTAATAATTCTAGCTTTCATCCCACATATGTAATCCTTCTTAGAATCAAGTTTAGAAGAACAAGGCTTAAGATCTCAAGGAATAATTAACTTGCTATTAGACTTTACCAATTTCTCTAAGCTATAACATTAGGCTAAGGATTCCTAGATCCATGATCAACTAATGTTGAGAATTTATACCTGCATCTCTAATCTATGAATTTTCTTGAGCATATACATGAATTTTGAGCTGAGGACTATCTTATAAAGACTTGTTTGAAAACAAGGAACAAAGAAGGGAAATAAATCACATCGATTAAGAAAAATAGAAAAAAACAAAAAAGTATAAATTAAAATAATAGATACAAACATTATGTACAAACAAGGGACATGAAAGAAAAGAAATAGGAAAGAAACTAAACTAAAGACTACCTACACTAAATCTAACTAGTCTTACAATTCACTCCATGAAGACTTTAGGTGGGATAATAGATAAATTTTGCTTGAGGTATTACCCATTAGTTGGAAATGTAATATCTTCTCCTTAAAAGTCTTTGAGTTTGAAGGTGTTATCTCCCAATGATCCAGGCAACAATTTAAGCGACAATTCGGGTGACAGTTCTACCCCAATTAATGACGGAACTTCTGGGAGCCATAACTTTTGCACCGTAGCTCCAATTGACTCACCGTTTGAACCGTTGGAAAGATAATAATGAGGAGAAAATTTTGAAATGGTATGGATATCTACTCAATGAATTTTTACCCCCGAAAACCCAATGGAAGTGACTCAAATTTAAATTTTAATAGTGCAGTCTAAAAATAGTAAGTTTCTAAAAATAGTAATTCCTCAAATTTTGTATTGTTTTAAATATTAGAAGTCATACCAATTCATCTCCCTTGAGATTGGTGACCTTCCATATCCTCCCCATGCTTTCAAATTGTGTATAAAAGAAGAGGTAACCTGAAATGTGAAGATAGACATCTCTTCCCAGAGATAAGCATATATTTGTATTGCGATCTTGAGTAATACTACATCTCTTCTCAGAGAATTCATTGTTACTATGTTATTTCTATGTTATTGAGATATTTATCAACTAAAACTTTTTATTTTTGGATCAATGGTATCAGAGCGGTTTGTCTTGAGAGTGTATGATCCCAAGGATGAGGTCAAGCTACAAGAAGCTTGGGTGGGAAACAACAGAGCTTCCAAATTTTCCACCTGTTCACTCCAAATGACTTCAAATGGTAGAAAACACCGAGACATCTGATCCTTTTAAGGAAATGGTGAATGAGGCCCTCCAATGGAAACAAGCGTAGATGCTACAATAATTTGCCCAAATTCTTCAAACACTTCCGATGGGAAATCTTGGCTCTGCGGCTCCATTTCTTGGCTCCTCATCCAGGGAATGTCCTTTCAGTGCCCCAACACCCTTCAAGGTCCAGGTAAATTTTGATATTATTAAATTTGAAGGCAAAATCAATGCTGATGCAATAGAAAATTGGTTGGATCAACTGTCTTCCTAATTTTCTATAAATAAATTCACCGATGGAGAAAAGATTACTTTTTCTTGTTTGAAGTCAACATTGCCTATGAAAAACTGGTGGGAAGTATACAAAAAGAGGTTCAGTATAGATGACATTGGCCTTGAGGTGGAACCTACCTAGGATGATTTTTTGGAAGTGGTGAAAGAAAAATACTATCCCATCGGACCATATGATGATCTCTACATACAGTGGCAATAACTTTGCCAAGGTAAGGACCAATCTATTCAAGATTACACAGACACTTTTCATTATTTGTCTGCAAGGTTGGGCATTCAAGATAGTGAGAAACATAAGACTCTCAAATATCATGGTGGACTATAATGGTACATATGGGGGGAAATGGAACTCTTCAATTTGGAAACCCTCGATGAGGCATACAAATTTGTAGTAAAGATTGAACAAAAGCATGGTAGAAAGAATACGAAGAGTCAACCCTAAAAATGGAAAAGTGACAAGGAAGGTCAAACACGAGGCCCAAATTGGAAGCAAAAGGAGTTTCAGGATAAGATATCCTAGAAAGGAAAGGTTGGAGAATGGTGTGATTACCACAAAATTGGAACTCACTCCAAAGAAGAATGTCGAGCCATCAAGTCATTGCTTTCTGAATCAAAATACTCGATGTCTACTACTCTACCTCATACATAACCCACAGTCAAAGAGGATGAAGAAGAAACTATAGATGTTGAGCCTAACACCATTGTCACTTCATCACAGAACCGTGAGGAAAGACCAGATGACAAGGAAAGATTGTTCCACTCCAAATTATGGGTAAAAGGTAAGCCTTTACATTTCATTCTTGATAGTGGGAGTCAAAAGAATTTAATCTCTGCTAAAGTTGTGAAAATTCTAAATCTATCCATGAAGCCTCATCCAAATCCTTATAGTATTGGATGGTTGAGCCCAGGGAGAGACCTTCGTGTCACCCATCAATGTCTTCTTTCATATGCTATAAAACCATTCCAAGATGAAGTCTTATGTGATGTGGTCAATCTAGATGTTTGTGATGTACTCCTTGATCAGTCATTCATGTATGACTGACATGGCATCTATGAATCACGAACCCAAAGGATCACCCTCACTCTTGGAACATGGCACTATAGGTTACTAGAGGTACCACCTCCCACATCTATCTCCCTAATCAGTGCAAAGCAATGCAAGAGATTGGTGGAGAAAATAAAGCAATTTGTTCTCATGGTGGTCAAGCCACAAAAATCCAAGAAGGCTGATGTTGTAGTCCTAACTACATAATCAACACAACAATAGAAGTAGATAAGATGAATCACAGGAGAATATGATGACTTATTCAAATCACCCATAGGAGTTATACTACATTTCTAGGTAAAACATTCTATTGATTTGATCCCAGGGTCACCTTTGCCTAACAGTCCTATGTATCACAGATCAATTTTAGAGAATGATGAGATAAAAAGATAGATTCAAGAATTGATCCAAAAGGGTCACATCAGGCCAAGCTCTTCACCTTGTGGTAGCCCAATTGTCTTAGCACCGAAGAAAGATGGAACATGGAGGCTTTGCATTGACTATCGAGCCCTAAATAAAATCTCTATGAAGAATTGCTATCCTCTCCCTAGGATTGATGACCTACTGGACCAGCTCTGTGGTGTGAAGTTCTTCACCAAAATTGATCTCAAATATGGTTATCACTAAATTCTCATCAATCCCATTGATGTCTGAAAGACTACATTTAAATCTAAGGAGGGGCTATTTGAATGGTTGGTTATGCCTTTTGGCTTAACTAACGCACCTAAAACCTTCATGAGGATGATGGATGACATCTTACAACCCTTCACCAACTCATTTGTGGTTGTCTACTTAGATGACATACTCATCTATAATAGAACATGGGAAGAACATTTGTAACATGTTCATAAGGAGCTTCAAACTCTTCGAGAACACAAGTTGTATGCAAATCTTGACAAATGCACATTCGGGATGACAACAATTCATTACCTCAGGTATGTTGTGAATGAGGAAGAGGTCCATGTTGATCTAGAAAAGATTCAGGTTATTCAAGAATGGCCCACACTAAGGACCCTCACAGAGCTTCACAGCTTTTTGGGTCTTGCAAATTTCTACTGTAGGTTTGTTCTTGGATTTTCACATGTTGCTTGGTCACTAACCCAAGTGACTAAAGGAGGAGCTAAAGCTACATTTCAATAGGGTGAAATATAACAAAGGGCATTTGAGAATTTGAAGAACAGACTCTGCTTAGCCCCTGTTCTTGCCTTGCCAGATTTTCATCAACCTTTTGAGTTGATGACAGATGCATCTGAATATGCCATGGGAGCTATCATCATGCAACATGGCCATCCTGTTTCATATCATAGTGAAAATTTCACTAATACAATCAAGAAATATCCAACATATGATAAGAGCTCTATGCCATTGTGAAAGTCTAAAAACAATGGAAACACTACATCTTGGGGAAACAAATGGTTAGCCACACTGACCATAGACCATTGGAATTCATCCAGACACAAAACAAGCTCTGAAATGAGAGGCATCAAAAGTGGGCCACATATCTTTAGCAATTTCACCTGATAATCAAACACAAAAAGGGGAGCTCAAATACAACTGTAGATTATCTGAGCCACCCACCAATTACTGCACTCACAATAGTTCTAGACCTGTGCAGACATGAGACTGCCACTTGGGGTGCCCTGTATGAAGCAAATCCTACCTTTGCTGATACATATCAAGAAATTCAAAAAGGTACACATGTTTCTAATTTCTATTTTCAAGATAATGTCCTCTATCATATGGGGCACATTTTTGTTCCATTTTTAGAGAAACAAAAGATGATATGGGAAGCACACTTTAGTAGGACAGCTGGACACTTTGGTATTGAGAAGACATTGGTAGTTCTTCAAAAACACTTCTACTAGCCCCATATGTGAAATGATGTGGAAATATATCTCAAATCTTGAACCCCATGTGCAATAGCCAAGCTAACAAATAAGAATCAAGTATTTTACATGCCATTGCTAGAACCAACCAGGCCTTGGGAATCTGTCTCAATGGATTTTCTCTCAGGTTTGCCCACTTCAAAACATGGGAAGGACTATATTTTTGTGGTAGTTGATCATTTTTCAAAAATGGCTATCATGATTGCTTGTAAGAAAAATATATCTACTGAGGAAACTACTCAACTATATTTTAGTCATGTATGGCTCCATTTTGGTCTTCCTAAGTCCATCGTCTCAGATTGAGATAGCAGGTTCTTGAGCATCTTTTGGTCCACTCTATGGAAGATGATGGATACTAAGCTGATGAAGTCCACAGCCTTCCATCCATAGACTGATGGTCAAAAAGAGGTGGTAAATTGATTGATTGTTCACATGATTTGGATGTATCACTCCAAACATCCACACACATGGGATGAGGGACTTCTTTTCATACAACATGGATATAATTAGGCATTGCATAGCTCAACCAAGCACAATCCATTCCAAGTATTTTTAGGTTCTAACCCATGGTACCAGTTGATATAGTTGTTCCATTTTCCACCATGGAATACACACCTCATGGAAGATCTGAGGTAGCAAAAGCTACAAAGTTTATTGAACAAATGCAACACCTCTAGCAACAATTTCATGACATCCTGGAGAAGATGTATCAAAAGTATAAGCAATGCCATGACAAACAAAAGATAGCACACCATTTTGTAGTGGGTGATAAGGTTTGGTTATGGCTTTAAAAGGAATGACTTGCAAGCCCACACAAAAAGATTCAGCCTCTGTGATATGGTCCCTACACCATCACCAGAAGAGTTGGAGAAAATGCTTTTGAGTTGAACCTACCAGCCTACCTTGGTCTACATCCAATATTCAATGTGGAGCTCCTCAAACCATATAATCCACCTCTCTTAGACACTTCAGTTGTAGTATAAAAACTTGACATTGATGACCTTTATCCACAGAGTTTTGCTCCAGTGGAAGAGGATCAAATTGTGGATACTTAGATGAAGACAACAAGAGGACGCTCTATTCCGCTTTATCGAGTGGTCAAAAGGGGCCATCTTAGCCATCAAGGTGAGTGGCTCATAGAGAATAAAATCAAGAAACAACTACCACATTTGATGGGGAACATTGATGCAATGGGGACCATTTATTTTCAAGGAGGGAGGAATGATCCAGGCAACAATTTAGGCGACAATTCAGGGGACAGTTCCACCCTAATTAATGATGGAACTTTTGGGAGCCATAACTTTTACACCGTAGCTCCAATTGACTTGCCATTTGAACCATTGGAAAGCTAATAATGAGTAAAACTTCATGAAATGGCATGGATATATGATATATGAATTTTGACCCCATAAAACCCAATGGAAGTGCCTCAAATTTCAATTTTAATAGTGCAATCTAAAAATAGTAAGTTTCTAAAAATAGTAATTCCTCAAATTTTGTACTGTTTTAAATATTGGAAGTCATACCACTTCATCTCCCTTGAGATTGGTGACATTCCATATCCTCCCCATGCTCTCAAATTGTGTATAAATGAAGAGGTAACCCAAAATGTTAAGACATACATCTCTTCCCAGAGATAAGCATATATTTGTATTACGATCTTGAGTAATACTACATCTCTTCTAAGAGAATTCATTGTTACTATGTTATTTCTATGTTATTGAGATATTTATCAATTAGAACTTCTAAGTTTTGGATCACCCAAGGTCTCAGCAATAGATATGGGCCACTCCATAAAAGTGTAAACTTTCCATGCTTTCTTTTTGATTTTGAGACCTTATCCCAAAGAATAATTAGGTCCCCTTATTTAAATACCTTAATATTTGAAAATTTATCAAACCACATTTAAAATATGGTTTAATGCCTATCTAATTTGTTAAAACCTTCCTCTCTTACATCCACCATCAGTATGATGTCAAACAACCTTAAAATTTCTATATCTTGATCCTCTTCCTTGTACTCTTCCATGAACTTGTATGTTGGCAGCTTGAGTGTAATGGTAAATATAGGTTCTTAACCATATACTAGAAAAAATGGTGATGCCTTGAGATATTTTTTAACTCTAGTTCTATCTACACAATGGGTGTACTTAAGGAATTTGTGCCATGTCCTTAGTTTATCAGTTATAGACTTTTTAATAGCCTTCATCAAGTTTTTAATTATTGATTCTAATACTCCATTACCTTGAGGATAATTGTCTGATGAGAACTTGTGAGTAATGTTGTCATATGCCCACTTAGTCATATCAATATATATAAATGTATATCCATTATCATAAACTAGAGATATTAGTGTTCCAAATCTTTTTCATATATTATCTTCTAGGAATTTGATCACCTCTTCATCCCTAATTGTTTGGTTTCTAATTCCTTATTTTGCCTTGTAAAGTAATCAGTAGTAGTGAGGATATACTTTTAACCATCTGAGGAATTAGGTTTGATCACTCCCACAAAGTCTAATCCCCATTGATCAAAAATTTTATCAATCATAAATGAATTCAATTTAATGACTACCTTTGGATTTTTGGTGTTGAAAAGATGACATGAATGACATTGTCTCACATGCTTGTGAGCACCATTGAATATAGTAGGCCAATAGTAACTATCTCTAAGGATCTTGTGAGATATTGTCCTTCTAGAGAGATGTCCACTTCCAAGATTTTCATGGAAAGTACTCAAGATATTAGCTACTTCTTCCTTGGAAACACACATTAAGTATATGCCTTCATAGTTATTTCTATATAACACTCCATATTTAATCAAGAAATTAGCTTCCTTGAGCCCTAAATCCCTGATTTTCTCTCTACTCAACCTTGTAGGATAATAAACATTGATTATCAAATGAACAATAGGATCATACCAATCATTAGATTGAAAAATTTATTGCTCCATGTTTTATTATTTTTTAGAAACTAATGTTTAGTTCCTAAACAATAAAGGGTCTAGAGTACGGGGAAAATCTAATCAATTATAGTAAAATATAGGTTTTGGTCAATTTAATAAAATTAATTGCATATGGAAAGAAATAAAATTATCTATAAAAATATGTGAAAAATAATGACTTAAGGGTTGAAAACTATTGTATAGGACTAGGAAGATGTTAGGAATATGGATCTATCTTTCATTTGATAAAAAGATAGGAGCACCAAAAAAGGACACCTAGAGGTTCGATGTTATAGTCTAGGTCCTACTGCTATTATCCAAGCTAGTCATAGAGGTCTAAGTTTTCTAGGTTTTACTCATTATCCCTCTATTAGTCTACCTATAAAATTTTAGATCTTTATTGTCAGCATATATTCTTGTAGAGATAGTTTAATCTCTAACCCAGGGTTTATCTACACACATGAAGAAAAAAATACATCAAAAGTAAAAGGGGGAAAATTAGGTTAGGGGAAGAATGATTATATGATCTAGAACCCCTGTTGTCCTAATTATTAACTAGATTAACCCTCAAACTATGGTCTTAATTCAAATTTAGTTCTCCCTCATGAAACATGCATAATCAACATGTACAGTAGATGCAAGAAAGCATGCAAATCTATGTGTGAAGTAGAATGTTAAGCTATAATATTGACTGAATTTTGATTATGTACTATTCCAAAGTAGTAAGTCCTAGCCATAAAATTCCTTATGAAGTCATTTATATAGGAGACTCTTTGGTTTGAATTTGGGAACTTTATTCACATTTGGCCAACATTAGAAAGACAAAAAAAACTTAAGGATGAAGATAAGAAAGGTTTAGGACTCATTAAGAGAGACAAATTAACCATTAAGAATCAAAATGTAGTTGGAAAAGAGTACTAGAAATGGGACATCCTAGGATATAACACTATAGTCCAACCCCAACACTCCTATCCTATAGGGCCAAGACCTATGGGGATGGAACTAGCATGGAAAATAGAGTCTGTCTGAACTAGAATGACCATCTAGAAGGCTATGGATGACTGGTTATGGAATAAAAAGGTGAATCAAGTATGAAACATGACCAAGATAAGTAAAACATAAGACATGGTTAATGTGAACAAGGATCATATTCTCTAGTCAGAGTCTCCTATGAAAGGACTATGAAAATAAATGATATGTGTGGTTGCTTGACCAATCTAGGGTGTATACATTTTCTCCCCTTTTATTCTAGTGATGCAATGAAATGAAGTATTAGAATAAAATAAAGAAAATAAAATGTGTACCTAAACTTACCTATATGGATATAGATGTGATGCAAAGGGTCCAACTTACTTCCTATCTAGGGAAGTGGATGGAGAGCTGAGTAATGCCTAGAGAAAGAAGGAATCCCAAAAATGGATGCCCCCTGTACTAAATGTAAAAGTGGAATCTATGTAACATGGAGGATGGAAATTCTTACCCCCTATATCGAATCTAACTTAAAGATGAGGAATGCTAGGAGGCCCAAAAATAATGTCTATCCTCTATCCCACATAAACTCATGTAATCTAGAATATGTGTATATAATTTATATGCTATGAAGAGAAAAATTTGTCATGCCCCCACTTTAAATATCTAAACTAGAAATGATAAATGCTCAAAGGCCTAAAACCAATATTTGTCCTCTATCCTACACAAACTCATGTAGTCTGGGTTTAGGTAATATAATTGACAAACCACTACAAATGGCTATGTGCTCCATCCTAGTGACAACCTAGGTATAGTTGGGTGGGTATAATCTAAAACTCTGGTCAATGTGTAAGAAGAGAATGGCATGTCTTATCATTCCATCTTTATAATATTAGATGATGAATAACATGAACATCTATGCCATTCCCTTAAATATGGTATGTGAGTGTTGCATATGTATAATCTAGTAATCTATATAACCACATGTGATATGACCTATCACTACATGCCCCATGTGTAAAATTGGAGATCAAAACACTATGCTATGCACTATGCCTATAATCTGCTATCTGGGCCTGTAACTATGTCATGTTGTATGAAGCTATATGTGTGAGATGTGTAGTAATTTACATGCTCCTAAATTTTGTATCTATGTTTAAATCTGTATTGAAGTCACTGTGAATCCATATAATTTGAACCACTATAGCTGAATAGTCTATGTACCTATAAGTTAAAATCATTGTGGTCCATATGATTTGAACCACTATATTTGAATAGTTTGTGTATCTATAAAATAAAGTTATATCCCCCTAAATGTCTTGAGTAATGTTGAGTGACCCATGTAATCTAAATCACTAAATATTTCAACTAATTTGAGTTGAATCTGATAATTTGAATACTAGAGATGTAAGAAACATGGTGTATCCACTTATGAGAGTGGATGGGTATGTTGGGTAAGTGTAAGAATAGTAGGAATGATGCCCCCTTTTGGGGAGAGGGACAAAAAATTTGATATATGAGGTGAAGCAAAAAGTGATGATTAGTGGTGCAATTATAGAAACAAGGTTGGTTTTTTGTGAATAGCTTGAGAGGCTATTTGTTTGATTAGATTGAGTTGTTAAAACTGGAATATGTTTTGATTGGTGATGATCAAGGTGTATGTTTGGGTGTAAGAGAAATATATAGATGTGGATGCCATAGTAGTAAAATAAAGTAGTAATAAATCTAAGTGCATGTAATGCTAAAGGTATCATTGTCATGATTTTGTGGAAGAAAATGGTTTGAAAAATGGAGTTACAAGGTTTAATATATGGGCAAAATGGTATTTTACTTTGATTAAGAAAGTTGGGTGATATAACAAGTTGGATTGATTCTCGATTCATTTGTGTATTGACTAGGTTGAGATTTAGAGCTCTAGAGTAGGAGATATGTTGAGGAGATGAGCACCTATTGTGACCTAATTTGAGTAGTAGGTAGCCCAAGTTTAGGCTAGTGGTGATGTTACCCTAGTAAGTAGCTGAAACATATGATTTTTATCTATTTGGAAGCCTATTTTTGATGTTTTGAGATATTTTAAGTGTCTTAGGAAAATTTTTACTAGTTTCAATGCTCCTATCCTACATCTAGTGTTGTTGTCCAGGTTCCAACACTACTATCTAGGTTGTAGTGCTCATGTCTATCACTGTTGTCTTTTACCCAACATTATTGTCCTAGAGGCTTGATTTTTTGAGATGTTGCTTGGCTATTTGCTATTATTTTTGCTTGGATACTGATTTAGCATTGTGGACTAATATATATGTTATTTCTAATATTTTTAAGGTAAGGTATGGATGAGAGAGTTTAATAGGGGTTAGGTGATGGAGACATTGAGGTTTTTACCATTATATATTGATGAGAGAGTTGTCATGGATAGGGCAAGGTTAGGTCATGTGTATGACTTAGACATAGTGAAATGAGATAGATATCTGATTACTACCTTATGTGAGAGGTGGAATGTAGATACATGTACTTTCTAGCTTATTATATGGGATATTACTATGACACTAGAGGATGTGTATCACATTTTGTATTTACTAGTTAGTGGATGGCATGTGACATTGTAAAATGACATGGGTGTTGATGTTATTGATCATGCATCCTTATATTTTTCTAATGTGCCCTTAGGTATACATCAGAGAGGTAGTGATAATGATGTATTATTGTAAATTATTATACATTCAAGTGTTTTGCAGTTGAAAAAATGGTTGGCCATGTTTTTGGCCTCATTTGTTATTGTGGATGGGAATGTAATGTATATTACATATATGATACATAGGATTATGTGCAGTGTTGAGGTATATGGTATTGTATTTTCATAGGGTATGACTATGCTTGCCCACCTAAATAGAGATCTATATAGGTTTACATAGGAGGCATTTAGTGGTATATTGAGTGTAATGATGTTATTGCACTATTGGGCTTATGAATGTATATTAGTTGTGTAGCTGATAATATTACTGAGGGAGAGGTGGGCACCTCCATAGACATTTGGGGAGTGGTAGATGAGGACATTAGCTATCTGAACCCTTAGGATATATCATTAAATATGTGTGTTAGATAGACTGGTGGATGGTGACATTATATGGAGGCCATACAAAGGATTTACTAGGTAGGAAGATGATGGAGTATATTTGTGGTATATGATGGTTAGTTTTTTGATACATGACCATTGCGTTGGAGTGTACAAACACTTTTAGTATGAGTGCATGACTAGATAATTTGGGGTACCACAAGATGTGCCCCAATAAGATGGGTATGGGTGAGGAGTGCATGGGCATTAATGAGGGTAGGAGCTCATGTAAAGCCCACTGAGGCTAAGTGAGCACCATTACCTTGAGATGCATGGGATTTGGATATGGACATTCATAATGTAGATGATGTTGGATTTATAAATGCATATACTACATGGTGTATGAGGCATTAGTGGGATCCATTATATCCTATTTATTAAGGGGATGCTTCCAGGTATGAGGATCCTGAGTTGATCTAGATGATGGGAGGTAAAAAATGATTATATTTGAATTATGTATGAATTTATACTTTTAGATTGATTTGAAAGTGTATATCTAATGTAGTGTTGTACTTTGTGTGTAGGTAAAGTGGGAGGTGCTCAGGATGAAGCACATGCTGGGGATAGGAGTGGAGATGATAACTATTAGGAGACCATCATTGAGTATACACTCTGAGAGTTCACATGGCATGTTATTGATGATGTGGTGGATTAGAGTTTGATAGAGTGAGAAATAGTGACAACTGGTGTTCATGCTCATTTTTTTGATATATTTTCTATAGCAACAATTGCATATGTTAGATCAGTGGGAGATAGAGATGAGCTAAGGGCTAAGCTAGTATGTATAAGATGCCCCCACTCAATTTTGGATCAGTGAGTATGAGGATTATAGGTGATTACATAGAGCTTTAGAGGTATTATGTAGACTTGCATGAGGATCATGATCAACTACTAGAGTGATAGAGTCATTTTAGGATGAATTCAGGAGCTCGAAGAGGTGTGGGGTGATTGAGTGCTAAAGTGGATTATGGGACTAGTACTAGTGGGGAGAGTGAGACTGAGAGTGAGGACATGACATCCATTCATGATTGATTGGATGTGATGTATATGTTTTGAAAACTCTATTATATATATATATATATATATATATATATGTTGGTTTGATTTTAGATTTAGGCATATTATGTTATGGATTTTGGAATAGATTGGTATATTTATTGTAAATGATTGATTAGAAATAGTTGATTTGGTATTGATTTTGAGGTTACATATGTTTTGGTAAAATGTTGTTTGGGATGTGATTTGATTGCTCATAATATGTTCAAGTGTGATGTTAGTTTTGATTTGTAATCATATGTGAGCAAAACATTTGTTGTTTTTGTGATTGGTAAATTATTTTGATAAAGTGAATTGGTTTAATATTGCCAAAGTAAGGTATTAGTAAGGTCTAGATTTAGATAATTTAGTTTGGTGAAGGATGGATATTTAGAACTAGGAGTGTTAGTTATTAGTATAAGGGGATAAAATAGAGCATTTTGTGCTCAATCCCTTGAGAGTGGCTCAAGAATGCAAAGGTTGGCCCTTTGGCTCCATCATTTCCCACTGAGTGAAGCTATGTGGTCATGCATGTGATAATTGATGTTAGAACTATGTTTCTAATTCGTCTAAATAGGTGGATCAATAATAAAAAGGATGGCCCTTTGGCTCCATCATTTCCCCATGAAGTGAATCTATAAACTAATCCAATATGAATGTGTGTCATATCACTCTATGCTATATTACTATCTAAACCTTAATGGAAAATTTAAAAATTACCCATATTGATCATGATTTGTAGGAACATGCTTTGTATATGATACTATCTATTGTGCACTAATTATAGCTATGTGTGGAGACTCTATCAAATATAACCTTACTAGATATGCAACTAAAAATATGTTGTGAAGAAGGCTCATCTATCTACAATTATAGTGGATTACTACATGAAATAATACCTTATGGCCTTTGCTGTGATACATATGACTGAGTAATATATTGATATGGAAAGTAACCTATGATGCAGGCTCATATATTATCAATAATAATATATTTCTACATGAAATGGGTCCCACAAAGCTTGACCATAGTGAATATCTCTCTAGATAAATACTTTGTGATGTGAGTTCATATAATATTAACCATAGCAGGTTTATATGTGAGATAGGACTCAAAAAAACTTAGCCATAGTGAATATATTTTTAGATTGGTACTCTGATGCATTGCCTATGACTATCCTAGATATGTATATGGAACTACACTATGTACTCCTCTGACTATAGTGTTATATGTAGGTTGTTCTCATTATAATAGTTTCAAAACCTTCTGAATAGTTGGAATAGGAGATCTCCTATGAGGCTTTATCCTAGAAGCTAAGTTACTCTCATAATAAGTAACTAATGATTCTGGTGAAGGAATATCTTAGGATGACTTAGTCATGAAGGAATAAGGTCTAGGAATCCATGACGGAGGATATCTTAATGGCCCCTATGTAAATGCTATGATGCCATTATCAACACCTCTATTAATGAAATCCTTGAGTCTATAACAATAATTATCTTTATGTTCCTGAATATGATGATATTTATAAAAGGGTTGATGTGGCTATCTATGTAAGAGATGTGGATCTCATTGATGAGTAGAAGGTAGTGTGATTAACCTCCTATCTAGTAGTACTAACAATATGATACATGGGCTATCCCATTATAAATCAAAATATAATGGTGCCTTGTTTTTGTTCTTTGTATTGCATACTATAGGTTATGCTCTAAAAACTAGATCTCTATTCTTAACTGGTTACTTTTTTTGGTTGAGGTCTCCTATCTTTTTTAGGACATGGTGAATGTTGTGTGGTATAAGATATAAATTGAGGTACTAATATGAGTCTAGAGTAATTATATCAACTAGATCTACCTCAATCAATACCATTTTCTTTTCCAAGGCTAGAATTATATAACATAAGTGCTTAAGAGAGGACTCTATTTGATATAATAGATGATCGAGGAGAGGTTGACAAAGCTCCTTAATAAAGATATGATGAATTTATAAAATTTTTGGTTTATATATCAATATTAACATGTGAATCTTGAATCATAACATATAATAACTTATTGGCTCTAAAGTATTCTGATGCAATGTTTCAAGTTTCTCATATGTAACATAAGGGCGTATGTTTTCTATGTAATATTTGAGAAATGCCTCCTTTAGGTCATCATATGTGTGCAAGGCTCTAATGGAGAGTACATGAAAGAACCAATTCTATGCTTTCCCCACTAATGTCTATTGGAACAACTTCATTAGAATCAAGGGAATCGCATGAGATGGAAAATCCTTCTGAAAGGCTTGAAGGTGTACGAATAAATATCCAGTTCCATCAAAGTATAACAATTATGGTATTTGGAAATTCTTTTTTACAAATGTATTTAAAAGAGGGTTACCATGTAAATAATTATCATCCATCCGAGACTTATAATATTTGTTTTCCAGGGTAAGGAGATGTACTTGGTATTGTAATTCACCAACTACATGCATCAAATAAATAATCTCCTAGGATGGTATATTAGCATCTTGAAGTGGTTCATTTAATTATTGAATTTGATTAGTAATTTTATCCATGAGAATTATACATTTACCAATTATATCATATAGAGTGGGTGTGATCACTTTAATCTTTGGAGTAATGCTAACTTGGACCTTAGTAGAGGGATGTGGGCTACCATTATCTTTAGGTGAAGAGTGTGAAATAGGTACTACTGTAGTAGGGGGTGACTTGGGATATTCATTGGTATCTTTATGTTTTATTGAATCATATTATAATTGAGTAGAGGATGTGATTTTATCATTAACATGTGCATTATTTGAAATCTAATCTTACATAGTAGTAGAAACAACATTTTTTAGTGCATTAAAAATTTGAGATGAGTGAGAGAAGAGTTATAAACATGAGATGCATTTTCTTCTTCACTATGAACATATTAATCATCATTACTCCATGCATTATCATAGTTTAAATATTTTTCACATTCACTCTCATTTTCATATTAATTTACATGTTCACTATCATACTCATTATCACTTCTAGTTTCACTAGGGAGAGGTGTAAGATAAGAATTTAACTCTTTTCTAATATGAAATAAATTATCATGTGAAATTGGAATATTATGTGGATCTATGTTATCCATGGCTGGAGTGTATGCATTATTTTCATTTACAATATGAGAAGTAAGAGAAATAGAGTTATCATTTAGGCATTTTTTTGATAAAGCAGAGTTGAGAGCATGAGATGGATAATTTGAACTATGCATTAGAATTTTGATTCTATTGAATTTATATTGTTGTAATTGAGAGAGAGAGAGAGAGAGAGAGAGAGAGAGAGAGAGAGAGAGAGAGAGAGAGAGAGAGAGAGAGGAGAGAGAGAGAGAGAGAGAGAGAGAGAGAGAGAGAGAGAGAGAGAGAGAGAGAGAGAGAGAGAGAGAGAGAGATTATGTTCACATGGAAGCAAATTATCATCAATAAGAGGTTCACTTGGAATTGAATGAATAATTTGTTCATTTGGTGCATTGTGCATAGGAGAATGAGGTAAAAAGTACCTTTCCCATTTATCAACATTATTTTCTTTAGAAGAGGGAATACAAGACATAGGTTTGAGAGAAGAAGATGCATCTAGTTTTTCTTCATTATCACTTTCACATGTATCATCATATTCCTCATTAAAATAATAGTAATTATCTTCATTGTAAATGAAATCATTTCCAAATTTTTAGTTAATGTGCAATTTTCCAAATTTGTCCATTCATTGTCATAATTATGATAAAATTTTAGAAATTGATCTTTGGGATGAGAGGGAATAAGTGCCTTAGTGGCCATTTTATTTCTTTCACCAAAGAGAATATGTAAAATTACTATTAAGTAAATAAATGCAATAATAAATACTAACATATATATTTTGAAAATGTTTTTGGCACTCTAACAGTTTTACAAAAATTCTAAAATATTTTTCAAAAAAATGCAAGGAAGCAAGACTTGGGGTTTGAGGACCTAGTTTGGAAATCTAGGGTTTGGGGTTGGGGTTTTATAATTTTTGAAAATTATTGCAATAATTTAAATTATAAAAAAATATTTGACTAGAATTAATTCACAAAAAATTAGAAATTAGAAATTGAATGTTTAAACAAAATAAATACCAACATAGGGTTTTTGAAAAAAAAAATTACACTCCAAATAATTTACAAAAATCAAAAAATATTTTTCTAAAAATTGTAAGGGAGGAAGGCTTAGGGTTTGTAGACCTAGTTTGGAAATATAGGGTTTTGGGTTAGGGTTTTAGAATTTTTAAAAATTATTTCAATAATTTAAATTCTAAAACAATATTTGAATATAATTAATGCACAAAAATTTATAAAAAAATTGAAATTGAATTTTTTCACAAAATAGAAGGAAAAACCCTAAAGATACTTAGGGTTTTAGAGTTGTTCAAAGTAAGTCAGGTTCACAAAATGTTTTATTTATTTTTGGAAACTAGTGTTTAGTTCCTAAAAAATAAAGGGTCTAGATTAAGGGGAAAATATGATCAATTTTAGTAAAATAAAAGATTTGGTTAATTTAATCAAATTAATCACATATGGAAAGAAATAAAATTATCTAGAAAAACAAGTTAAAATGAATGATTTAGGGATTAAAACTGCTACACAAGACTAGGAAGATGTTAGGAATCTAGATTTGTCTTTCATTAAGTGAAAGGATAGGAGTGCCAAAAACAGGACACCTCAAGGTCCAATGTTATAGTCCAAGTCCTACCACTATTGTCCAAATTGGTCATAGAGGTCTATATTTTTGGGTTTTACTCATTATCCCTGTATTAGTCTTGCTTTGAAATTTTAGATCTTGAATATCAAAGGATATCCTTGTAGAGATGATTTTATCTCCAACCCTTGGTCTATCTACACACACAAAGCAAAAAATATAGAAAAATCAAAAGGTGGGAAAACTAGGTTAAGGGAAGAATGATCACATGATTTAGAACCCCTACTATCTTGATTGTTATCTACATTACTCCTCAAGATAGGGTCTCAAATCAAATGTATTTCTCCCTTAGGGAATGTGCATAATCAACACCCATGGTAGATGCAAGAATGATTTTTGCCTAGGCCCTTCCTTGATCAAGCATGTAAATCTATGTGTGATGCAGATTGCTAAGCTATATTATTGACTAATTTCTAATTATGTAATATGCTAAAGTAGTAAGTGATATCCATAAAATACCTTGTGAATTCCTTTATATAAGAGACTCTTTATTTTGAATTTTGGAACTTTATTTGCATTTGGATAACATTATAAAGATAAAAAAAACTTAAGGATGAAGCTAATAAAGGTTTAGGACTCATTAAGTGAGACAAACTAACCATTAGGACTCAAAATGTAGCTGGATAGGAGCACTAGAAATAAGACACCCTAGGGTCCAATGATATATTCCAACCCCAGTGATCTTATCTTATAGGATCAAAACCTAGGGGGATGGAACTATCATGGGAAATAGAGTCTGGTTGAACTAGAATGACCATTTAGAAAGCTATGGATGATTGGTTATGGACCAAAAGGTGACTCAAGTGTGATATAGGACCAAGATAAATAAAACATAAGACATGGCTAATGTGAACAAGGCTCATATTATCTAGTCAGAGTCTCCTATGAAAGGACTATGAAAAGACATGATACGTGTGGTTTCTTAATGAATTTAGGGTGTATACACTTCACCTACATGATAGTTAGCATAGGATTAGTATTATTAATTAACTAAATTAAACATTGGAACCTTACCAACTTGACAGTCTTCATCTCAAGATCATACGCTTGGATTATAAAAATCTACTTAACTCTTCTTTCTCTAGGTTCATATTGACTTAGCATAATCTTAGTGTTAGGATTTGGCAAGACTGCATGCACTTTATTCCTAAAAATATAGTGTCTAAATTTCTTCACTACCTTAACTAAAGCAAATGCTTTCTTATCAATAAGAGAATAGTTCAACTCAACATTTTTAAAATTGGTGCTCATAAATTCAATAGTATGGTCACATTTATCTATCTTCTAAGTTAGAACAATAGCTATGGTATAATAAAAAAGAAAGGAATAAAGATAAAAATATGTAGTAAAGTCTAGACTTATCAACATAGTGGCTTATCCAATTGCCTTTTTGATGTTTTTGAAAGCTTTCACAGTCTCTTCATTCCATGTGATCTTGACATCTTTATTCAACATATCATTTAATGTATTTATAATTTTTACAAAATTAGAAATAAACTTCCTCAAAAAGTTGATTTTAACAACGAAAGACTTTAATTCCTTCCTACCATTAGGGGTTTCTATCTTTGATATTGTATTTAATCTAGCATGGTATATAAAGATCCCCTCATTGGTTATAATATGTCCCAACAACTTCCCCTTAGTCACACAAAAAACTTTCTTCTTGAGATTGAGAGAGATTCCATACCTTCTACATATCTCAAATACTTGTTTCAAATGCATAATGTGATCATCCCTATTTTTATAAAATAGAGTTAGATAATCCATATATATAATAATGCACTTACCTATGAGACCTTATAAATCATGGTCCATCTATCTTTGAAAAGTTTCTCCTGCACTGATTAGCCTAAAGGGCATTATTTTGTAAGTAAAAGTGCCCCACTTAGTAGTAAATTTAGTCTTCATCATATCTTCTTTGTTCACAAGTACTAGTTTATAACCTAAAAAACCATCTAGTAAATACATCATAGTATAACCAAAAACAATTTGAGTTACTTTGTCAAGATAAGGTAAAGGATAGTTATCCTTTTTAGATGATATATTCAAATTTCTAAAATATATGCACAATCTAATTTAACCATTTTTCTTCCTAATTGGCACCAAATTAGCCACCTAAGTAGGGTTTCTGATGGTAAAAACTATCTTGGAATCTAGTATCTCATTAACTTATTTGTATATCAATGGTTCTAATTCAGGGTTGACAGGTCTTTGCTTTTTCCTAAAAGGTTTTCAAGATTCTTTCAAATGTATGGTGTGGATTATGACTCTAGGATCAAAGATATTTAAGTCATCATAGGACCATTCTATTACATATGTATACTTGGTCATCAAATATTTATCTCTTTTGGTTTCAATGCTTGTACAAGATGTACCAATATTTACTAGCTGAGGTTGATCTCAAGATCCAAGATCAACTACATTGTAGTCCTTCCCATTTACCTTGGGAGTCTTGAGAGTCTCAGTTAGTTTATCTATGTCAAATAATCTCTCTAAGAAAATCATGCCTTTAGAAGTTTTATTGTCATTCAAATGAATGATTTTGTTGTCAACATTGGCATTAAGTTGGTCCTCATCAAGAGTATTTTCATCGACCTCATCAATAATGTGAGACTTAAATACTCCTGAGCTAGTCATGATATATATGATCTATTGATCATCATTGACTATTTGGAAATGTTCGATATTTTTAGGAACTAAGGGACATGGAATAAATTCAATGATAAGGTTTTTTAACTTGAAACTTTGATTGGGGATAAGATTAACTACAACTGAAGTGATTTCATCAATAAATTTTTTATCTTCCCTAGGGATGACATAATGTTAAAATCATCAAAGCATTTAATTAAATCACACTCTCTAAACTTATATTTCTTTAGGTATGACAATTTGAATTAATATTTACTTTTCACCTAATTAACTAATAGTTCAGAATTGCCAAAAATTAATAATTCTTTGACTTATGTTTGAAAGAAAATTACAATCCAAGAATAAGAGCTTCATACTCAGCCAAGTTATTAGTGTATGGTAACTAAAGTTTGTAAGAGGCATTGTAATCTTTCCCAATAGGATTAATTAACACCTCTCCTACTCTAAAACCTGATTTACATCTATCACCATCAAAATATAACTTCCATATTCTAGGCATAACATGAGAAACTATAGAGTCACATATCTTATGGGTGTCAAGAGTGTAAACTCCTTATTTTGAGTTGACCATGTTGACCCTTTCATTCACTGAATTATATTTAGTAATCATGTACTTCATCTTGTACTCCCTTTATATCTTGATTTGATTGGTAACTCCCTTCTAGGGAAGCCATATGTGTGCATAATAAGTTAACATATAACCATTTAAGGCCCTTATCCAATATATACTCAACAACATTCAATAGGCATCTGGGATGTCTACCACTTGAATGTCAATGAATTATTGGACCTTCAGTTTAGAATCAAGTTGCATATGGACATTTAAAAATTCACTAATCACTTTGACTCTTAATTTATCTAATTAAGTTAAAAATCTATCAAATTTGATTGGATTCAAACCAAGTTATTCATAAATACTTGTAGGCATGATATTTATAGATGCACCTAAATCTAATAAATAATTATTTAAATTCTTACCAAATATTATAACTATTAGTAAGAAAGGTGGGATATCTACCTTGTTCTTGTATATTTCAACATTAGTGTTAGCAACCTTTTGTGACTTATTAGGCTTCTTAGATAAATATTCTAATATTAAATCCCTTTGTTCAATGATTTGAGTTAGATCATGCAAAGTAATGTTAGATTTAATATTTTTCATGCCCTCAACTATATTATATATAGTATTATTAGAATAATTAGATGAATCAACACTATTTATAGTATTTCCCTTTGGAGGCTCTAGATTGTTGTCTAATGTAGTACCTAAAAGAGTATCAAAAATTTTATGTGGAATTAAACTTATCAAAGGTTGCTTCTACTCTCTATTACTCAATGGATAATTATTCTTCAGATACTACTAGAAAGTATGAATCTCTTCAAGAGTATCCTCAGGATCATCCTCATCTTAGAATGGAAAGTGAAATGTCTCCATCATGAAAGTTATGTCATAAGATTTAGAGGAATTTGAAGAACTAAATATACCTATAACACAATATTTATTAGGAACAACTTCAAAAGTATATAACTCTTCTTGGAAAGATTCAAAAGCATTACAAAATTCCACACAATATAATTCACTATGCTTTAAAGTTCAATGAAATCTATAATAATCTATTAAACCTACATCACAAAGATTCATATCAGGCACATCCTTGTTATAAGATGACTTAATGTTATGAATATTATTATTTTTATTATTTAGAAATATATTTTTAGGTCTATTAAACCTTTGAAAAGAGAAGTTCATATTAGATCTTTCCCCAATATTGTCAACTTGATTTTACAACTAAAGGAAATCAATGCTTAACTTTTGAACCATTTCCAAGATAGTGTCATTCTAATTCTTTGGTGCCTTAGAATTATGAACTTAAGTATTACTAGTTCCAATGGTTAGAACCAAAGCTCTTTGATCTTGTAGATGAGATCCACTTGCAATGTTCAAGAATCCTTAGTTTTGACTAAGATGAGCATTAATTAAAGGTAATTGGTTTAGTACTAGGTTTGGATTCAAATCAAGCCTATTTTGGTTGGCATTACAAATGACATTCAGTATGGGTAAATTTAGATTCACATTTTGAATGGCATATGCCATTTGACCCTAGGGTTACATCTAGTCATTTATTATCATAGATTTAGCATAGGCTAAGCCTAATGCATTAATGACCTATGTATATCTCTTTAGAAACATAGAATTCATGCGGTTTACAACATCTTTATAGATTTATAGAGCTAAAGTTTCATCAAGCTTATACAGGGTTGTGGTTTTGATATACATCTTCTAGAATCTGGCATTGAAAGCTCTTATGGACTCATTAGCATTTATTTTCATAGTGGTGAACTATTGATAGAGGACACATTGACTAACAATTTTACCAAATTGATCAATAAAGTAGTCATTATAATTATTTCAACTAGAAATATAATTCTTAGGAAGGTTAAGAAACCATTCATATGCTACATCTCTAAAATTAAATGGAAACATTCTACATGTAACATCTTCATGATTCACATTTTAAATTCTTAAAGTAGTTTTAAAAAATTTAATATGTTCTTCTACAGCCACAACACCATTGGGACTAAAAGAAAACAAGTAATACTCAAGATTTGAGGTAGGTCATGTATGATACCTAGGATGTTGATGGAAGATCCTTATAACTAGGCCATACCTTGGTAAGGGTTGAATATAGGATCACCAAGTATAGGTGAAAAGGGTTTGGACATTGAAATCCTATGTTTACCTCTATCAGATCTCGCTCTTCTATATACTTCTAATGAAATAAGATGACATCTTGTCTCTATACATAACCTAGGCCTTATCCTTGGTAATTCCAACTTGTAAACTTTGAATCCTCTTTTAAATATTATCTGCAAACATTATATTTTCAAAGAATAATGATCAAACTTACACATTAATAAAAAATTTCACAAATTTGTATAAAAAAGGACAAAAGACCTCAACCTTTAACTAAATTGTCTTAATGATGTATCCAAACACATAAATATGAATGATCTTTATATTTGTAAGTTCAAATAAGCTTACATTTGCAAAGAATCATTAAATATTTGAACAAATCTGCTATTACTAACCTCAAAATTATAGAATTCAAAATGCTTAAGCTATCTTTACCATAATTTTTAATATATCTTCAAAGAATATCTATATTTGACTAAATAATCTCAAAGAATGGTTTTAAACCATGATTATCAATGATATTTACATAATTAAGCTAAAATAAAAACAAATATGTAAACAATTCATTAATTTTTGAACGTAATTCACTATAATTAGCAAATATACCTCAAATTCACAAATATTTAACTAAAGGCTCTCCTTTTGGCACCAATTAAGCTCATCCTATTGATGCTTGAAAGTGTATCATAGGTGTTTAAAAGTGTTTAATAAACACTTATGATGTTTTAATTCTAAGAATCCATTGCATGAGTTACAGTTTGTGACATTCTTGATATCTTTGGTGGAATAGAGGCAAAGAAAATGAACTATTTCACAAAATTTATAATGTAACTATTTGGTTATTAGGAGCAACCATGGCCTAATAGATGATCTATTAACTTGAATATGATCTATACTAATTAGATTGAATTATGATAAAAACCCAAGTTTAAAGCTAAACTATCATGAATATTCATAATAAAATCTAATCTAAGGTGAATTGATAAAAAAAGAGAGTGAAAGGAAGGTTAGGGTAGAGAAGAGATATGTTGTTGATATTTAATCCAATCATTATGACAAAGTTAAAATTTCATCTAGATATATACTTAACCAGCTTATGACATAAAATATCATAAGCTAAAATTTTATCACACATCAAGAAAACATTTAAGGATAGAATTAAATAATGAAAATAAGATCTAAGTTCACTTTAAAGATTCACTCCTGTAAGCAAATAGCATTGGCACATTTTCAAAAAAATAAAAAAAATGAAATGAACCTAAGAATCTTCTTATCAATCTAGGAATAACACAAATTAACAACTCTGCATTTAAAGGTGTACATCTATAATTCATAAGAACCATTCAAATTTGAAAATTAGATTAAACAAGTTAGAAAGAAGCCATAGTAGAAAAATACATGATAAAATAAGTACCAAATTTTCCTAACTCCTTGCTTATATTAGTTTCTCAAAAGTTTACATCAATTTTTAGCTCAAAAACTCCCTCCTTTTACAAAATAGAAATACCCCTTTTTATAGAATGCCAAGGAGGTATGCTAGTCAGTCATGTCAAATTAAAATTATATAAGTGTTATGGATGGTTGTCCCTTATATAAATTTCTAAAATAATCTAGACACTTCCTAATGGACTGACCTATAGGTAATGTGCCTTACAAATTACACATGCCTTTATAAAAGAATATTCCTTTTCAAAATATACATGTCTAGTTACAAAAATAATATTATTTAATCAACAAACTTCACTTTTGGGCCCTTTTACCACTATAATACCCTATTTTTTCTAGAGTATATTCATTTCCCTTTCATGTTGATCATCAATTATCTTCAAATTAATAACGAGCTTCATGAAGTTTTCATTTTCTTGATCTATCAATTTTTTTAAGTCCCTATCATCTTTGTCCATTTCTTCACTTATGATTCTAGCTTCACTAACCTTCTCTTATATAGTTAGAATCATGTCCATGATCCTAATGTTGTCTACCCCAGTCTTTCCTTGGATCTTGTTTCTTACTTCTTGCATGACTTGGATAACCCTAAGCTTGAATTCCTCATCAGTGATTAGACATATAATGCTGAGTGAAGTTAGGTTAATGATCATGATTCCAAATATGTGTTTCATCCTACCTTCCAATTGCCTAAAATATTTAGAAATACCTTCTAGGCCATTGGACCATTTTATCAAACTCTTGGTCTTATCCACCAATAATCCTATGGCTATATTCAAATGAGCCAAGCTTATTATTTTGAAACTAGGAATTTGATATTCCATTAAGATATTGATCAAATCCTTTACTTTTTTTATTTAAATCTACCATTGGGGAACTTTGTTCATGCCCATAATGCCCTACTAGCTCACCACACTCTGCCTAGAATTTATTGACTTTAAAGAATTAAACATGTCAAATAAATTATCTTCAAACATATTTATCATTGCCTATGGAACTGATAAGATAACTTGCTCTTCCAAGTTCTCCTTTTCTTGTTGCATGCCTTTAATGACATCTTGTAATTATTCCATTTGATCTTGGGCTAATTCCAAGGGATCTTATTTAAAAATAGGATTTTCTCCAAGATTTTGTATTCCTACTTGAGTTAGACAAGCCAAAGGTTCTACTTTTTAGTATGTATTTTCCTCACCACCTACCATGACCTTTTTCTCTATCACCCTCATCAAGCCAACAATATTTAGGTCAAATTTGACCTCAAATGAATATTGATTCACTTGAAGAGCTAAGATCTTTACTTATGCTTCACTTGATTGACCTGGAGTAGCCAATATTCTCTCCTCTTCCTCTTTCAAATCCACAATCCATGGTTTCATTTCTTTCTCTAAGGGAATGTTTATAGCCTTCACCATGGCCTAAGGATTACGCATAGTGGGAATTTTCACTAATTTAGGTCCATAAATGAACCACTCTAGAATAGATAGACCATATATGAATTTTTCTTTAATAAATAGATTGACTTTACCTAAAAGAAGAGTGAAAATCACTTTGGAATTCTTAGCTTTGGGTATAATGGCTAGCTCATCCTTTCTCTTTGGAGGGGTGGAAACCACCAAGTTTAATGTTACTTCTTTATCTTTATTTTCCTTTTTTTCTTCCACTTGACCTTCTTCATCATCTAACTCATAGTCTCTAGATAGCATTTTAAGTGCATGCTCTATACTCATTGGGTTCCAGGGATACCATGTGAATATCTTCCAAAGGTGATCCTTGTTCCTCTACCTTGGATGAGGAAAATGCAATATCATCAAGCCTTATTTCCTTTGGTATTTTCTCAATTTATTCTTTAAGACTATGCTCTTCTTGTGGTTGAGCTGATGGGGATCTAATAGGTGCACTACTTAGTAATTGATATTGACTGGGCCCTAATTACCACCTATCATCTCTTTTTTGATTCATTTATAGTCTAGATTCAAGTTTAAGGTTGTGTTCCTTCAACCTTCTAGTGAACTTAGAGTATGAAGAGGATTTGATGTAAATAGTATCAAAAGCACAAGACTAATGATCATAAGGTATGTTCAACATTCTCTTGATCTTCAAATGCTCCTTAAATTTTAGACAAGGGTCCCACTAATTAAGTTAATTTATTTGTATCTTGAATGGTGTTCTATGTTTGGTTGATGAAAAAATGTTATCCCATTATTTGAATATGGTCTTCCTAGTAGTTATTGGGAAGCCATGAAGGAGTCCATTTCTTTTGGTCTTGCATAGACCATTAATCACATGGAATATCTAATATACAACTTCTTACTTAGCTAGCTTATCAAGGACATGAATAGGTAGATTAAGGGGAGAAATTTGAGTCCATTTAATCCTTATGACCATGTAGTTTAGATAAAGACATATATCTCCCATAGTTGCAACTAAACTTTTGATCAATGGGGTAACCCTCATCATTGGAATCCTAGTTATAGCCTCACTTAGGGATGGATAAACACAATCATAAATGAATTGAATGTGGTCCTTGTACTTAAAGATATACAACTTTGAATAATACTATGAAATAGTTTGGGTCCTATTAGGTGGCCATTCCTTCTAGTTTGGGATCTTTTTTGTGGCACAAATAACATTTAAGAGATAAGACATCATATAGAATTGTGTCTTCTTCTTCTTTCTAATTATAAAAATATGTCTACTAAAAGAGATGCTTAGTATTTCACCTAGGGGAGGATTATTCTTCTTTTCAACCATGAAATAGATAATTGGCACCAGATAGGATCAACATAGGCTATAGTGGCATTTCCACATAGTTTGTTCAACATTGTCATAATCATCCTTTCCCCTAGCCTAAATTGGCTAATAGGTATTTTCTTATCAAATTATAAAAATAATTGGTTTCTAAAATCCAACAACATGGCTAGGATGGTCATCAAATTATTCTCCTTGGATTAAGAATTGATTGAGGTTAAATTCATTTATGATTTAGGTAACTTATAATATGAATCAAATGTTGTAACATAAATATGCGCCACATTTATATGAGTGTATTCATTAATTATCCAACCCTTATCTATCTTGGTTTCTTTGAAAATAAGATCAATAATGTCAATGAAGTGGAGTGCCTTGAGTTTTGAGGTTGTATAATGAAGACCCACCATCTAGATTGATGCAAAATCATCATATAGCCTTTTTGCTAAGATACTCTTATCCTCTTCTTAGGTAATGGTTGGTTGGTTCTCGATGGTCCAAAACAACTTTGAAAAAATACTGTATCTAGTGTTCATAATATTTGATACAAACTTGGTGTCCTTAAACACACATCCTTTAGCATCTGAGGTTAGATACAAGATCACATCTTGTTTTGAGACACCCTTTTGAGATATAATTACTATTATTTTGATCAAATTTCTTACTAATGGACTACAATTTATCTCTAAATTGAATTACCCTTGTACACATGATAATTCAATTTTCCTTGGCTTAATAATAGTGAAAATAAGGGTAAATTAGGGATTTTGTACATGCTAGGGCTTTATAGAGGTTTTCACAAAGCTTTAATAGTAGTAAAATATTATAAATATGTGAGATTTGTGACTTAGATTGAATTTATATCTCGTATTTATACCTTCACATTTTTGGGTCCACAAGATCTTTTAATTTGACATGTATATCTATGTGGTACCTCTATATCTTCGAGTTTTTATTCATTTTTGAAATATGACCATTTCCCCTTTTAAAATTCCCCCTTTACTTATATCATTGAATCTTATTTACATGGATCAATGTTCTCTATTGATCTCAATTTGGGTAGTTGAACATCATTGGATAACTTTTTTATATTCACCATAGTTGTGACACGCATCATCACCGCATTAATTTTGGGCTCACTAAATTTTCAACCCTATCCTACACCATTATATCTTCTTTATATGAATTAACATGTTATATTGATCTCAATTTGATGCATTAAATTCCATTAGTTACTCACTATTCTTTGGATAAAATTGTGGTAGTTTTCACTTCAATGTTCCCTCTAGGCCTTCTTTGAATTATTGAATTAATGGTCACCATTGATTAAAATGTGTATACTTAGCCATGCACTATTGATATTTAGGATAGTGCTCAAGATTTAATCCATGGTCCATAGTCATGACACTTCTCATCTTCATGCTTCTTCATAGGGATTTTGACTTTTTGACTTTGCCATGCACCATTGGATCATGTTTACTTGATTAAATGCACTTTTTCGATCCTATAGATAATAAAATTAACAAAGTAAGGATTGAGGGATATAAGGAACTTAGGATAAAGTTATAGACTAAAGTTTTTATCATGTTAATGGACACAATCAAGAATTAGGATAAAACTTTAGACAAAGATTAAAATATAACAAAGTTCTCCCATATTTAGTTAGTCTACATGAATAATAAAAGTATAAGGGGTCTAAGGACATAAGAACTTGGCATAAAACTTTAGAATAAGGTTTTGGTCATGGTGGTAAAAATGATCAAATCCCTAGTATAAAATATAAACTAAGTAAATATAATAAAGTGTTCCCACATAAATTTGATCTTGTTTTAATTTGAATAAGATGAACCCTTGTAAATTTGAATTTATTTCAAAAAAACCTAGGCTAAACAAATTATACTAAGGTTTTAGAAAGATTTAAACATAGTTTCAACTAGCCAAATATAAACAAAAGGCTAATAAAATGATCAAATTAACATTTAAAAAACAAAACCTTGAGCATTATCCATTTTATTTGAGATTCCATTAAACCTAAAACCTATAAACATAGAGATCCAATGTTATAAATATTAGACAAGATCAAATAGGAATCGTATGTAAATATGCCAATCCAACCAAGGTGTGTATGATATTTAAATAGAGATAATGTGCTAATATTATAATGACAATTTGATCAAGTGAATTTATAATTCAAGGCACAAATTTAAAAAATTTGAAACAAGGGTCCCCATTTTTGGAAATGGGGGTTATGTTTAACTCAACAAGATCTTCATTTTTTTTTCACTTTGACTAATTCCACTATGAAACCTTAAGCCTCCATACTTGCTAGGGTTTTTATGAACATAAGTGGAAGAAGAGTGGAGTTATTAGGGTAGATTTTATGTGACATTAACACCCCATGTGATGACCATTTACTACCTACCAATAACTTGAAAGGGGATCAATCCTAATGTAGTTCTCCCAATTTAAGTGTTGGTGAAAGTGAGATTGATGTTAGTATGTTTGATTATGAATGCCAATTTGACTTCTTTGAGTGTGAATTGAGACTATAAATTTGAGTAAAAATGAGATCTAGGATATTGTATATGGATATATGTATAAATAGGGATTAATATCCTTAATTTTCATAACTTTTTTTTAGCTTATTCATGACAATTTCCATCTATTTGATAAATGAATGAGACCATTATTTATATAGTGTTTTGATGCTTATTGAGACATGAAATGAGTCTAGGATGACCCTAAAATGCTTTAGGGATGGGAGATATATCCTTAGGGGAAATGGAATCTAAGGTTTAATATCATTTCCCCCTTTTACAATATTTAAAATCACTATAAAATAAAAGGGTCATGTTATTATCAATGTGGTTGGCACATGTGATAAAGGATCAAGGATAGCTAGGTTATAGCTCAATGCATTTATTGGTATATCTGAGCATGGGCTATACATGAATAAAATTTATAAGAGGATAAAAATATGACCTAAGATAGGTATATGGATAAGCTAAGGATATGGTGGTCTCAAATGACACTCATTGCATTAAAATGACATTTTATATGACTACATTCCCCCCTTTTATTATATAAATGTATCAATGAAAATGACTAAGATAAAGGAAACCTATGAGGTAAAGCCTATGAATGTGGGTTTGAGTCTATGAACTATGCTCCATTATGTGTCTTTTTAATGAAACATTTATGAATCAATCCTTAATAAATATCAAAATCAAAGACAAAACTAAGTAAAGGGATGTGAGAGAGAGGAAAGGAAAGAATACACCTCAGTGGATACATGAACCAATATAAAAACCTAGTGAAATCCGATGTGTGTATGTAGATGGTGATCAAATGGTGAATATTTTTTTTGAGTTAATGGCTTTCCAAATCCGCATGTGTATGTGTCTCAATAACTCAAGTTTTCCTTGACTCCATCATTGTGCACCCCTATTTGGTGGATCATAATATATGAATAACATGGATTGGACTAATGAATTGTATAACCCTCTTATGTATGTGGCTCAATAACTAAATTAGGCAATGAATAAATAATTTCTTACCCATGTGTAGTATAAGAAGCTATAAAATATGGCTCTAGGCCAATTGGGAAATTTGAATTGTAAAATAGCTCAGAGGCCACTCAAGAACTTTGAAATGTAAAATATATCAGGAACAACTTGGGAACTTATGAATTCCAAATAATGTAGATATAATGAGGCATTAATCTAGTTTAATCCTAGTGTATATGGTGTATTAAGTATACAACATGGAGAATGACATTTAGTAGTCATTATATCTAAGAAAACTAGTGAAAAATTGAGCATATAGAAATAATGTGTCATGCACATGCCCCTAATTCTTATATCTATATATATGGATTTCAAAATAATTTATAGTAATATATGTTTATGAATATCTAAAACTAAAATAGGAGTGATCATGCCATGCAAGATACCCCCAATATGAGCAAACTTATGTAATTATCTTTTAAAATTGAATATATATTGAGCATGTCTGATAATCTACGATTGAGATTATGCAAATATAAATTGTACCTTATATATCTTTCTGATAATTCTAGGATTTTATATTTTTTAGGCTATTAGAAAATAGCATAGTAGGTGGATTATATCACACTTCACTCTTAATAGTGTACTCTGTTATTGTCTAAAAGTGTTTTTCTGAGAAAAACTAACATAAATCTTTATATGATTGTATTTCACTATATTTTCCTAAGTTTGAGCTCTGTAATCTATAAATTCATGCTAAAAATAATGTTTTGAGTGCACTAAGGTATCTTTATCTTTATGATAAATTCCTATTAATTCCCACTCTTTTGAAGATAGTTATTGAACCTATATGATAATTATCCTCAAAATAAAAGTTATGCATCATGTGTGTTAGACTAAAAAAATGTGATTTATGTGTGATAAAAAAATATAATCTATATACGTGACATTAAAATGTAAAATATATTGATCATAAGTTATTAATATCTGATGTATGTTAGATATATAATTCATAAGGTTTTCAAGATATATATAACAATGTAAGCATTATATAAATATAATATGAGTAAACTACTTGGGGGGATGGATCATGATGTCCATCAAGGCACCCAAAAAGTAAGGTTAGATACATGAGGTACCTTATGGAATTGAAAACTAGATGATAAAGAAACAAGAAAGAGAAAATTTTCATGGCCATTATGCATACATGAAATCATACATACAAACACATGAGGCATGAAATTTAGGCCAAGGGACCATAATAAAATGGGCATGGTCATATGTCACTATGTTTTAGAAAATGAACATGCACAAGGACATGCTCAATTATCTACATATGCAAAATATCATGCAATTTTGGCTTACAGCCACAAGGAATGACATGTTCAAATATCCACATAGATAATAAATAAACATACACAAGGACATGGGCACATGTCCAAATCATAAAATTAATGAAAATACAATTGAATATTCAAATTCCCTTAAGTACATGTAAAATCAAAGATAAAAAATCAAATATACACTAGTAAAGCTATAAAAGAAAGTATACATAATTATGTGGTATGAATTTGTATAAGATCAAATATTTACATAAGCTGAGTCTATAGTAGTATTACTCATAAAAAAAATTTTAGTATAGTATGATCAATATCATGATATAATCAATGCTAATTCTATGGTATGGATTATAAAAAGATATAACCTAGAAAATTTTAAGTTTTGTGTATGATACCCCCAATGGCTAATATCTCAATTTTGAATTGGTCTAAATGTGTATGTCCTCTAATGGGTAGATAGTAGCAAATATGGATTTGTGTAGAGTATCAAAGTCTTATATTAATCTATGAATACTCAAAAGGAATAATTGAATTATGTATGTATGATAATACTAACTACACCAACATATATAATATATGCAATATCTAGAAAATAGAAGGAATGTAAACATGGAAATGCATACCATTTGATATTTGTATTTCCTAATAAAATATTTGAATATTTTTGTATTTTTGAACATATTATATTTTTTTGTGCTTTCTAAGAATAAGTTATGTACAAGCTACATCAAAATGAAACTATGTACAAGATGTAAGATAAAATAAACTATGTGTAATTAAATTGGAATAGTGAACTATGTACAATAAATAGGGGAACATATTAATTGATGAATATTATACGAGACTCACTATCAAGGTGACTTGTATCAACTAATGGAAGAGTGACCACATTTGATGTGTGAAGAGGTATATGAGATCTAAGAACTGGATATATTGAATAATCTATATCTGAAATTGACTACAATGTGTGGTTATGAATCTATGGAGCTGAATAAAGTGGCATATGACCTTAAGGGATCTTAGGGACCTATCTAGTAGGAGAATAAATAACTAGAATGGATAATTGATGTAGAGTACTTTGGGGACTCATTAACACTAATCAAGGTGGGAATGGGGTAGAGGGACTCTCTAGAATCTAAAACATGTCTCTTATACAAGGGTCTATCTAATGAATTTCTTTGTGGGAGAGTGTGTATACATGGTAATTCTATATAGTTAGACCTCACTTGCACTGGTGGCTCAATTGATATCGTAGGTATGCTAATATAATCTATGTTTGGAACTATTAGTGGTGACTATTATGCAATCGGTTATGGAGTAAGTAAAAGATACTCATATGAAAGTCCCTCAACTATAACGACCTAATTAACATGTATATATTTAATACATATATGTATATTGGAGAGAAGGGCTCAAAATCATTATATCTAAGGGCTACCTAATAATGTATCAAATTTTCTAACACTAGGTAGAACTATGAATCTAGTGTCCACATGTATGTGCCCAACCTATAACGGAAGTACAATATCCCTAGTGGAGCTCTACCCATAGCCACTAAAGCAATGAATAATTTTATTTGTTATATAAATATCTTGATTTGAATATCAAAGTGATGTAGAACTATAATAGTACACATATTGCTTTTTAACCATTGCCAACTATGACACTCTAAATAAGATGATGATCAATGTAAACTCATATAAAGAGTGCAAATAAATTTGAGTCATCATTAATGATCTCATGTTTTGATAAAGTGATAAGATGCCTAACTATCATTTTATTATGATACACACCATTTTATTATGATACATACCAATGATATGATGGAGAGGATGTGCGTCCATTATATGAATATGATAATATGCTATTGGTAAATGTACTTGATGAGTATAATAAATACATATAGTGTTTATTGTCTCATTATCCATATATTTGTAAATGGATCAAAAATGCTTTTTATTGATTTTGCTTCAGTTGGTTGTGCTCTGGTTGTTTCTGTAGGGGAGATCACATCAATGATATTAACACATATCAAATCTTGGATCTTATGTCATAAGTTGATGCATATATTTGTAATATGGATGGGGGCCCTGTGATAATTTATAAATGCATTGTAATAATTATTCTTTGAAATAGGTCCAATCATATCAACCTCTTTGATGAGAGAAAGAGATATGACATTGCATTCCAAAAGTTGTTGGAGAATGTAAGATGGCAATTTAGGAAGATTCATAAAAGGTCTCCTTAGAGGATCTAATAAAACCACACAAATATATGGCTCTTTGGATGCATTAACTATTGTATTTTACTCATTATTTCTTCATTGAGATTCACCTTATATCTAAGCTTATTTAAAATCGTATTAGTCAAATCCGATCTAGTTTTATACTTTAATTTAACAATGGATAGATGTTTGACTTCCATTTCCTTTATTGTATGGATTATATCTAGAAATGATGAAAATTTATTGAATAATATAGATTCACGTAATGCTAGTAATAAACTTTGCTTGAATATGTCCTAGAGTTCTCTATTTTCCATGGGGCTAGTCATCTTGCTAATATGGTTTTATATCATAAGACATGTTCAGATACTAACACATTATATTTTACTTTCTTTGAGTTATTTGAGTATAGGGAACTTTGTCATTGATTTTAATTGAAAATTATGTCAAAAAAATATATGTGAATGGATTAAAGTTTGTAATGGAATGATTAGGGAGATCATAAAACCATTGTAATGCATATCCCTTTAAACTACGAGGGAACAACCTAGTTAGGAGATAATAATTGGACATGTAATCAAAAAATGCTACATGAAAAGCACATAGATGATGCTCTAGATCACCCTTACCATTATACAAAGTAATCTTGGGTGCCATAAATGTATATGGTAAATAATTTTCCACTATATGTTGTACTAATAGTGTATGTAGGATAACAAGAGAGTCCAAGGCATGAGATGGTCTAGTGGCACCCTAATTAATATGTAACACCTTAGCCTATATATAATATATATCATGCCTAATTAATTATAAATCTAGAGAAGAGGAACATGTACTATCCATATGAGGTGTTACTACTAGTGAGAAGTTCTTAGTTATAGAAGGTTGTTGTAGAATATAAGTTTACCCCATAGTAGGTGTAATAATATTAGCATATGTGGGGTTAGAGGATTGACCAAGTGATGTTTTATTTATTAAAAATATAGATTGAAAAATTTATGCATGATCATTTAGTTATTCCTAAAGTCTATCTCTAAAACTTTGTAATATCTCATCCTTATTGATTATAATACTATCAACATCAAGGGGGAGTGTATCTCAAGTGCCATCTTGTGTATCATCATGATATTGATTGTATTGTTCATGTTTTTATGTATTATCATTGAAGTAAACATAATAAATATTTAAAGGATCAATTAGAGGATTTTTAACTAATCTTTTATCTATGGTATAAGATCTAATAGAAGGAATCTATGTACTCTCAATAGGATTACCACTAAGCCTAGCATTTGATCTTCAAGAAGAGATATAAATTTCTTATATGGCATATAATAAACAAACTAAAAGAGTGACACTAAAGTAAAACATAAAAAAACCTAAAATAGAAAATGGGAATAGGAAAAAAAAAGGATACAAACACTCATATCATCTAGAGCTAAGGTTTGGGCACTATTCAAAATAAGTCAAGTTTACCAAATGATTTATATTTTTTAGGATTATGAAATTTAACCTTGTATTGATAAAGAGTTGAGAAATAAATTAGGGAATAAAATAATACAGTATCAATATCCACTAATTTTCATAATAATTAATATATTTGAATATTATTTAAGAAGTAATTAATTATAAAAGGTGTACTTAGTTGGAAAATATCACTAAGATAGATAAATGCCAGGTTGGGAAGTGATACAGGAATAGGGTAGAGTGTCTTTAATAGAGAAAATGTGTTATAAACCTCTTCAAATAATAACATGACCCTCTTTGCTAATATCAGACTATGTTATAGACCTTATGTGTATCATTAATGAACTTATGCATGTGAATAAGTGAAATTTTGGTTAGACATTCACTCTATTTTTAGAAGCCTATGCCTATATGACTGAGACCTATATCATCACCTTTTTGTGTTTTGACTAGTTTCACTATGAAACCCTAAACCTCCATACTTTTTAGTATTTTGATAAACACAAGTGGAAGAAGAGTGGCACTAGTAGGGTAGGCTTGGTGTGACCTCAAAATCCCATATGTTTAGTTCTACCTATATACCAATACCTCAAAATGGGATCAATCTTTATTTAGTTATCCCAATCTAAGTGTTAGTTCAATTGAGATTGATGTTAGTATTCTTGAGTATGAATACCAATTTGAATTTTTTAAGTATGAATTGAGACTATAATCTTGAGAAAAAATGAACTCTAGGATGTTGTAGATGGAAGTATGTATAAATAGGGGTAAATATGGATCAATAAACTTAATTTTCATAATTATTTATGAGCTAGTTCATGATAATTTCCATATATCTAACAAATGATTGAGAATGTTCTTTATATAGTGTTTTGATGCTTGTCAAGACATGAAATGAGTCTAGACCAATACTAAGATGTTTTTGGGAGTGGAAAGATATCCATTTAGGTCAAGTGAATTTAAGGATAAATAACATTACCTCCTTTACTAATATCACACTATGTTATAGACTAATGGGGCTAGGTTATTATTCACGTGGTTGGCACATGTGAAAAAAATCTAGGATGCCTAGGTGATGGTTCAATGCAGCTCTTGATGTATTTGGGCATAGGATAAATATGCATAAAACCTTGAAAATTATCAAAATAGGCCCTAATATAGGTCTATGGATAAGCTAAGTAAATATTTAAAAGGATCAAAATAGGCCCTAAGATAGGCATATGGATAAGCTAAGGAAAGGGTGGTCTCAAGTGACACTCATTACATTAAAATGATATTTTATATGACTACACATAACATGATGGGTTCACATAAATTATTGTATCCATATTATAACACTAAACACAAAACTTAGTTTCCACGTACCTCATGGTATATTGAAAACACCTAGGATTCCCTTTTTATTAAACCTTAGGAAACCATCCATTTTTTTTTGGTGCACATGATAGGAGAGTATCTCCTAAGGAAATTACTTTCAATGTAACCTAAAAATTAATATTAATGGGTTATATTCATGGTTTTACCTTTATATTTAGTACTCTAAAACATTGGGTTGACATTAATAAATGAACAAACAAGTATCTTTTATATCCCACACTATCAATAAAATCTTTTTTTATTTATTTGATTTTATTTTTGAAAATTTAGTTTTATTTAATTTGATGCTTGAATTTAATATTATATTTTAAATTATATTATCCAACCTAATATCATTTTACATTATGTATTATAACTACATTATCCAACTCTATATAGTTATCTATGTGTGAGAACTACATCATCTATCCTAATATAATTATCTATGTCTATTTCCCTAACCACATCAACTAGTTCAATATAGTCCTATTACTTGCCATCCTTTAGAAAAATATATCAACCAAAATCACTAAAAAAATTTCTTATCAATTTGAATACATTGGTAAGATCAATGTAGTCTACTTTATCTAGCTTATAATTTTCCTAACTACATCAACCAAATTGATATAGTCTATTATTTCCAATTTAAGTTTACACTAGTTGAATTAGTTAGCATGACATATTATATTAGACTTAGATTCTTCCTACCTAATTACATCACCCATCCTGATATAGTCTATTATAGTCATCTTACATATGCTTAATTACATTGACTAGCTTGATAACATCTTAGTTTCTTCTTACTTGATTACATTGGCTAGACTAGTATAGTTTTAATCTATTAGGTTTCTAGGATATTTCATGAACCAAACTAATATGATACATTTTGATCAACCTCAAAAAGTTTCACCTTTTCTCCATGTATTACATCATCCATGCCAATATTATTTTCTATCAAATCCAAAAATTGACTGCATTAACTAGCTTGATATTATCTATTTTCTACAATTAATCATATTTTACTATTAGTTTTACTTCCATCTTAACATCATGATGTAACCTCTTAATATATTTCTTGTTAACATCAACCCATTCAAATTATACATGGGTTTTTCCATCCTTCCTACCTTGTCCATCATTGAACACAACTCTTCATGTTTAAAATTTTCCCAAAATAACTCTAGATTTATCACATGTAACATGGTTAAAAAAACAAAATGAAGATCTAGATGGTTCCCAAATATTCAAAAATATTGATGATAATATCATTTACACTCATAATAATAATGGTGACTTCCCTATGATTCCTTATTCTTATATGATAGTTGGATCAACTAACACTAATGTTGGGACCTTCATCCAAATACTAATGTTGTTATTCCCTCCTAATACATCTAATCACAATCCATCTTTTCATACAATGAAGTCTTTGCACAAATGTTTAAAAATATGAACCTTATGCAATCATATAATAGTTATCAAATGTTAAAAATGATCCAAACTCAAAACCACATATTGAAAATGGATAGCTAGCCTCAAATCATCAGGACTCAACAAAATTTTAATTTTATCTCTCCACTCCTAAGATATTCCAATGGTAATATCATCCCTTGACCTCTTATGCATAATAAAATACTTCAATGCTTCCAAAATAAAGATTTATTTCCCTTCATTTTGTATATAGACACTATAAATATATGTAATAGATTAATATATATATATATATATATATATATATATATATATATATATACAACTTATCCTACTTAGTAAATTGAAGCTTGAAGAATGTAATCAACTAACATCTATTATGATACTTTGTACATCAGGGGCATGACCAAACTGGATCCACTAAACCTAATCAAGGGATATTTTTTCACATAACACTAAAGGTGAGGGTTCCAAATCCTCTAGTAAAATAAAATTATGTAATAACCATATATAGGTCTTATAATACATAAAATAAAACTTATCTAGTGCTCACTAAAATTTATGGGATAAAAGGGGGAGGTTTAACACAAATAAACAATCAATGGATCGTAGTAGGCAAATGGGGGCTTAAATCACCTAAGGTGGGATATGGAAAGAAATAATACCCTATTACTATACTAAATTTAAGTATATAGATAATATAATAAATTATTTATACATTCAAAACCTATTACTTTATGTGATATCTATCTATGAAATAAAATAATAAAAGTTGGAGAAACTTACCTTTGGACAATTTTATCGAGTCTCAATCTCTAACTTGGTTGATGGTGCTTTGAAATAGGATCTTGTGGATTTGTAAAGATCACACTATCTAAATAATCTTTATGATAAAATACTCTAACTTTACATCTAATACATCCCACAAGATAAGTTATATCCCCTCCAAGGCAAACCCTCAACAATGGCTCCTTCAAATGTAGATGTAGTAGAATTGTGAGATGTAATAATGCAAAAATGAATGTTCTTCTCTATTGGATTGTAATGAAAATGTTATTTATATCAATGGATATTTCCTAACCCTTCCATAATTTTATCTAACAAGGTCAGCCAAGATGACCTAGTTTAATAAAAAGTTGTTGTTAGGCCTCACACTAGGTTGGCTACAACCTAGTTCTATAATGGGTGTTTTAAATATCGTAATATGGTCGATAGGCCATCTTAGTAGGAAAAAATGGGGTTTGCATATTTTAAAATATAATTGCTTAGGTAAATAGACAAATGGGGTTTGTTTGCTTGGGGAGTTGGATAACTAGGAAATGTAATGGGTTTTAAGTAATGATAGTTTGTTTATGTATGATATAATTAACCAAACAATGTTGTGAAGCACCAATGGTCTACCCACCCATTTCCTAATACACCATTTAGAGTGTGAATTTAGAGATATTGACACTCAATAGGTTCTTACAAGATTTAAAGCATAAATAAATGACAAGTTTTATAAATATTGTGTGTATACATATGCTCCACTTGAATCTCATCATGTGTTATGAAAGTGTAACATGGGATGGTGATAAAAAATAACATATAAATACACAAAATTGAGATAAAAAATTGTATTAAAAAGTAGAAAAATAAATGAAATTAATTAATTTTTAGAAATAAATGAGAGTAAACATATACATAACTTGACTTTCCTATATAATTGGATGTTTGTCTACTATATTTGTAATCTTGATTATGGAGGGTGAAATAAATATTTTGGGTAAACCCTAGGGATACAAGGTTTAATATATAAAAAATAAATCATGAGAGAATAAAATTAAATGAAAATTTTCATAATTTAATGAGTCACATGGAAAAATTTCCAAGCTAAGATGTTAGAGGCTAAATTATAACCAAAAAGAGTAAGGAAAATGACTTAAAAAGGGCAAATTAGATAACTAAATAGCCAAGGCTATTAAATGACCTTAAAGAGCCAAAAAAATATCATAAGTAGGAAAATTAACAATCCATATCAAACCAAGAACACATGAAACTAAAATAATGTAATCAACATCAAATTAGGAAAAGTAACACTCCGTACTCAAATAAATATTGAAAAAGAACAAAAATGTAAATAACATTGATGAAAGAGATAGTAACAAACCATGTTAGATCAGCAATATAAAAATTGAATGTTAAAATAAAATGGAATGAAATGGCCCAAAAAAAGGTGAAAAATAAAATTCAAAGTCCCAATCATAACCAAAGGAAATTTGAGAAGGATAAGGTAATGATTAATTAAATTATCTCATAATAACTGAAATATGTGGCTTCTATTCTAATGATATATGAACTAAAACAATCATTTTCTTAACATGTTTGAAAGATATGAATAATGGGAAATATAAAAGGTGGGAAAAATATTGAGAAATAAACTTTATTATCAAGGG
>JARHVA010003936.1:1627500-1771069 GCA_037957365.1 Torreya grandis | reverse complement strand
GGGTGTGGGTGAAGAGTGCATGGGCACCCAAAAGGGTAGGATCACATGGGAGGCCTACTAGGGTTGAGTTAACACCAATAGATTTGGATGCATGTGATGCATCTATGGATATTTTTGATGTAGATGATGCTACATGTATAGAGGCATATAACACATGGGATCCATTCTATATTATTGATGGCGGGCATGCCTTTGACTATGAGGATCTTGCTCTAATCTTGATGATGGGAGGTAACCATTGATTATATCTGAATCATTGGGCTAGGAATCAATGGGATCCATTCTATATTATTGATGGAGGGCATGCCTTTGACTATGAGGATCTTGCTCTAATCTTGAGGATGGGAGGTAAGCATTGATTATATCTAAATCATGTACAAGTTTGTGATTATTTTATATTTATTTGAAAGCATATATCTAATGTAATGTTGTATTTTAGTGTAGGTAGAGTGGGAGGGCTCATAATGAACCATAGGCTAGTGCAAGGAGTGGAGACTGGGTTCTTGGAGACCATCATTGAGTCTACACTCCATGACCTTACATGGCATATAGTTGATGATGTTATGGAGGAGGGTTTGATAGAGTGAGTGATAGTTACAACTGATGTTTATGCTCATTTTTTGATAGGGCTACTATACATATGACTACATATGTTAGGGAAGTAAGGGAGAGAGATGAGTTGAGAGCTAAGATAGATAGGCATAGGATGCCTCCACCTTATTATGGATTAGTGAGTATAAGGATTATGGATGACTACATAGATCTTTATAAGTAGTATGTAGACTTGTGTGAGGAACATCAATGGTTACTAGAGTGAGAGAGCTAGTGTAAGAGGCATTTGGGAGCTCAAGGAGGTGCAGGGTCATCGAGTGCTAGGATGGACTATGGGACTAGTACTAGAGGAGAGAGTGAGACTAAGAGTGAGGGCATGATGCCCATTCATGATTGATTGTATCTTGATATGTAGTATATGTTTTGAAAACTTTGTTATATATATATATATATATATATATATATGGATACTGGGTTGATTTTGATTCATGCATATTGTGTTATGGATTATGGAATATATTGGTATTGTAATTTATTGATTTTAAAAATAGTTGATCTGATATTGATGTTGAAGGTTGTATATGTTTGGAAAAATGGTACTTGGGATATGTGATTTGATTGTTCATGATATGTTGATAAGTGTGATGGTAGGTTTGAATTTTAATCATATGTGAGCAAAAAGATTATTGGTTTTGTAATTGGTAGATTCTTTGGATAAATTTTAGTTGGTTTATGTTGAGTAAAAATATGATTTGGTAAGATCTAGATTTTGATAGGCTAGTTTTAGCTATAGATAGTTGTTGGGAATTAGGAATGTTAGTTTTTAGTATATGGGGATGTAAGATAGCACATTTTTCATATTAATTCTTCGAAAGTGGCTCAAGCATACAAAGGATAGCTAGGCCTTTGGCTCCATCATTACCATGTTAAGTGAAGTTAGGAACTAATGCTGGTATGAATATGTGTCATATCAGTCTCTGAACCTTGATGGCCATCTAAATAAGTGCCCATAATGCCCATGATATGTAAGAATATGCTCTATATCTAATACTATCTACTATGTACTAACTTTAGCTATATGTGGATATTTTATAAAATTTAAATTTATTAGATGTGTCATGGAAATTGGGTGATGTGAAGAAGGCCCATCTATCTATAATTGTATACCATATGACCTCTATATTGATGTGTATGATTGAGCAATAGATCAAGATGGAATTGAAACCTATGATGGGGGTTCATTTAATCTTAATCATAGTGGGTTTTATATGTGAAATACGTCCCTAAAAATCTCACCAAAATGAATATCTCTCTGGAGTAATACTCTATGATGTGGGTTCATTTAATATTAATTGTAGTGGATTGCTACATGATATAGGATGTATAATATTTGGCCATGGTGAATATTTCTCTTGAGTGAACTGTGTTGCGATGCCTATGACTCTGAAGGATATGTATATGGAATTGCACTATGTAATCCTTAGACTATGATACTATATGTGGTTGTTCTAATTGTACTAGTTTCTAAGCCTTTTGAATAGGTGGAATAGGAGATCTCCTATGAGGCTCTATCCTAAAACCTACATTACACTCATGATGAGTGATCAATGATTCCTATAAAGGAATGTCATGGGATGACTCAGTCATGGATTAATGAGGTCTATGGATCCATGATGGAGGAGATATTAGTGCCCCCCTATGTGAATGTTATGATTTCATTATCAATACATTTATTAATGTAATCTCTAAGTCTATAAAAATCATTATCTCTATGTCCATAGATATGATGATATGTAAAAAAGGGTCAATGTGGCTATTTTTGTAGGAGATGTGGATCTCATTGATGAGGAGAAGGCAATGTGACTAACCTCCTATCTAATAGTGCTAATAATATGACACATTGGCTATCTTGCTCTGAATAAAACTATAGTGGTGCTTTGATGTTATTGTCTTTAGTGTATATTGTAGGTTATACTCTAGAAACTAACTCTGTATTCTTATTTAGTTGATTTTTTGGCTGTGGTCTCCTATCTTGTTTAGGACATGGTGGATGATTTGTGTTAGGAGATATATATGTAGGTACTATTGTGAAATCTAGAGTAATCTGATCATCTGAATCTACCTTAATCAATCCCAATTTATTTTCCAAAGATAGAACTATATAACATAAGTGAATAAAAGAGGAATTTATCTGATATAATATATACTTGAGGAGAGGTTGATGAAGCCCCTTAATAAATATATGTTGAATCTCTAAATCTACTAATTTGTATATCTATCTTATCATGTGAGTCTTGAACTGTAAGATATACTCACAAATGATTTGTCAAGTATCCTTATGTAATGTGCCAAGTTTTTCATATGTAACACAAGGACCAATGTTTTCTATGTAATATATTAGAAATGCCTCTTATAATTCATCATATGTGTGTAAGGAGACAATGGGGAGTAGATGAAAGAACCAATTATGTGCTTCCCCCACTGATGTCTATTGGAATAACTTTAGTAGAAACAAAGGAAACACATGAGATGGCAAAGCCTTTCAAAAGGCTTGAAGGTGTATGAATGGATCTCTAGTTCCATCAAAGTGAGGCAATGAAGCTTTTAAGAATGTCTTCAGAAGAGGGTTAGTATGTAAATCATTGGCATCCATCCAAGGCTTATAAAACCTTATTTTCCAAGGTAAGGAGATGTAATTGATGTTGTAATTCACCTACTACATGCATCAAAGAAATAATCTCCTAGGATGGTATATTATAATCTTAAAGTGGTTTATTTAATCATTGAATTTGATCAACCATGGGAATGCTACATTTATCAATTATATCATAAAGAGGGGGTGTGCTCACTATAACCTTGGGAGTAATGGTAACTTAGACCTTACTAGAGGGATATGGGATACCATTCTCTTTAGGTGAAGAGTGAGAGTTGGGTTATATTATAGCAAGGGGTGGCTTGGGAGATTCATTTGTGTCTTTATGTTTTAGTGAATGACAATCTAATTGAGTAGAAGATGTGATGTTATCATTAACATGTGCATTATTTGAAATAGAATCATGTAGAGAATTAGAAACAACATTTGGTAGTTCATTATGTTTGAGAGGAGAAATGAGAGAAGAGTTAGAGGCATGAGATGCATTTTCTTTATTCACTATTTGAATAATAATCATCATTATTCCACACATTATCAGAATTGCAATATTGTTCCTAATCACTCTCATTTTCATATTCATTTGCATATTCACTATTATACTCATTATAACTTCTAACATTGTTAAGGAGAGGTGTAAGAGAAGAATTTAATTCCTTTTGAATGTGTAATAAATTATATTATGAATGTTGAATACTATGTGCATCTATGCTATCCATGGATGGAGTGTATGCATTATTTTCATTTTCAATATGATAATTAAGAGAAGAAGAGTTATCGTTTAGACATTCTTTCGATAAAGTAGAGTTGAAAGCATGAGATGCATCATTTGAACTATGTATTGGTAATTTTATTTTATTGCATTTATATTGTTGTATTTTGAATAGAGAGAGAGAGAGAGAGAGAGAGAGGAGAGAGAGAGAGAGAGAGAGAGAGAGAGAGAGAGAGAGAGAGAGAGAGAGAGAGAGAGAGAGAGAGAGAGAGAGAGATTATGCTAACATGGAAGAAACTTATCACCAATAAGAGGTTTACTTGGAAGTGTATGACTAATTTGTTCATTTGGTGCATTGTGCATAGGAGAATGAGGTGAAATGTATCTTTCTCATTTATCAAAATTATTTTTTTAGAGAGGGAGTAGAAGAGATAGGTTTGAGAGAAGGAGATGCATCTAATTCTTCTTCACTATCACTTTTAAATGTATCATCATATTCCTCATTAAAATACTAGTAATTATCTACATTGTAAATGAAATTATTTTCCACATTTTTAGCTAATGTGCAATCTTGTAAATTTATCCATTCATTGTCATAATTATGATATGAGAGGTAAGAAGTGCCTTAATGTCCATTTTATTTATTTCACTAAAGAGAATATGTAAAATTACTATTAAGCAAATAAATGCAAAAACATGGAAGAAAATTATCACCAATAAAAGGTTTACTTGGAAGTGCATGACTAATTTGTTCATTTGGTGCATTGTGCATAGGAGAATGAGGTGGAATGTATCTTTCTCATTTATCAAAATTATTTTTTTAGAAATGGAAGTAGAAGAGATAGGTTTGAGAGAAGGAGATGCATCTAATTTTTCTTCACTATCACTTTTAAATGTATCATCATATTCCTCATTAAAATAGTAGTAATTATCTACATTGTAAATGAAATTATTTTCCACATTTTTAGCTAATGTGCAATCTTGTAAATTTATCCATTCATTATCATAATATGAGAAAAATTTAGAAATTGATCTTTGATATGAGAGGGAAGAAGTGCCTTAATGTCCATTTTATTTATTTCACCAAAGAGAATATGCAAAATTACTATTAAGCAAATAAATGCAAAAATAACTAGTAACATAAATATTTTGAAAATAGTTTTGACAATAAAAATTATTTGTAAGAAATTTAAAATGTTTTTCTAAAAATTGCAAGGAAAGATTGGGGTTAGAGGACCTAGTTTGGAGATATAAGGTTTTTGGTTAGGGTTTTAGAATTTTTGAAAATTATGGCAATAATTTAAGTTTTAGAAAAATAATGAATAGGATAAATACATAGAAAATTATACAAAAATCAGAATTTTGAAATTAAATTTATGCTCAAAATTCGAAGGAAAAACCTTAAGGGTACCTAGGGTTTTATATTTTTTCAAAGTAAGTTGGGTTCACCAAATGTTTTATTATTTTTGGGAAACTAGTGTTTAGTTCTTAAATAATAAAGTGTCTAGAGTAAGGGAAAAAATCTAGTTTAATATGGCTAAATATAGATTTTTATCAAATAATTTACATGAAGAAGAGAAATAGACTTTTCTGAAAATGGATTGAAATGAATGGTTTAAGAGCTATAAATTATGGTGCAAGATTGGGACACTATTACAAATCAGGATCTAGCCTTCATTTTATGATTTGATAGGAGCACTAAAATAGGATACTAATGGCACCAGTACTATGGTACACTTATATTATTGATATCTAGGAGACTAAATTTTTTGGGTTTTATTTTTTGTGTCTGTGTGACCCTACCTATGAAGTTTTAAAGGCTAGATGTCAACAGAGCTCACTATAGATCTGTTTCAATCTCTAAGCCTTGTATCTATCTACATGCATGCAAATAATAAATGCATCACTAGAAAAGGGAGAAAATTTGGTTTAGGGGAATAATGATCAAAAAATATATAATCCCTATTGTCTTGATCATTACCTACATTAATCCTAAATCTAGGGTCTTAGATCAAATGTAATTATCCCTTAAGGAACATGCATAATCAATGCCATTATATATACAAGAATAAACTTTTGCCTAGGCCCTTCCTTGATCAAGCATGCAAGTCTATGTGTGATGTAGAATAATGAGCTATACTATTGAATACTTTTAATTATGTAATATTCCAAAGTAGTAAGTGCTAGATATAAAATGTCTTGTGAAGTCCTTTATATAAGAGACTCTTATTTTGAATTTGGGATCCTTTTTTACATTTGGTCAACATTGAAAAACTTAAGGATGAAGCTAAGAAAGGGTCTAGGACTTATTATTCAAATGAAATTGACCTTTATATCTCAAAATAGCCTTGGACAAGAGCATCAAGATAGAACACTAGTGGCACTGGTGTTATAGTCCAATTCCAACGCTCCTGTCTTATAGGCTAGGGACCTATGGGGATGGAAAGATCATAGAAAACTTGACTTGGATGAGGTGTAATGACTATTTTAAAGGCTCAAGATGACTATAAATAGGTAAAAATGTGATTTGATCATGAAACAAGACCAAAATGACTAAAACAAAAGACATGGTTATATGTGAACAAAGCTCACATTCTCTAGTTGGAGTTTCTTATGAAAGGACTATGAAAATTAATGATATGTGTCATTTCTTGACTAATTTAGCATGTATACAATAAAAAATAGATATGGGAAAAATTGAAGACCATTTGTGAAGGTGAAACCAAAGTAAACATGGTCAAATTGTAGACTCATAGAAGACAGTTTAAAATCTTGAAAATTGATGAAGATGAAACCATTGCATCCTACCTATTGAAGGTTGATGAGGTTGTTAATATAATTATAGGATTGGGAGAAGAATTAAAAGATTCTCTTATTTTTAAAAAAGTGTTGAGATCACTAACTCCTAAATTTGACTCTAAGGTATCTATAGTAGAAGAGATGCAAAATCTAGACAAGCTAGAGATGGATGGGATTCATGATGTTTTAACTACCTATGAGATAAGAACCAATGAAGGAAGACCTCCCAAGAAGGAAGAAACTTTAAAATTTGAAAATAAGTTAAAAGACAAGAATAAAAAGGATGAGTAATTATTAGATGTTGATGATGATCAACTAATAGCCATGTTTACAATAAAGTTGAGATTTGGATCTAGTAATTAAAAAGGTAAGTTACCCTTCAAATGTTTTAATTATGGAAATATTGGTCACTTTGCATCGAAGTGTCCTAATAAGGATAAGATAAATCATGATGAATAACATGATGAACATCATGAATATGAAAATAAGACCTATAAGCTTAATAAAAACAAGAAAAATTTCAAAAAGTATGAAGTTAGAAAAGGAATTTCAAGAATAATAAATTATTATACACTAAGGAAGATAGTCCTTATGATGTAAGTGACTCAATTTAATTTGATAGTGATGATATTAGTCATGAACCTAAACATGACAATAATAAAACCTTGGTTATGGTCATAGAATCAAATAATGAGGGTTGTTTAAGTGAAAAAGGTATTATGGTTAATATGGAATTAGATCAAGAAGAAGCTAAAATAGATCTTCAGGCATAATTAATAAGTACACTAGAGGAATTAAAGTTACAAAGGAAAAATAATCACAATATAAGAGCACTAGTTAAGGAATATGAGGATAAAATTGGCTTGTTTAAGTAAAGGATGAGTAATTCTTTCAAGGAATATGATGATATCATCAATCAAGTTGAGTCACAGATAGAGGTATTTAATACTAGCCTAAAGGCTAAAGTGGAATAATACATTAGATATATAATTGAAATAGAATCCTTCAAAGATGAGTTGAATCAAACATATATCAAATTGAATACCCTTGTGAGGTTTGAAAAGAGAACTAAGGATCTAGATGACATATTGAGTATCCAGATTTCTGCAAGTGATAAGATAGGTCTTAGTTTGAAAGAAGACCAAAAGGAGGTAGCTCAAGTTAAGGATAAGATTTTTGAAAACAAGAAGGTCAAAATTAAAACACTTATAAAATAGCCAAATGTTATAAGGTATTCCAATTAATTCAATGCTTACTTCTATATGTGAAATTAGTTTGGTCATAGAGCAAGAGAGTGTACAAGACTCTTGAAGAATGAGTACTCATGAGACTATGGAAGGAGTCACATCTCACATCAATCAAAAGTTATGTATAAAGTGGTTTAATATAATTATAATTATGTAAGACACATTGTAATATTTTTTCCTAACAAGGTTAGAAGGCCATCTAGTTAAAACATGAGGTTTGAATCCTTTAGAGTGGTTGAGAGAAGACAAATGAATGTTTGCAAACCAAAGATAATGAAGATGAGTCATGATCAATCTATGAGCTCAAGTAGACTACTTTATATGATATATCATGCTTCAAATATGAAATCAAGTAAAAAATTCCTATTGTCATCTCACATTGATGATCAAATGGATGATGACGAAGTCAAACCTATAATGCAAATCAAGCCTAAAGGGGTATTAAAGGATATTAAATTAGAAGAGAGCATGGAGATATGGAAATCTCCCAAAATTGAGTTATTTTAGTTCCCTATGAGAAGTGGTGACTCTATTAAGATTCATTTAGACACTATTCAAGAAACATAAAAATTATCGATGTTTAGTTTGAGAGGGAGCTATTCAAGTTTATGACTAAGTTTGTTTTATGTTGAGAAGTGGTCTTATTATTATAATTCATTTGAAAGAGGTATGCTTATACTAACGGGGAGTTTTTTGCCTTAATTTTTTAAATTATATATGTTGAGATCTTATAAAAATAAGGTTTGGTTATGGTGGTCTATGTAGGTATGATTCCAGATGATAGTTATAAAGGACCCTTTGTCATTAGTGTCAAAGAGGGAGACGTTCTACGAAGGGAGTTTGACCAGCTTGGGGAGATGAAAGAAATCAGACTCAAGAATGATTTTCCATAAATGATAAAGGGGGAATTTTTTGAAAAGTGTTTTCATTGATTTCAAGTCAAGATGGATGTCATTGATGTCAAGGTCAAGATTCATGTCATTTATGTCAAGGTACATCTAGTAAAGATGAATGGTGAAGTGGTATGTGACAAGGAAGCCATGTGATAAGAGGTAATTTAAAGGAAACCTATTATCTCTATATTGAGAGATAATTTTTAGGTAAACTTATGATTCTTATAAGGTTTATGTCAATTTTTACTATAAGGTATTCATGTTTATGTACCATTTCTTGAGTATAAGGTTCTTGAGAAGGCTTGTGCATAAGATGCCTAGTTTGGTGCATGAAGAAGCATGGTGTCTTAATGAGATGAATGCACATAGGTATAAGATATTTTAGTAGGACACTTGATCATGTATATAAATAATTGGATCACTCAATAGAGTTTAAAGGTAAGTCTACTAGGGTAGAACCTACAAGACTAGCATGCAAATAGCCTAGTTCTAAACTCTACCTGACCTAATAAGTTGACATGAGATGTTTTTAATGCCTATGATAGATGAAAAATAGTGTTATATAATTTGAAAAGTTTATCAATAATTTTATTGAGGTGGAGGTGCTTCGATAATAGCTAGAATGTTTGATTCAAGGCCTAATGTGACCTATAGATCAAAAGTTTAGAGAGTAAAGAGAGAAATAGTGGCATGATGGGGTATTAGGATCTATTTCCAAGATAAGAATGGATAAATGAGTATTTAAAAAGGTATTTCATGTTTTTTCAAGTATGTTTACCAATTTTTAGGTTAAGATATTCAAGAAAAGGCATGAAATGTGGTTTTTAGGTTTCTTATGTGCATAGAATGAATAAATCTCAACCCAAAAAGAAATCTCATATAATCATTGACATGTGTAATATATACATGATAAATTAATCCATTAATTTTAGATGGGTAATGTTCTTATCTCAAATTTCCAATATTTGGTTGTTGGATTAAGGGTGTAAGCTTTATGAATGATCGTTAAGATTGTAAGATGGGCTTAATCCTCTCTAAAACCCTAATAGTGACTTGATATGGAATATCTAGATGGAAATGGATTAGAGTTGATTAAATGACCTAGTTTTAAGCCCATCTTACAATATTAATGATCATTCATAAAGCTTACACCCTTAATCCAAAAATCAAATATTGGAAATTTGAGATAAGAACATTACCCATCTAAAATTAATGGATTAATTTATCATGTTATATGTTTTGGAGGTCAATGGAAATATTAAAAATGTTTCCCATAACTTGACCTATCTAGCGCAGATGAGACAATGAAGGTGTAAGGTTGTGAGATTGGTTTGAAAGACAAGTATTGTCATTTGACCATGGTATAACTATATATAAGAGTTAAATAACTATCTAATATCATTAAAATGTATTATTATTATCTAAAAGTGTCTAAACAATGGTTGAAAGTCATTCTCACCATGATTGTGTTTGAAGGTAAAGTGGCAAATCTGAGTAAGCCAATGGGAGTGATGAGTTGGAGACTCTACGACCTTAGATTAAGAATCCAATAAATATATTGTTATTTTTTAATAAATTAATGTCATATATATGATTTTAATAAGATTTAAAATAATTTAAAGTGATTGAAATGGTAAAGCCAAAATGGGTTGACTTATCAAGATTTGACTGTGTATACTGAAGGCAAAAGATTGGTCTACAAGACCAATATTTGGAATTAAAAAATAAAATAGTTGTAATTGAGAGTGATATATAAGTGTTAAATAATATATTTTATATTTCATAGGTAATAGGAAGTATTCTTTTAGAGATTAAATTTCAAGTCTTCATGGTTGTGTTTGAAGACCAGTTGATAATTTTGAGTGGGTTACTTGTAGAGAAGGGTTTAGGAATTTATACCCTACGTTAGGAATCCTAATTAACATGGTGATGAATATAAGGTCATGTATATTACATATATTTATTTATTTTCAATGGTTTTTGGAAATTTTCTATTTTTGGTTTAATTATTTAAAATAAACTTTATGGATATGCATATGCTTAATATGAACAAGTACTAATGACGTGCTCCTAGTAGGGTTTAAGTTAAAAAATGTTATAGATCCTATATAAAATTAGAATATGTATATTTGGAATCCTCATGATGTGTCTATAATATGTAATGTGTTTGAATCCTCTCCAATAATATGAAAGTGTAATGTGTGCTAACAAAGCTTAATGGGATTATGTCTCCATAAGACCTAAAGGAGAGATAAGACCTATATGAGAAATTTTAGATCTAAAGGGACTCAAATAATATTTGATGCATGTATAATAAGTGTTATAAGATAAATTTTATGGCCTACCTAAATGTATAAGAATCCTTGGATGACTAAGAAGGATCTGAACAAGAAGAGTATTATATATATACTAGGCATTTTTAGACCTAATAAGGTGTGTAGAGTGAGAGAGTTGAAGTGAATAAAATAATAATAGGATAATGTGATATTACACAAGTGTTGAAACATATCAAATAAATGATATTAATTAGTCATAAACATCCATAGGGTTTCATGAGTGCTTTCAAGATAGTTTCAAGCCATAGAAGGGCTAATTAAGTGAAGAAGGTAAAGGACAAATTTTGCTTGTGTGAGAGGTAGATTTTGAGAATGATAGAGGAAAAAAATAACATCATCAGTTGTGAGATGGAAAAAAGATCAAGGTGGATATTCTCAGCGTGTTGATTGAGTGGGTGATTGATTAGCAAGGGGGTTGTATCCTTCTATCAAGTTGGTGTTCCTTGTTAGGTTGGTGCTCAACTAGATTTGATTCATGGTCTTAGAGGAAATATTTTACAAGATATGTTCTAGTAGGTTTTATTTCCATAGAGGGTTTCCCAAATATCTATTGTGTTCATATGTTTCATGATCTTCTAGATTGATGCTTATGCTTGCTAAGATGTACATGATTTTCTAAATGATCTATGATTGATTAAAATTGTTTAAAGTATTTAAGATTTACTCACCCTGCCCTCTCAGTAATTTTTCTTCCAACACTTTGAAGTCCATTAGGTTGGGTCTAGAGTCTATTAGACATGAATTTTTTTCAAAAATCACATAGACAGATAAGAAGAAGTTATAAAGATGTTTTAGGCATTAAAAAGAGTTTAGAAGAGAATGGGAAAAAGGTAAAGAACAAGGGGGTGTTAAAATATTATATCTTCACCTTATTTCAACTACCCTACCCAACTCTAAAGTTATTAAATAGTGGTTCAAATTTTGAATTTTCATAAATCCATTTGTGTTGGGTGGGAGAGTTAGTGGTAAGTCGAGAAGTATGTTAGAATATTGATAAAAAGAGAATGAGACAAATAAGAGTGATTAAGATGCATAAACATATGTAGCAAAAATAAAAGGTATGAGTAGTAGCAGTTTGAAAAAATAGAGAAGAGAATAAACATAGCAGAGCAGAGGAATGTATGATACAATAGTCTGAACATAAAAAGTGAACAATAAAATAGAATGTATAGAATACTTTGAGGAAGTGTATGACATTAGTTTTATCAAAAGGAGTGAGCAACATAAAATAAAAGGAGAAGATTTACATCAGTAAGAAGCAAAGAATAAAAGTGTTTTTATGATAATTAGTAGTGAGTTCTTGTAATAGATGAAGCTATAGTGAATCATTAGTTTATAATTAGTTTTTTTAATATATATTTTTAATAAAAATATAAACATATTTTTAATAAAAATATAAACATTTTTTTTTTGTTTTGATATATATATGCCTCTTCTATTTTAGTAAGTTTATTTTTAATTTGTCATTATGTGTGTATGTTGCCTACCTTGGCCTATATTTTTTTAATAACCAGTATTAGATTCTTTAGGTTTCTTAGGTCATTAAGACATGGTTACAAGAAATAGTTCTTGTTTTTATCCTTTGACCTTTGAAGGAAATAACTATGATGTATGGTGTATCAAAGGCTACACCAAACCAATAAAAAATGCCAACTCAAAAACATTTGATTTTATATAGAGAATAATGTAATTACTATGTATGAAACAATAACTTAGACCTAAATATCACTTGGAGTTATTATAAAATAACAAAATTATATTTTTGATGATTAAATATGCCTCAAGAAGGTAAGGCATTGCTCTTACCATTAATGTTTTTAAGCATATCCTCTTCCTGTTGTGCACCTATATGATGTGCATGTTATCTTATCCACATTTTCTTAGTGTGGAGAGTGAAACTACAAAACTAGAATTTATCTTATTCCATGCATTTAAATTGCTTAACAAGTTTCTATTTTTCCTATAGGGTCGATTGACATGCCTCATTTATCTATCCCAAACATTCTTTTGATTTTCATAAAATCATTTAATATTAATTAAAGCATATTTATATTTCCAAGACCACCTTAAGTGTTGATAATCTCCCTATATGAAATATTAAATACATATTAAGATATATATAGATCATTAATTTTAAGTACCTCTTCATATCTCTCTAGTGGGTTGATCCTTCTTTTTTTTCCTTCCTAGGCAAAGTTAACAATTTTTAAGAAAGTGGTTGATTAAGGGATTAATGAACCACATGAACCATATGTTTCTATTTTTTATAATACAAATTAAAATATATAATAGGGAATGCTATAAAATCATTATAGTCTAGGTGTACACAATTAATTTTTCCAATTATAGTTGACGTGTACCCAATTCACACATTAAGGAGCAGATGGCTTAAATAGTAGGCATTGTATAACAATTTAAATAATAAAATTATTATTAGTCACTGATCTCTTTTTTTAAAAAAATAATCCTTATAATTTAAGGTATGTATTAGTATTAAAAATACCAAAACTAGAAGGACCCATTAAATATCAATTTATAATTGATCTCACATGGTATGAGATATGAATAATGGGTCACAAGGTGATAGTGAATGGGCTAAACTACTTGTTCTCCACCCTCAAAATATTATTTATAAATAACCTATAATATAAAGGAAAAATTCATGGCCACATGCATAATTATACTAGGCTACAATAATGCCCTACATTATGTAGATAGTTTATGTCAATGCTACTTACACGAGGAAGACAATCTATGAAATATACTAGCCTAATGAGCAATCTCTTCTATTTATAACCTCCACTTCCCACTGGTGATAATAATAAACAACATGGTATCATAGATCAATAGGCATTGATTATTATTTTTAATCAATATCAATATTTGAGTATAAACATATGAGTAATTTCTAAATAGTTATTATGCACTTTCCATTTATCAATAACTAGTTGTATCATGTATAGAGAGAAGGCAATCATTAGAGGTCATATGGTAAGTATGCTAACAAACTACTATTGAACCATAACCAAACACTGTTGATCTACAATCCATGACCACAACAATATGTAAACCACTAGTAACTAAACAAATGTACATCAAAAAAATAATAATGCACTGAAGGATATAAATACAAGTCAATCGAAAGAAGATTCTTTACAACAACTAAGGAGACAAAAATTCCATGGAATGACACAAAGTTTTAATTAAAATTTTTTATTTTTATTTACTAACACTTCTTAGATAAATATATTTGATGGTTCTATACCCCAAAAACCTCTTAGTAATAATTTGGAAGAGGTCATTTATTCCTCATGAGTTTTTTAGGGTTGTCATTATCTTACCTCAAAACATTAGTTTATATTCCCATTTAAATATTTGAAAAACCTTTCTAAACCCTCATTTTATTTTATTCCTTGATTTAATATTTTATAGCTATTTAATCATAGTTAAATGTGTATGAACATTATTATTAAAACTTGAATTAAATCCACTTATCTAATAGATTGTTTTCAATGTGTTGTAATAAATATTGGGACATAAAGTTGATTTGGATTTCTTTCTAAATATTCTCTAAAAAAGGCTAACCAATATTTTCCTATTTTAAATATTTTTAATAAAAAAACTAGTCAATAACTTGAAAACATATTCAAAATCTAGGTAAGGTGCCATGAAGGGTGCTATCGACTATAAAGTAGAAGAAAATACTTTCTGGTCCCTTTTCAAGGCGTATGGATAATGAGATAGTAGGCACTTTAGGTGTTCATTATACTTATCAGGAACATCCACCACTAACATCCTATCATTCTCATAGAATGGACACACACCCTATATATAATACCATTGGTGTGTATCATACTTAGTGCCAACTAGACCTCTTATCACTTTATCGTACTAAGAGATCATTTATGATGAGTTATATTTATATGCACTCTTTTTAAAAGCTTAAATTTATTGTCATCCTATTTAGAGTGTCATGGTTAACAACAGGCCAAACATTAATATGTGTACTATTACACTTTTGCATCACTTGGGTTATTCAAATCAGGATATTTCTCTAACATATATAGTTATTAGTAGCTTTAGTGCCCATGTCTAGAGGCTTATCATGGATATCATACTTCCATTATAGGTTGGTCCCACACATGTGTCCACTAGATTCATAGTGGTACCTAGTACCCACACATTTGATATGTTATTGGCTAGGCATTGTATATAATAGATTTGAGCCATCCCCTCCACTATACATAGATGTCTTAAGTATAGATATGGTAATTAGGCTGTTATAATTGAGGGCCTTCCATATGAGTATCCTTTACCTACTTCATAACCAACTACATAATGGTTAGTAGTAATAGTTTCATCCATTAACACACCTTAGATATCAATTGAGACACAAATGCAGGTGAGGTCTACTTATACAAAATTACCACATATATATACTCTCCCATGAATATCTTTATTAAATAAACCCTACATGATAGATATGTTATGTATTTTATAGAGTTTCTCTCTACCCAATTCACACATAGATATGTGTTATTGAGTCTTCATAACACTTTAAATAGAGCATCCATGACAATTAAATTTTTTTCCACTAGATGGGTCTAAAATATCCCATAGTTCATAGGCCATTTTAGTCAGCTCCACAAATTCTTGGACACACTTTAAACTATATGTTAGCCTATACATTTATTTCCCATATCAAAGATACTTCCTCACACACCACGTTCAATCACTCTTCCTTTACTTGATATAAGTCACCTTGATAGTGAGTCTCTGATGAGATTCATCGATTAGTATGTTCTCCTATTCCATGTACATAGATTACTTTATCTTTCTCTTTGTGTATAGTTTTATTTCATGTTCCTTGTAAATAGATTATACAAAAAAAACATAAAAAAATATAATATGTTCAAAAATACAAATATATTCAAATATTTTGTTAGAAAATATAAATTTTAGATTATATGCATTTCCATGTTTACATTGCTTCTACTTTTTAGGTACTACATATGTTATCTACACTAGTATATTTAGTTTTATTACACAAATATTCTTCACTTGTTTCCTTTGAGTGTTCATATATTACTAAAGGACTCTAGTCCTCTATATAGATCTAGATTTACTAATATCTACTCATTGAGGACAAATACACATATACAAAAATTCAACATTAACATATCAACCCATTGTGGGCATCATACACATAGCTTTCAATTTACCAAGTTATATATTTCTATACTCCACATCACATATTTAGCATTGATTATATATTGATATTGATCATAATATATGACATTGATTTTTTGTTGACTACTAATACTATAGACTCAATTTATGTACATCTTTTATCTTATACATATTTGTACCACATGCTTATGCACACTTTCATTTATTGATTTGATAGTTTATATTTTATTATGTCTCTTCACTTATACATCTACTCAAGGGCATTTAAATATGCCATTATTCTATGGATATAATCAATTTCCTTTCATTGTGTGTATGATTTAGATATATTACAATTGATTTAACCTTTTAGGGTTTTACTATGTAAATCCTAATGTTTATATAAAAGAGATGAGATGTCTAAATTGTAGACACCTAAAACTAGCCACAACTAGCTTGCGACCAAATTTCAAATTGATTCCTACCAATAATTACAAATTAACCATAAAAATCATTAAACATCCCCAATTTACTTGTGGGTCATTCATCAAAGCTAATAAACATGTCGAGACATCCCTAATTGGGGTATTCTATCATATGCAAAAATAACCTCTCACGGATTCATCTATAATCACCTTGCAACATCATAACTATCAATTTATCCTATGGAAATATTAAGTGGGGCACTTCCTCACTTGATAAAATATTAATAGAGATAAAAGGATAATTTAAATCAATTAAAAATCTAAACAAGATTAAATGCTTAGTTGAATTATCCATTTGTAATTAATGAATATCTAAAAATAGAAATTCCAAAAATCAAAATATCAAATCCTTTCATCATTGCATTTATGAGTTGTCAAGATCATTTAAAATATCCTAAAATATATAATTTCATATCCATGCCTAGTAATTACATATCATAATTACTCAACAACTATTAACTCTACTAAAGTTTGTTTTAACTCATTAAGGGTTAGTTTGAACCCATTCCAAGCCTAAAATTAACCTTGACTCACCTTGGGTGAGAATTAATTATAAAATATATAAATACAAGTCCTTGCCTATTAAATTCATAATCTATTTTGGTGAAAAGCTATTATGCAAAAATATCTTCAGTAAGCTCTCATAAGCCAATGTTATAATGTTAATTTGGAGAGAGACAAGCTTTGCAAGTAAGGTTACCATGCCAAGTTCTTAATCCATGCAACATAAAAGCCAAAGTTATAAGGAGAGAAGATCCAAGCAAACTTTATTGTCAAAGAATTCTTGATGCACAAGTCAAGCAAGCCATTTGGAGCTTCAAGGAAGGTAACAGAGTTGTTTATTTTGTATTTTTGTTGTGCTTTCATCTATTTTTTATTACCTAATCTCTCCCTAGTGTCTAAGCTATAGGTTTTATTATTTTAGTGTGTTAATTTCATTTATTTTATGAGACTAACACAATACTAACCTCCCCTTTATGTCTAATTCCTAGTTCACATGTTGGCACACCTAGTGGGATGCTCAATGATACCATATAACTAAGTATATTAATATGCTACTTCAATTTTGCTATTGGATGCTTAAAAATATTTATAATTAAAGTTTTTTGTTCATTTTTACATTTTTATATTCTTATCAACTCATAGCTTATAGGTGATCAATGCCATTTTATTTCAACATTGGTAGGGATAAATTCCAATTCTCCCATATCTACATTGATTATGCATATCATTGATCAACATCAATCTTTATGAACCAACATTGATCATTTTGGATCGATATTGGTCCCTATGTAGATCAATCAACATCGATCTATGTGGACTGACATTGATCCCTATAGACCAACATTGATCTTTATGGATTAATGACAATCCATATATGAGACAAAAAGCATGAAACATAAGATCTAAATCCTAAATGTTTTCTTTTTTCACTTAATTTTGATATTATAACTAGGCAAACCCTATAACAAATTGTAGGTCCTAAGGTAGAAAAATAAAATTTTGAACGTGGTTAAATCTTACACAATTTGTCTCTGGTGTTTAAAATGAACTTAGTTCTTTCCATGCCTTAGTTATTTTATAAGGTTTGTAAATTCCATTAAATAAATAATGCCAAGGGAATAAAATTTCATAACATACCTTGTTTTGGTGCATTGAAATTAACTTTCACATTTACCTACATACTCTTAAAAGTTGTTCATTTTATGCTCATTTGCTGAAAGTTATTTGTTTCTAGAAAATTGAGTGATGTGTGTATACTCTCCCCCATTCCCCTTTAGGGAAATTAGATGACCAAAAATTATTATTATTTACTTTGGTTTATTTAGTCCAAAAGTTTTAAAATAAAATTGATGAGGCCCTCCCCAAATATGTATGGTTTGGGTGACCCCAAAATGGCCATACACTCTTTTCATTTGTCTTTATTTTCATGCATTTTAGCTTATGGACTGGAGTTCATCACCTCCTCATGGGTTATTTAGGGAAGTGTTGACCCAAGAATTAATCTCATAACATCATTTCAACCCTACTCTATGTTGGGATACATAAATTGAGCTAGTGAATTGTTGAGATGGTAGTTTGAACGATTAACTACCTCTATTAGAGACTTGCCCTCGAAATCTATGATCAACTCAGACATTAGACTATACTTAGTAAGGAATTGATGGAGTGAATATGAAAAGTATAAGACATTTTCATAATAATCTAGTTGATTTATATCTAATTTATGTGAGAATCTATTATACTATCCACACTTGGGACAATCTAGAAATGAAGGAAAATTGATAGTTTACAATAAGCCCACTTGTCACTGGCATACTATTGATGTAGGGAAAGTATCCCAAAGTTCTATGTCATAGTAAAAACTATTGATAGAATATAGGGCCTATAAAATCCTAATTTTTATGAAATTTTGCTTTTTGGATTAAGTTTTTAAATGTTCTCAAGAGCGAGTATATTGACAGAATTTAATAGTATTATGTAACCTTATGAGTTTTAGGATTTAAGACATTACACTTAGGTGTGTTTGTCATTGATTCCTTTCTTAAATGGTCTTGGGTTAAACTATTTATTTCAAAATACCATACCATATCAAAATTAGTCTTGTTTATACATCACTCCTTTTATTGAGGAGACATTATACTACCCACTTGACATCGTGGATGTGCCTAAATATTTTGTAAAAAAAAATTATATGTGTCATTTGATTTGAAAGGGATGTCATTATCATGCCCAATTAATTTCCAAATATTATGCATTTGGGTCTTGAAATAAACATTTGTAACATATTTAGAGCATAATAACATCATTACACTACTTGAATTATTTCATAGACATGTTTACCTTGTATCCAATTTCCCATTTCAAAACCAAATCCATGTGTGCCTTTTGGATCTATACCTAGTATTGTTATGTTGTTCATCTTTGTCTAGATTTTTATCTATTTAAATAAGCCTAGTTTTATAAATTGAGTTTTTAATTAACCTTGAAGAAGTTTAAATTCAAACATTGATTGATTTTTGCCTATGCCTTGTGTACTTTTGGCCTAGACATTGATCTTTCTCTTTTGGGTTGTGTAATTTGAAAACTATTATTTGTATATTTGGGAGAAACAACCTATATTTCATGTTCCTAAAGTTTCATGCCTTATAATAATTGACCAAGTTCATGTCTAAATCCAAATGGATAGTTTATGCCAACCTGTTTCAGATTGATAGATTAAATATCTTACCTTATTTTGTTTAAAGCCTAGATTTTGTGCCTTTTCCAAAATACCTATCACATGCTTATTTTGATCCTATCTTTTGTGCCTTATCCAAAATACCTATAAATTTTTTTTTCTTCAGATTGGACTTGTTTGAAAATATTTGTACCTAGAATTTGGCATTTTGGTTTATATAAATCCACTTAACCTTTTTCTGGAAAACATTTAACATTAGAAATTTGACATTGGACTATTTTAGACCAAGTTTTAGAATAGACATTTTGGAGATACATCTCCACTTATAGACCAATTTAGACTATGTTTAGACAATTTATCCTTTGGACCTTATTTTTTATAAATTGTAGAAGTATAGTCCTTTTTGTGAAGCATTCATCATTAATTTAGATATGTCTCATTGCATTCATATAGGAGCCATGCACAATCCAAGTTATGATAATGTGGTCATACAAATTGACTTCGATCAAGACCCTTATGGTGAGGAGGTGGTTTCTGAGATGGATCCATATCCTCCTTACAATACTCAATCTAAAGAATAAATCCAAGATCCTCAAGCACAATATGTGTTGATACCTTGTTTGGGTAGATTAACATACCAAGTTCACCCTTTTATGACTAATGGCACCCGATCCTCAACATATGCCAATAAACCTCCTTCAAATTATTTGAGAAACCAAGTTCCATAATGCCATACCATCACCATTCCAAGACCTCATCATTTGGATCATGATAGAAACCAAACTTCCTAACAACCTACCATCACCATTCTAAGACCTCATGCTTTGGATCATGATAGCAACCAAACTTTACAATGCCCCACCATTACCAATCTTAGACCTCATCCTTTGGCTTGTGATAGTAACCACACTTCAAAATACCCTACCATTACCATTTTAAGACATCATCATTTGGCTTGTGATATGAACCAAGCTTTGAAACACCTTACCATTACCATTCTAGGCCCTTCCAAGTATGGTAGCTCATTATCCCAAATAATTTATGAAATCATAACTCGATGAGTCAAAATTATCATCTTAGGCCAAAAACCATCCTTATTCATATCATTATCCAACCATTGAAAATCATTCATCTACTATCACCATCCCCAACTTTAGTTAACCCATACCAATCTTTGATCCACAACCAAGACAATTAGTACCTCTCTAACCAAGATAATCATTTGAAGACCAAGATATGTTCAAATCTAGTATTTTACAACTAATTTTAAACCAAGGCCAATAAAACTAACCAATCCATGATGTTTTTGTTAAAACACCTATTTGTGATGAGTCAACCTATGATGAATCACCTTTTGATACTATCCCTATTATCAAGGAATCTCACTCTAACAAGACAATCTTTATTGAGTTACTTATTAGTGATTATAACCACCTTTGGGAAAATCATTATCTTGACCATTATCCTATTTTTAAATATCCTCCCTTTGATAAGCTAGTCTCTATGGAAATATCTCTTAACCTTTTCCCCCTCATTGAGGAGACTCACTTTGATAAACCAGTTTTTGTGGAGCCTATTATGCAATCATAGGTCATTACTTATCAAATACCAAAAATTCGATATTACATTATTGTAGTAGAATCCACACCAAATGAAGAATCAAAATTAAGTCAGGTTCTATTATTGAACTGACATCAGATTTAGCATTAGAAGAAAAAATCAATGTTAGTCTCAACATTATATTTAGAATCCTTTGAGTTAGAATCAACTTCAAAATTAGAATACACATGCCTTATAGATCAATTTGAGTATATTTTTGATCCTTTTATGGTTTTTAAGGATGATCACTTCAACTTTGACACAAGTTATCCTAGTATCTTATATGAGGATTGTGCAACCTTTTTCCATTCCAGTAATATTCCACATGCCATTAACACCAACTAACCTAGAAATTATATTGAAATTACACCTCCCACAAGTGTTTATTAGGACTAATAGAATCATACTGTATTGAAATGCATCCATGGTGACATATCAGTCGAAGAATATTAGGGGGATGAAGACCCCATTCATGTAAAAGAACAATCTCCTAGTGAAACCTTTCTAGAGGTACTATGGGATAGTCAAATTCTAAACTCAACATCCTCTAATGAAACCTTATGTTAGGAACTAGAAGAAAATTAAAGACAAAATTTAACATTCCTTAGTGAAACCTTCTTGGAGGTGCTCTAGGAAAATCAAGACAACTTCATTGGTGAAAAAATATTTGATGTACCAATAGCTGAGCACAATAGTTCTTCACTAATTTATGAAGACATTATTAAATATAAAATTAGTAAATATGCCAATCTACAACATAATTAGATGGTAGCTACTCTCAGGCCTAAATAAAAAAATAATATAATGGTCCTATTGAGAACATATTCAAAACTATTTGGCCCCACCACAAATTAAATTATGTCAAATCTAGAATCAATAACATTATGTGTGCCTAAAAATACTGATTTTCATTTGTTTCCTAACCATTATATATTCCATTATCATCCACCTTTAAATCACCAAAATAGACCTATCATCCAATATTTATCCATATTTATCATCCCTGGCCACACTTTACTTTATAAAGGTTATGAATATATCTTGTATTGATGTTCGAAGGAAACATAATCAATGACCAATGAAGATCACAAAAACATTATTAGAGTCCAAATTTGTAGTAGATTCTTGACAGAGCAATTATTCAAAAGAGGTGTGGGATATAAATTTCTATGATTTATTTTTCTAGTTGTATCATATGTTGATTAGGACATGCATATCCACATTAGTAAGAATAATAGAATCATTTACATTTTTCTATTTACCTTGACTTTTTCAATTTCCATTCCCCTTTCCATTGTTTCATACCCTACCATTTACCTTCTCTTCTCACTTGGGGGAAACCCTATTCCCATTATCATAAATTTCAATCCTATCATCTTATTTATGTCATACCCTATACTATTTTACCATACAATTTCTATTAAAAAAACTTATTTTTATGTACGCTACCTACTCTTTTGACCTTAGTTTCATTGGTTCTTCTATCACCTTCTGCAAAGGGATTTTGATCTAGTTTCAATTATTTTAGAATTATGTATTTAACTGCCAGTTTATGAAAGTATTATGATAGTGTATCTATAAATTACATATTTAATTTATGTTTTACTAGTGCCATTGATTATAACTACATTCGGTAAAATAAGTATTCCACATTGTGTTACTAATTATAACCACCTATGGGAAAATTAGAATCATTCACCTATTTTATTGTCTCTTAATTATAACTACCTATGGGAAAATTAGGAACAACACCTTTTATCATGCATTATCACAAGACCTTGCCATTACTATTATCATTTGACTTTCTATTTGTCCAAATTTGTGAACTTGTTCCCTAGTTGGATCTCATCACATTTTGTGTTAGTGGGACTAATGTGATTTTATGTCCCAATGGGATTATGCATGTCTCACTCAATTCATGTTCAATTTTATTTAGTCCCCCTTTTCTATATGATCTCACCATTTTTAAATCAACCTGAGACACAATCTCACCATTTTGTGATCATATCTTGTCAATCTCTAACAATTTAATATACCTAAAAATTTCAAAAACATTCAAAACATTTCAAAATCCTAAAAATTAGAAAAATTGGCTTACCATCTCCTAGGGAGAGATAAAGCCTTCAAATCCAAAAACATTTGTCCTATTTAAGCCTAGTTAGTCCTCTTCAATCCTCAATATGAGGGGAAAATACATTATTCTTTTTAATCCACTTCATTTTCATTAAGGGTGTGACCTTCCCTTTTCATGTATCCTTTCTTGGGGGCACCACCAATTTATCATTCCATTGAGCTTTCCCACATATGTATTAACTTTTTTAATAATAGGATACTTTCTATTGATTTTAATTTCTATCTTTTTATGCATTTTTTTGCTTAGTTGTTTGTTTGCTTTCATTTTTATGCCTTGAATTAGCCTATAAACATTCATTGGGTGATTCCTTGCATGTTATTCTTGAGTCTATCCATATTCATATTTCAACATCATCATCATGGTTTTTATCATTGGTGCATTAATGTTAATAGTTCATTAGATCAAAAGTTAGTCTTTATGAATATTTAGGATACATTATCATGGTGTTTTATATCATGATGCATATCATCACATACTACAACAAATATCATCTTGGGAAATAGTACAAGAAATAGAGCCTTAAAAACGTCTCCTTGGTAACCTTGGTAAATGTTCCCACCCTCCTTGATCAAATAAACACACTAAACATTCTATTTGTATCAAAGTTAATAAAGATGAGCATCTCCACATTTTCAAGTACAACTAAGTCATTCACATTGATCAAATATTATTCTTATATTCTATTCCTCATTCCATTTTGTCTCACATTTGGGTGAATTACATTGGCCTAAGGTCCTTTTAAACTATGTAGGTCATGCTTGGATACATGACGTATCATAGGGATGCATATCATCACATGTTATAACAAATTTTAGCTTGGGAAATATTACAAGAAATAGAACCTTGTAAACTTCTCCTTGGTAACCTTAGTAAATCCTCTCACCATCCTTGATCAAATAAACACATTAAAAGTTCTAGTTATATCACATTCAATAAGGATAAGCACCTCCACATTGTCAAGTACAACTGAGTCATTCACATAGATCAATTCTTATTCTTCTATTCTATTCCTCATTACATTTTATCTCAGATTTGGGTGAACTACATTGACCTAAGGTCCTTTTTGACTATGTAGGTCGTGCTTGGATACATGACATATCTAAAGTTAGCTCAAACACCATTATTATTCCAATCATCTCTTTCATCACTTTGTACATCCTCATGTGCCTAGTTATTTATGTCCTATTTAGTCATTAGACCATTGCATCTATGTTTATATCCATTCATCTTTAATTAGTATAATAGATAATATCCTTGAGTTATGCTTCCAATCTAACCTACTAGGGAATAATAAAAAAACATTATTAAATCTAGGTAATATTTAATGATTATAACCACCTATAATAAAATCATTATTTCAACTTATCATCCCTACTTAGGCATAGACATGTGCCACTAATTATAATTTCCTTTGGGCAAATCAGTGTCTCAACCTTTGTTAATGATTATAACTATCTTTAGGCAAATCAATACTTTGTAAATCAAATGTATGCAAGAATTATCTAGATTGGATTCATCTAACCTATGGATTAATTTAATTCTTTTTCTTGATTCTTTTTTAGGGACCATCCATCAATCATATGTGTTAGTCACTCCCTCAAGAGGGCATCAATATAGGCTTCCTAAACATTGTTTGAAGCTTGTTCTTCAATCATTATCTTCTTTCATTATTAACAAACTTTTTCATTATTTGAGAATATGTTATTGTGCATATAAATTTCAACATCTTTCCGAACAATGACAAACTATAGACACATAAAACTAGCCACAACTAGATTTTGACTAGACTTCAAACTGATTCCTACCAACCATTACAAATTAAGTCTAGAAATAACTAAACCTCCAAAATTTATTTGTGCATTATTAATCAAAGATCAAAATAATGTTGAGACATCCCTAGTTGGAGTGTTCTATCATATGAAACAATAACCTCTTATAGATTCATCCCTAATCATCTTGAAACATTACATTTGTTAATTTGGCTTATGGACCTATTAAGTGGAGAACTTACTCACTTGATGAAATCTTGAAAGAGATAAAAGGCTAATATAAATCAATTACAAAACTAAACAAGTTTAAAAGTCTAGTTTACTTATTCATTTACAATTAATGACATCTAAAAATAGAAATTTAATAAATCAAATATGAAAGCCTTTCATTATTGCTTTTATGAGTTGTAAAGCTCTTTGATAATATTTCAAAATATCTAATTTGAGAGCCATGACTATTAATTAATAATAATAATTAGTTGAAAACTATTAACTCTACTAGACTTAGTTTTAACTCACCGAGGGTTAGTTTGAACCCATTCCAAGCCTAAACTCAACCTTGACTCACCTTGGGTGAGAGTTAATTCTAAAGGTTATAAATATAAGGCCTTGCCTATTGAATTCATAATCTATTTTAGTGCAAAGTTATTATGCACAAATATCTTTACCAAGATCTTTGATATAGTGTTATAATTCCTAAATTCCATGTAAGTAAGGTTACCATGCCCAAATTTTAAGCCAATAAATTAAAGCCAAGATGCCAAAGAGAGAATGAGCCAAACAAGTTTCATTGTCAAAGACTTATTGATGCAAAAGTTGAGAAAGCCATTCAATAAGCCATTTGGAGCTCCAAAGAAGGTACCATAGCTATGCCTTTTATGTTTTTGTTGTGATTTCATTTAGTTTTTGTTACCTAAGGTCTCCCTAGTGTCTAGGTTAGAGGTGTTAATATCTTAGTGTGTTCATTTCATTTTTTATGAGACTAACACAAGACTAACCTCCCCTCTATCTCAAATTCCTAGTTTAAATAAACTAATTAAATAAATATGCAATAATTAAGTACTAATTTGTTATAATATTTGACCTTATTTGAAATTTTAAAAATAGAAATAAATAAGCTTGAATATAGAATTATCTAAAAAATAACTATCACAAATGATCTAGGTTTTGACAATTGAGATATGGGCAATTTTGAGTGTCATCAATAGGATTATGGTGTTCATTTGCTCCTTAGATAGTAGCAGCTAGTATGGACAATTGTGCCATGTTTGTGTAGTTTCCTTCATGTGGTAGTATTATCCCATTTGTAGGACTATTCCTTTTTTCCAATATCACTTGTGACTAATTTTTTAGGTCTTGTTCATGCACTCATGAAACCTATAGATCTTTGTTGTGCTTGAAAAACTTGATTTAATAAACAAACCCTAATCATAATTGTAATTATGACATGAGAAATAATTGTGGGTTTATTATTAATATGGAATGAACATCCTCAACACCTTGCTTTAAAGATAATTTCCTACATACTAATACTCTGAAGAGGGATCAAACTCGATGTAGTTCTCCCACCTAGTGTTTGATGCAAGTGCAAGTAAATGCTAAAATGAGAGTGGGATTAGATGCCTTGAATGTGTTTGAGATTTGAAATGTTTAAAAACTAGGATTAGGGTTGTTGTATATGGTAGTATGCATAAGTAAGGTAGAATATGGATGAAATACCTTGATTTTACTCAACTTTGTCTTTGGTTTGGATAGATTTTGCATTTATTTTCCATCTAATATGTAGAGGTAAATTTTACTCATATTTATATTATTTTATTTCTTGTGTGGATAAGAAAATATGATTGACACAAAATTAAGAGGGGAACATATTTTAAAAAGTATCTTTTGGGAAGAGATAGGTCTAAGGATAATAATGCCTAGTTGGGGAAACTAAAGCCATGAGGCTCTAGTGTCCCAAATGTGGCACTAATGTCCTATTTGTAGAATACTGAGTAAGTTAGATTGGGATCTAAGATGATAGTTCTAGGACTATGTTTTGACTAGCTATAGGTGATCATGGTCTATTGAATGATTGAAAAAGTGTGTCTAAGATGATAAGATGGGTTTATGGCTAACCTAGGAATAGGCTAACTCAATCGACACTCTTAGCATCTAATTACCACTTTTAAGTTATTACATTTCCACACCATTATGCTAGTAATGAAACAAATTAAAATGACTCATATAAAAGAAAACTTAGCATACCTAGAATTACCTTTGAATTGAAGCCAACACAGATGAATTTAATTATGTCAATCTGGGTCTGCATATGTGGAACATGATCCAAACTAATGTCCTATAATGAAACATGTAAAAATCATTCCTTACTTAAGAGATTATCAAAAGGAAATGACTGCTAAAATAATGTAACCAAGTAAATCTAAGTAAAGAGAAAATAAAGGAATAAATACATCTCATTGGGTACATAAAACAATGCATGAACTTGGTGACAACCTGTGTGTGAGTGTACTTAGTGATCATATCATTAAATAGCTTGGAATGAATTGATGTCTTGTTCAATCCTCATATGGGTGGCTCATGTACTCAATCTAGTTTTGACTTCATCATTGCCCACCCCTACTTGGTGGATCCTAATCTCTATGAATAACTTTGATAAGACTATAAGTGTGTCTAACCCTCTCATGTAGGTGGCTCAAAAACTCAATTAGGCCATGAATCCATCATTTACCACCAATGTGAAGTAAATGCATATATAAATGTATTACACAAAGTGTGGAAAATATATAACTAAGTAAATCTAATTGTGTATTTAGCCTTATGGCCACTCGAGTATATTAGGTAGCTTTGGGCCACTCAAGAATGACAACCCCTATAAATGGCATAAGGCATGAATCTGGTGATAACCTAGAATGTGATATCAAGTGTATACAACATAGATAATGACATGGATTTTTACATTCCATCTAATCAACCTTGATGAAGTTGAGTATATGGAAACCAATGTGTTACTAACATGCCCCCAATCTAGTATTTAAGTATACTAAATCCAAACTAAGTACGTAATAGTTGAATCTATGTAGCTTAATTGAATGGGAGAGTGATCATGACACACTTGATTCCCATGAATTTGAGAAACTGGTATGAATTTGAGATGAATGAATGAATTTGAGATAAATTTAAACATAACTATCAAACCTATAATTGTATTTGTGTAAATCTATATTATACCTCATGTATTATTCTAAATGATATGAGGTGTCCTAAAGCTAGGGCTACAAGACAATAGCAACCTGTGGCACTAGTGTCCCAATCTAGGTGATAATGTTTTCCTAGTATTATATTTGAGTGATCTAGACTAAATTTTTAATCTCTTGTTCTATTTTATGTCTACCCTGAGTATGATGTACAAAACTAAGCTTGTGTGATAAAATGTATCTATGAATAACAAAGTAGAAGTCTAATATTTATGAAAAACCCCTATGAGTTCCCCCTTTTATAGGGTAGTTATGAAACTTGTGTAATAACTACCCTCAAAAGAAGTAGCTCTGCAAAATGTGTTAGTTAGAGCATGTACATGATGTTCCAATATAATTTACAAACATAACATTAGAATGTAAATGTATATAAGCATAAGTAGGTAATGTAAGATGTATGTTGTGATTTATCATTGGACAAGAGTGTAAAGATAGATGTAATCAATTTATAATAACAAATCTAAGTAACTACCTAGGGGGATGGGGCATGATGTCCATCAAGGCTATGAAGTAGGAAGGGTAGATGCATGAAGTCCCTCATGGAATTAAAAAATGGTGTGTGTATGTGTGTGTAAAAAGTAAATACAATTGTCATGGTGTATAATCATATAAGGAATCAAACATACAAACACACGAGGCATGCCAAAGATAGGCCAAAGGGATAGAATATAAGGGGCATGGTCACATATCAATAAATTTGAGAATGAGGACATATAAGGACATGTTTAAATGTCCACATATACAATTAACACACTATTTGGCATAAATCCACATAGAAGGACATATTTAAATGTCCACATATAGAATTAGAAAAACACACACAAGGTACATGGACACATGTCTAAGGCATACAAATAAAGAAGTGGTGTAGAGATAAAGAACAATGGTAAATTCAAATGCCTTTTAATATGGAAGAAACATATGAAACATAATAAATTTTAATCTAGAAAATAGAAATGAAAGCATGTATAACTATGCAGTAAAAATCTATGTAGATGATATAATGTATTTATACTAAGTCTAACTAGTAATAGTCAACAAAAAATATGAGCAATGAGGAGCAATAATCAATATCAAGATAAATAAATGATTACCTATAATATATAATACATGTAAAGATAAAAATTTGTTATAGAAACTATGTAGAAGTTGTCCCCAACTAGGTGGATGTATCAAATGTATAAGCATGGATCAATGTAAATGCTTCCAATGGGTATATGATAGCTGGTCCAGATCATTATAATGTACTAGAGTTATCTAGAATTCATTATCACTTGAAAAAATAAGTGAAGCATATGTGTATGATAAAACTCACTATACTAGGATACTTAGAAATATATAATATCTATCAAGTAGTAAAATTGTAAATATAACAATGAATACAATATGTAAAATTTATGTTTTTGAAATATTTGAATGTGTTTATACTTTAACATATATTACTTTTATGTTTTATGGATATAAGATATGATAAGAAAATGAAAATAATCTATATACAAGGAATGAGAGAGAGAAGGAAGTATGTTCAAGGGTAGGAACCATACTAACCAATGACTCTCGTGGTAGACTCACTATCACTATGGCTTATGTCAAAAGTAACAATGGTAATATTTCATGTAGTGTGATTGCTATGCCATAGTTATATGTTTTTATAGTAATCATTTGAGTATTGTTCATCATCAAAATCATAATGCCCCAGTGTTTTTTATGGAATTGCCTTATACTATGGAGTTAACCATTCTTAATTGTATTTTGGAATATTGATTGTGATTTTCCACTTTGAAACTATGCTTATCATAGATATATGGTGTTGTGGAGGCACATAGAATACTTGTTGTCTATGCATGATTTTTAATGTATAACTAAGGATCTATATTAATTTTTTAACATTTATTGTGTATCTAGATGTTTTGCCTTGATAAAATGTATCTGTGATTGATGTGCCTTATGATGTTTAATGAACCCCAAACCTTTTTGACTTATATTATCAACTACTAGAATAGGAGAAGTGATGCCTTAGGCCTATTTTACAAAACCATAACCATGATAATAATACTATTATAGACAATTTTAACCAAACCCATACCATATTCAACATTTAGCCTCATTTTGGAGAGGTAGTTTTGCTTGATTTATGTGTGCAGATTATATTATTTCTTGATTTGATTGTGCTTTTTTATCCTTGTGTTATTATTAGTTATGATTTTATAACTATTTTTATAATATTTTTAAGTTTTACCATTTTTCAATTTGTATATGTGCCATTATATGTTGTGTGGATGAAGTGTCATTGTGTGATTCATTTGTATCTATTATTTATTATATTTTCCTTTTCAATGCTAAACATGAATTTATGTGGTGCCCATGAATTCTATGATATGCAAAAGAATATATAGATATCCTCATTAGGTGTATAATAGGTAGGTTTATAAAATTACCCTTAATCATGTCCCTTAGTATCTCACTAGAGATTTTATTTGACTTTTGAATGCTTTTTGAATCACTAGTTGTAGATGTACTTTGTTATGATTTTGTGTTTTGATACCTAACATTGTTTGCCACAAATTGAGTAGTTGAATATAAATAAAAATGATTTGCACTATTTTTACCTAGAGGAATTTGTCTTGTAATTTATTTTTCCAATGTTGTAATATTTTCATGTAAATTTTGATTCTAATTTTGTAAACATGTAATTATCATGTTCATATTGATAATTTGATCACATAGAGTCTCACAAGTGCAAGCCCTCATTATTTGTGATTAAACATGTAGGCACACATTATTTGGATATTGATGGTATATGTGTTTTAATTGATGTGAAGTGGCATTGGTGATGAAAAAGTGGTTTGTGATGTTAGTGAAATGGAGCATGGTGGCATAGTGTGCTTAAAGGAATGGGATACTTGCAAAGATGTGCATAGGTGTTCTAGGTGGATGTTGTATGTCTAGATGGATCTTGGTATGATATTTTTTGACTTGTTATTGATGTTTTATATGCTCAAGCATTGACTTCATGTGACCTTTATGAGATATGAAGGTCAGGTTATGCCTTGTAGGCTTGGTCATGCATGGTTGCCTAAGGCAATTTGAGCACTATGGCTTGTGTGACATGGTAAGGAGCTTAGTATGCTTGGAATATACATGTTATACATTTATAGGGTGATAAAATGTTAGGTGTATGACTTTAATGAGGTGACAAGTGTTATGCATGACAATTTGGCTATTGGCCTAGTTGGCCTAGGTGGGCTAGTGAGATATTGTGAAGGGTTAAATAGTGATTTCAAAGTGATTAAACTTTTATATACATGGTAAATTATAAAATAGGAGTTTTAAAGTTTATTTAAAAATTTATAGGTAGATTTTTGAAGTAAAATTTATAAAAAGGATGATATGGCTTCAAGAGGTGCTAGAAAGGTGTCTACTAAGCCCAAGGACTTTCTTATGTTTGTTAGCACATGCAGGGTATGCATGGGGATCTAATAATTTTATATATGTTGGGGAGGGTACTTAATAATATTATACAATATTTTTTTCATTTACTAAGTTTATATCCTTTATGAATTATTTTTAAGAAGGTAAGTAATTTTTTATGTGCAAAAACCCTAGTCATAGACCTGATAGAGAAGATCTTGATGGTTTGGGATTAGAACTTATGATGATTATAGGTTTCATATGACTCATTAAAGTTTTTTAGAAAGTATTTTTGGTCTCTTAATAGTGTGTGGGTCCCACATAAAATGGGTTGTTAATAGTATTCTTATTTTTAAGGAAGATTTATATGAGTGACCAGATGATATAATGGATGATTGTTGAAGATAAAAAATTGTCTCAACTAGACATGAAAATTTTTAGTGATATTCATCATTCTATGTCAAATTTATAGAAGGTTAAATATGACTATTCAATATGAAAGAAATGGTGTCTTAAGTGAGAAAGAGTGATTAGAGTGAAAAGAGGAATTGGAAGGCATAATCAGTGAATAAGAATGGTTTTGAGATATTTGAGGTGATGTATGGGATGTATTACCTATATCCATGAGATTATTATTATTCCTAGTCACTTTGAGTTGATTGAATGGTTGACTCATAGTTGACCATGATGGTTTTGTTAGTAAAAGGAACATGTTTTAGATGATTGAGTTTGTTTGTAGCATAGATGGTTAGATCAAGTGTTACTAATTATTGGAGAGTGTTGAGGATATATTGAAATATATTTCTTAGTGATTTATAAGGTTTTAATAATCTTTGTTGATTCAAATATAGTCACACAAGTGGATTTATGCATTGTGTGTGAGGTCTTTGTCACATGCACTCGTGGAATGGTATAGAAAGCCTATGTAGAAGATCATGGCTGACCTTAGGGGACATGAATAACTATTATTAAGATATTTTAAAGTGATATGGCTGACCATAATAGTGAATGGTATATATACAATGTGCTTTATGCCATTTGGGAATGTGAATGAAGTAAGACAAGCAAGTGTGTGTATTATTTTTGAAGACCTTTTGTAAAGTTTGTTGGGGGTATTGGTGACCAATGTTTAAATGAGATTGATTAGAGGAAAATTTAATTAGACTTAGCATAATTTTATGATTCTATTGATTATTTTTATTATATTTATAAGGGTATATTTTAATATATGCAAAATATTTGAGGAGTTATTTGCTTGTGTTGAAGAGATAACTTGGTGTTGGTGACTTGTGTGGAGTTATAAACTTGGAGAAGGGTGTTATTTTAGGGTTTCTCTATCAGATTGAGAATTAATAAAAGTTCAAGTGTTATTCATTTGATAAGGTGTTGTGTTAGTGGTCAACATCTTAGGTAAGTTGGTGCTTATCATCTTTAAGGGTTTGTGCTCCTTATGAAGTGGGTTCTTCATTAAAGCCTCTTGTTTGTAATCATCATATAGGACTATAGTTCATTTTTTTATAGTCTTGAGAGTGGGTTTTATCCCCCATGAGGATTTCCCACATAAATCTTTGTGTTATGGTTTCATTCATGCTTATTCTTTGATTCATCTATCTTGTATATTGATATGATTCGTCAAGTAGCTTGAAGAGTTGGGAATTGGTATGTAATATTTTTAAATCATTGATTCACCCCCACCCCTCTCAGTGGTGTTTACCTCTATCAATTGGTATCAGAGTAGGTCCTTTTAGTGGTTTAATAGCTTGAAACATGATTCTAAGGTATAATGGCAAGTCAAGGAATACAAGGTGGTTTCTCTTCCAAACAAGATCCATTATTTAATGGTTATAACTATGCCTTTTTGAGTTCAAGAATGTAGAATTTTATCATGGCTCTAGGATTTGATGTTTTGTAGATTATTGTTGATGGATATATTGTTCCTACTAGTTCTACTAGTACTATTGATAAGAAACTATTTGAAAGCAATTAAAAGGTTATGAATGCTATTTATAGTTGTATATAAAAGATTGAGTTCTCAAAGGTCATTCACTATCAAATAGCTAAGGATATGTGGACTAAGTTAAAGACAATATATGAAGGAGACTCAAAGGTCAAGCTAGAAAAATTACAAAAATTTAGAAGATAGTTTGAGAATTTAAAAATGAAGGCAGAGGATTCTATGGCATCCTTCTAGAATAGAGTGGATGATGTGGTTAATATGATTAGGGGTCTTGGAGAAGATCTCAAAGAGGATGTTGTTGTTCAAAATGTCTTAAGATATCTATCATATAGGTTTGACTCTAAGGTATTTTCAATGAGGAAAGTCATGGTCTTATACTAATGAATATGGATGAGCTCTATGGATTTCTCACTGCTTATGAGATTAGGATAATTGAAGACAAACCTCATAAGAAAGATGTTTCTTTCAAGGTAAAAACCAAGCCTAAATAAAATAAGACACAAAGTAAGGGGTCTCATGGAAAAAATGTTGTATTAGATGATATATATTATGATGATTTAATTACATTGTTTTCAATCAAGTTAAAGATTAGATCAGGAAAGTATAGAGGTAAGCTCCCTTTTAAGTGCTTCAAATATGGTGAAGTAGGTCATTTTACAAAAAAATGTCCTCACAAACATAAGAAAGATGAGGATGAGGATCAATAGGAAGGTAAGAAAGGTTTCAAGTCTGATAGAAACAAGATATCATTTAGAAAGTTTGATGATAAAATGAAGTTCTATAAGGAAAAAAGAGCCTATACATAAAGATAGATGATAGTGACTCAAAAGTAGGGGATGATAGTTAATATGATAATAGTCATAATGAAATTGAATCTAAGGATGATGAAATCCTTTTGATGTCACTCAAATCAAATGTTGAAGGTGATTGTTCATATCAAATTGAATGAAACTAGAGTGGATTAGATGAATAAGATGAAGAAGACATTCCAAACTATGAAAGTGAACTAAAAATTGCTCTTGAAGATTTTAAAATTGAAAGAAAGGTATTTAAAGGTTTAAAGGCCAATTTGAAAGACTATGAAGTTTAATTAAGTATTTTGGAGGCTATGATAACTAAAGATAATAGGGAGCATGAAAGATCAATCATGTTCTTAAATTCCAAATTAGAGTCTATATCCTCAAGCCTAAAAGGTAAGAAAGAAGAGTGTTCCAAGTTGATTACATAAAACAAGTTTTTAAATGATGAATTAGAGAAAGATTTGAGTAAGGCTAAGTCTTTTGCAAAGTTTGAAAAAATCATAAATGATCTTGATAGTCTATTGCTGAATCAAAAGTCTTCAAGTGATAGGACAGGTCTAGGTTTCATTAAAAATCCATTAGTAGTATCTCAAACAAATGAGAAAAGCATTGAAGAGGAGAAAGACAAACTTGTTAAAATCAATACTCAAGCTGAGGGTGTTAGCTCCAACAAGGTAAGATATCCCAATGCTATAAATAATTTTAAATTTAATGGATACTATCATTTTTGTCATGAGTTTCATCATAAGACTAATGATTACAAGATGAAGGCTAAGAAAGTCAATATGCCTAATCCTATGAATAAGATAAAATGCTTTAAGTGTTTGAAGATGGGACATTTATCTAATGAATGTCCAAATAAGATAAAGCAAAGTGAGTCTACTACTAATAATATAGCATGTTTCAATTATCAAAGGACTGGTCACTTAGCCAAATTTTGTCAGTATCAAATAAGGATTGTATGTTTTGAGTGCAAGGGATTTGATCATATAGATAAATTTTGTAAGAAAAAGGGGAACCTTAATCAAGTGAAGACCAATCAGGCTCCAAGTTTTCAAGAGAGGAAAGACAAAGTCTTAAATAAGACAAAGGAATAAAAGAAAGTAATTGTTGATATGTCTGTAGATCAGGAATGTGTGTTTTTAAAGGTGGAGAGTGCTTCTTTCATTGAATAATTTTCATTATCTTCTCATGTTTTCAATAAAGAGATAAAAAATAATGAGAAGTTGAGAAAGGAAGACAAAGACAACCTTAAGATATGTATGGATCATTATAAAGCAATAGATGATGATATTTCCTATATAGATCAATCATTAACAGACCTTGAAAAGGTCAATTTAGTTGATAATATAGATTAAGACATGGTGGCATCCTCATTTATTACCTATTCAAGTCTAAAAGAGGAGGAGAAATTTTCAAAAATAGAAAAGGTAGTAACATGCAAGATAAATAAGAGTAAGACTGTGTTGACCAAAGAGGAAGAAGAATATGAGAAGATGTGGGTCACTTCAGGATTCACACTATTCTAAATCAGTCTTGAGGGATCAGAGCTCTCAATCTATGCTTCACAAGAGAGTCCTATAGATGAAGAAGCAAGATTGTTTATCTGAAAGGTATGTTTAAGACTTTTGGTCCTAAAGTGTCTTTTTAATCAATTTTTGATGCATTGGTTGAGTGGTGTTTTGAATAATAAGGATGAATCTATTTATATGAGGTCATGATGAAGATTTTCATGAGACATTCCAAGGTGGTTTGAGGTCTTGATGAGCTCAAATGTGTGTTTTATGGTCAATAGTTTGAGTTGACCATTTTTGGTAGTAATGACTACTTAAAAGGTTCCAATATAGCACTTAAATTGTTACAAGGTGGATAGAAAGGTATATAATATATGATTCAAGTTGGTTTTTTCATGTCAAAGAATGGTAGATATATTGTAGATTCTCTTAATATGCCTAGGTGTGATTTTGACAATTTGGTCAAGGTGACTATTGTAGATGATAACTCTATTTGCCTAGAATGCTTGGTTTCAAGGGTCACTTGAATAATGAAGATGTGTCATGAAATATGTTCTACTTAGGAAGGTCTAAACATGTGTTTAAGACATGTTCCAGGTGGTTTCATAGTAGATGAACATTTTTGTGCTAGGTGGAGCATTTTGACTGGTCACTGGCTTCTCTTCTCAAGAACATGTGTTTGGTGGCATAATGGAAGTAATTTTTCCTAAATTTGTAGAGGCTTAAAATTTGACATGGAAGTGAGTTTTGATTGTCTCTAGTTTAGGTGTCTATGTTGACTACAGGTTGACTTTTGATGAACTATTGCTTTGAAGGACTAGTGATTTGGGCATGTTTGGAAAAGTGGTCAAACTTTGGAGTTGGAGGATAGAATATTCAAAATTAGTTGAATGGGCCAAATGGGTATCTAAATAATAATTTATAGTGGTCTGTAAGTGAGTATATTTCACTTTATTCAAGTTTTAGCTCATTAAGAGGCCTAATTGGCTAGTAGGCTAAAGAAGGAAGTCTGCTAAGGAGGATGAGGTGGAGGATCATTCTTGGCATGCCTGAGGGGGAATGATAGTGTTATTAAAATATATAGTTTCATGGCTTTAAGTGATTATTTTAGAAATTTATAAGGTTTACGGTGGCCAAATAGGGCTAGAAGGGATCTAAGTAGGCCTAGTGGAGAAATTGAGCAATTTTGTGATATATTTCCAAAGAAGGTTAGCATTTTTGGTTATAGTTGAGCTTGTTTTCCTATTATAAGTGTGTTAAAATTATGGTGATATGATTAGAGTTATTTTTCTATTCTATATGGGGCCTTGTGAATGATGGTAAGTGAGATTGCATGGTGATTTATTACTCACGTTACTTTTTGAGTTGATAATATAAATTCTTGGAGCTCCTATAGGCATGAATTGGTTATGTAGACAAAAGGGGAGCTTTCAAAGTAGAGTAGGATCCTAGGGAGAGCTATGGTGCCTTGAAAATTGATGATAGGTCCAGGGATCTTGATAGCTTACAAACCAATATGAGGATTTCTCATGATTAACAAGTTATTTTATGGTATTAAAGGAGTGATTTAGTTTAGAGATCATAGGGGGAGCCTTAATCATTATATTCAAAAGGTGAGTCTTGTATGATGTTGGCTTTGAAAACATTTTAGATTCTCTACTTCATCATTATGAGCCCACTTTGTCATTTTGGCAAAGGGGGAGAAGGATTTGGTATGCTTCTATCAATGACAATAGGGGAGATTATTGGGATATTGATGGTATATGTGTTTTCATTTATTTCAAGTGGCATTGGTGATGAAAAAGTAGTATATGATATTAGTGAAATGAAGCATGGTGGCATAGTGTGCTTGGAGTAATGGGATACTTGTAAGGATGTGCATGGGTGTTCTAGGTGGATGTTGTATGGATGAATGGATCATGGTATATGTTTTTTTAACTTGTTATTGATGTGTTTTATGCTCAAGGATTGAAATCATATGGCCTTCATAAGGTATGCAGGTCTGGTTATGCCTTGTAGGTTTGATCATACATGGTTTCCTAGGGGGTTTTGAGAACTATAGCTTTTGTGACATGTTAAGGATATTAGTATGTATGGAATATACCTGTTATACATGTAATAGTTCTAATAGGTTAGGTGTATGGTTTTCAAGAGGTGACAAGTGTTCTACATGAGAGCTTGGTTATTGGCCTAGTTGGCCTAGGTGGGCTAATGAGGCTTTGTGAAGGGTTAAGGAGTGATTTTATAGTGGTTAAGATTATATTTACATGGGAAATGATCATAGAGGAGTGCTCAAGTTAATTTACTAAGTTAGAGGTCAAAGGTTGAAGTAAAATTTAGAAAAAGGATCCTATGGCTTCAAGAAGTACTAGAAATGTGTCTAGTGAGCTCGAGAAGGAATTTATTGTGTTCATTATTTGTGAAAGGTCTAGATGGTGAGATGATAATTTTTGAGATGTTGGGGAGGGTAATCTAATAATATTCTCCAAGAATTATTTCATAGAATAAGGTCCTATCCTTTATGAATGATCTTTAAGAAGCTAAGCAGGTTTTTGTGTGCAAAAACCCTAGTCTTAGACCTGATAGAGAAGATCTTGATGGTTTGGGCTTAGATGGATTAAAAGATAAAATATGATGATTATAGTTTTTATATGAATCCTTTAGGTTTTTTATAAATTATATTTTGTCTCTTGAAAGTGTGTGGGTCCCAAAAAGAATGGGTTGTTAATAGTATTCTTATTTCTGAGGAAATTTTTTATGAATGACTAGATATAATGGATGATTGTTGAAGCTCAATATTTGTCCCAAATATCAATGAAAATATTTAGTGAGATTAATATTTCTATGCCAAAGTTCTAGAAGGTTAAATTTGACTAGTCAATATGAAGAAAATGGTGTCTTAAGTGAGAAAGAGTGATTAGAGTGAAAAGAGGAATTGGAAGGCCTAATTAGTGAATAAGAATGGGTCTAAGATCTTGGAGGTGATTTAGGAGATGTATTACCTCTATCCATGAGAGTAGTATTGTTACTATTCATTTTGAGATGATTTAATGGTTGCCTCGGTTGACCATGATGGTTTTACTAGCAAAAGGAACATGTTTTGGATGATTAAATTTGTTTTCAAGGCAGATGGTTAGATCAAGTGTTTCTAATGATTGGAGAGTGTTTATGATATCTTTAATATATTTTGAAGTGATTTTTAAGGTTTGAATAATATTTATCTAGTCAAATATAGTCACACAAGTGGAGATATGCTGTGTGTGTGAGGTATTTATGACATGAGCTTATGGTATGGTAAAGAAAGCTTGTGTAGAGGATCATAGCTGACCTTAAGGGACATGAATAATTATTCATAATATATTATAAAGTGAGATGGCCAACCATAATAGTGAATGGTATATATACAAGGTGTTTTATGCCTTTTGGGAGTGTGAATGAAGTAAGATAAGCAGGTGTGTGTATTAATTTTGAAGACCTTGTGTGAAGGTTAGTGGGGGTATTGGTGACCAATGTTTATACAAGATTGAGAAGAGGAAAATTTCATTAGAATTAGCATAATTTTTTTATTCTATTGATTATTTTTATCAAATTTATAAGGGCATATTTGAATATAATTGAAAGATTTGAGGAGTTATTTTCTTGTGTTGAAGAGATAGCTTGGTATTGGTGACTTGTGTGGAGTTGTAGACTTGGAGAAGATTTTTATTTTAGGGTTTCTCTATTATATTGATAAGCAATCAGAGTTGAAGAGTTTTTTCATTTGATAAGGTGTTATGTTGGTGCTCAACATCTTAGGTAAGTTGGTGCTTGTCATCTTTAGGGGTTGGTGCTCCTTGTGAAGTGGGTGCTTCACTAAAGCCTCTTGTTTTTAATCATCATATAAGAATGTAGTATATTATTTTTTAGACTTAAGAGTGTGTTTTATCTACCATGAGGGTTTCCCACATAAATATTTGTCTTATGGTTTCATTCATGTTTCTTTTTCGGTTCATCTATTTTACATATTGATATGATTAGTTAAGTACCTTGAAGAGTTGGGAATTGGTTTGTGATATTGTTAAATCACTAATTCAACCGCACTCTTAGTGGCGTGTACCTCCATCCCACATCTTATAGGGAAGAGGTGTGAATAGGTTGAGTATGGGGAATAGTGACATTGGTATAGCTTGACTCATCTTGTGTAGGAATGATAGCATGGACTTGGTTAGAGGGAAAGTAGCTATTACCCTAATGGAGATGAGGAGGAGAAGGAGATTGCTTCTTCTACATAAGATATGAAATTGTAACTTGAAACATAGGTGTTAACTTATGTACTAAATACTCTATGTCTGTATGGGTTTTCTTTTTAATGTAATTACACATAGGCTAAAGATAACATGATATGAGATATGACATATATTTCAATTGATGTAAAGAATAATCTATATATGTGTTTATGTCTTTTATGAGATCATTCTTAATTAAAAGGAACAAGCACATAAATGAAAGCATTAGACTTGCAACAAAAAGTGATTGGTTTCTTCATTCATTATGATCATGATTATATGAATTAGAAGATATATGAATCTAAAATCTAAGTTTTGGAAATAAAATATAAGTATAAATAGAAAAGGATACAAACCCTAAGTGTGTTTAGGGTTAGGATTTTTTGAACCTAGGGTTTCTTTGAAATAAATTTGAATTATATTAAAATAAACTTAAACCCTCATATGAAATTAATTTATATTAACTAGGTTGTCTAAAAAAATAGAAAATTAGAAGTATGCCAATGTAAATTTATTGAAAAAAATTGGATTAATGTAAGCTAGGGTTTGCAGTAATATTCAAATTAAGCTAGGTTCACCAAATGATTTGACCTTTTAGGGTTTTACAATATAAAACCTAATGTTTAGATTAAAGGGATGAGATGTCTAAATTAGTTAAACAAATATGCAATAATTAAGTATTGATTTATTATAGTATTTGATCTTTTAATTTCCAAAAATAAAAATAGATGCGCATGAATATAGAATTATATTAAAAATAATTATCACAAAAGATTTGGGTTCTAAAAGTTAAGATATGGGAATTTTTAAGTGTTTTTAATACGATTCTAGTGGTTGTCTACTCACTAGATAGTAGCAACCAATATGGATAGTAATGCCATGTTTGTGTAGTGTCCTTTAGGTGGAGACAATGTCCCCTTTGTGGCACTATTCCTATTTTTTGGGATTACCTATGCCTATGTTTTTAGGTCATGTTCCTACACTCATAAAACATGGAGCTCTATGTTGTGTCTATAAAATTTGATTTAGTGTGTAAACCTTAATCCTCCCTACAAGTATGGCATGAGTAGTAATTGTGTATTTGTTAGTAAGATGGAATGGGAATCCTTAACACCCTTATATGAAGAGAGTTTCCTACATACTAATACCCTAAAGAGTGATCAATCCTGATGTATTTCTCACACCTAGTGCTTGAGGTAAGTGAAAGTGAATACTAGAATGAGAGTGGGCTTGAATGCCTTGAATGTGCTTAATATTTGAATTGTTTGGAAACTAGGCTTAGGGATGTTTTAGATAGTCATTTGTAGAAGTAGGTTATAATAAGGATCAAATACCCATGTTTTTCTCAACTTCATCTTTGGTTTGAATAAATTTTACATCAATTTTCCATTTATTGAATAGAGGTGAATTAGACTTGTATCTATAGGGTTTTTTTTCTTGTGTGGATAATAAAATAAGCTTAGGATAGCTTTAGGAGGGGAACACATTTGAAAAATTATCGATTTGGAAGAGCTAGGGATCAAGATAATAAAACCTAGTTGGGGAAACAAGTGCCATATGGTTGTAGTGTCTCAAATGTGGTGTTGATGTCTTATTGGTAGACTACTAAGCAAGTTGGATTGGGATTTGAGATGATATTTTAAGGACTATGTTTTGACTAGCTATAGGTGACTATGATCTACTCAATGATTGGAAAAGTGTGTCTAATAATCTAATATTGGTCTAGGGATAAGATCGGAATAGGGTAGCTCAAGTGACACTCTTAGCATCTAATTACCACTTTTAGGTGATTACACCCATATCCTTTTATGTGCTTCTTAATTATCCTTCCATGTGGTCCTAAGCCAACCTTGCTTGATCTTTGTATATGTGGACATTTAAACATGGAATTATATGTGTGCCTTTCTCATATTTAGTGACATGTGCCCATGTTCCTTGTATTATGGCCCTTTGGCCTACTTTGTGTGCATCATGTGTTTGTATGTATGCTTTTATGTATGTGTCTTATCCATGAAACTTGACTCTTGTTTCTTGATTTCACATCTAGTTTGTGATGTCATGAGGGACCTTGTGCATCTTCCCTTCATCTGTGGCTACCTTGATGGACATCATGCCCCATCCCTCGAAGTAGTTTACTTAGATTTTATTTAGATTTGTTGTTCATAAACATGATTACATTGTTATATCTATCTTGACAACCTTGATAATGTTGTATATCACATACATTGTACATTTCCACCTAATGCTTAGAATTTTTTACATTGTAATGTCATATATACACATTATATTGGTTGATCATGTAAATATCATATATTTTTAGTCTAACACACATAATGCATATATTTTATTTTGAGGATGATTATTTCAAAGGTTCAACAACTCCCCTTAAAAGAAGAGGCATTTACAAGGGTTTGTCATAGATAGCAAACCATCCTAGTGCATTTAGAACACAATTTTCAACATACAGACACATATTATAGATCTTAGACTCAACAAAAAATAGTGAAATATAGTCACACACACATTAATCTTAGTTTACTCAAAAATAAAACTTTTAGACAATAATTTAGCATACTACCAAATGTGTAGTGTGTTACATTCCATCCAATATGATATTTACTAATAGCATCAAACAAATAAGATTATAGAATTTTAAAAAATGTATAATATTTATTATTCAAATTTGCATAATATTAGTCATCATTTATCAGATATATACAATATATACTCAATTTTTACATATATTACATAGGTTTACTTAGATTGGAGCCATCATCTATGGAATGATCATTCCCATTTTAGTTTTAGATATGCATAGACATAAATTTATATTAATTAGTCTAGTATCTATATGTAAAAAAATCATAATTGGGGGCATGTGCAAGGAACATTATTCCCATATGTTCAGTTTTGGACCAGTTCTCTCAGATGGAATGACAACTCCATGCCATTCTTTAAATTGTATAATCTAGACACCATATGCACCAGTTATGCACCAATTTTGCACTATGATCACACTAGATTTACCCCTCATTATATCTATAATGGTTGGCATTCTTGAGTGGCCCAAAGCCATTTTTATTTTTTTGAGTTTTCATGTGGCCCCAAAGCTATCTTACATAGTTTTAGTTAAATCACACACTTTAAGATTCAAATAAATAAACTACACATGGGTAGGAAATTATAGATTCATAGGCTACTTGAGTTCTTGATCCACCTAGAGACACCTAAAACTAGCCACTACTAGCCTTCGACTAGACATTAGATTGATTTATAGCAACCATTTCAAATTAAGCCTAAGAATCATTAAACATCCCAAATTTTCTTGTGTATCATTCATCAAATAATATAATCCCATTGAGACATCCCTAATTGGGGTATCCTACCATATATAATCATAACCTCTCATGGATTCATCCCTAATCATCATGTGGCATCACAATGGTCAATTTGGCCTATGGACCTATTATGTGGTGCACATGAACAAATATAAAATACTGAAAGATATAAATGGATAATTAGAATTAATTAAAAATATAAACTAAATTAAATGCCTATTTTAATTATCCATGTAAAATTAATTAATAATTAAAAAAAAGGAAATAAAAAAATGTAAATATCTTAGACTTTCATGATGATCTTTGTGAGTTGTCAAGCTCTTTGGAAATATCCTAAAATATCTCATTTTGGAGACCCATGCCTATTCATTGTAAATCATTATTAATTGACAAATATTAACTCTATTTTTATTATATTTATCTCACTTAGGTTAGGTTTGAACCCATTCCAATCTTTAACTCCACTTAGACTCACCTTTGGTTGTGGTTAGATCCATTTGCTATAAATACAAGCCATTGCCTATTAAATAAAAAAGATTGGAAATTGTAGAGTTATAATACAAGGTTTGTTACATTATATTAATATCAATAATTTTATAATTCCAAAATATTAATCCAAGAGACATCAAGCTAACACAAGTCACAACAGTGCCAAGGAGAGAGGGAGCTATACAAACTCCATTGTCAAAGACTCTTTGAGTACAAAATGAGCAAGCCACTCACCAATGTATTTATATATTTCAAGGAAGGTAATATATTTGATGTCTTTTGAATTTTATTTGTGATTATATCTATATTTTGCTCATTATGATCACCCATAAGATCTAGGCTTGTAAGTGTTAGTGTTAGCATGTTTTTATTTAGTTTTGTTTACTTGTTCTAACACTCTAATAACCTCCCTTCTTGGATTATTATCATAAAAATTTTATTTACTTCAAAAAATATAAGCTTAAAATACATATAATACACATGGGTAGGTAATTATGGAGTCATAGGCTACTTGAGTTCTTGAGCCACCTACATGAGAGGGTTGGACAACTCATCAGTCCAATCTAAGTTATTCATAAATTATGATCCTCCAAGAAAGGGTGGTAAATGATGGAGTCAAGGATAGGTTAATTTATTAAGATAACCATAGATGGGTATTTATCAAACCATTAGTAATATCTAATATATTCATCATTTGATCACCATGTATACACATAGAGGATGTCACCAGGTTTTTACATTGGTTCATGTACCTAGTGAAGTGTATTCATTATTTTACTCTCTCTCACACCTCTTTATTTAGTTTTTCTTAGATTTTGGTACTCCATAAGTAAGGATTGATTCACACATGTTTCATTTTTAGGATTCATAATGGATCACATTTTACAGAATTAGACCCACATTCATGAGCTTCACCTCATAAATAAGTTTAGGTAAATTTATCTTTCCTTTATCCTAGTCATTTCATTTTGTTACATTTATATAATAAAGGGGAGAATACAATATTATAAAATGTCATTTAATGCAATGAGTTTCACTTGAGACCACCCTATCCTTAGTTTATCCCTAAACCTATCTTAGGGTCTCTTTTGATCCTTTTTTAGCTTATATGCACTTCTAGCCTAGGCCCATATATACCAAAAGTTGTATTAATCCATCACCTAGGTATCCCATAACCTTTCACACATGATTTAGCCACATGGACAATAACACATCCCCTTTGGTATATAATGTAATGTACTATTGATAATATAGGTAGTGATATTGACCTATTATAACCAAATATTGCAGCTTAGGAAAGGATGTGAAAGCCTCTCCCATATTTGGACAATATGGGATTACCTATAGGCCTATGGGTTACCTATAATAGAGGTAAACCTTTAGGTTAAAGGGATATCTCCCTTGATTTATCTCGTAATCTCACACACTACACTAGACCAATCACTTGGGGGAAAAAAGGGAAGAAGGTAACATAATGTAACATATAGTATTGGAGGTGATAAACCAAATATTGGTCCACAAAAAAAATTTCATATGCACAAAGAATGAAGACTACTAAAACTGACCTCAAGTCTATGACCTTATAGCATAAGTGTTTCTCATAGAGGCAGATTTCTATGCATATCTAGAGGTGGGTGAAAATAAGGTATGATATTAGGCATTGTTAGTCCCTCTCACACTTCAAGTACACATTAACAAATAATACACTTTATGAGACCTATTAGAAGAGATGCCACTTATACAATGTATACAAGAGTATAATGGAAGAAAGATGACACAATATTCATCACTTATAATCCAAATACACTACTTGAAGTACTTAGGTAAGATGAGAAAAAATCAAATCAACTTCAAAATCTTTTCTCCAAGGTAAAAAAGGTGCCAAACTAGTAGGGCTTCACCTACTAGTTGTGTATTAGATATAATTTCCAAAATGGCTTGCATAATAGAGCATAAGAGAGGAGAGAGAAGAAGGGAAATTCAAGTGTGACAATGTCAAGTGTCAAACTATGAGAAATAGTTAAAAATGAGAAAATGAGGTGGAAAAAAAACCATGAAGTGGTCTTGGACAAGTGTTCACCTGGATTTTATCATTCTCTTTCAAGTTGGCATAAAGGGTCCTCACTATCCTTCTTGAAACTATCCTTTGGTGATGAGTTCGCTTGAGTATTAAAAACTACCATAAGGATCCTTAACATGTTTGCATTATCATGATAATATGGAAGCAATATTATAATATCCCTCATACACCCATCAAATGATAGCCTCTCCTTCACCACTTGCCATTCACTGTCTACTAACCACTCATTAGGTTTATAGGCCTTACTTTCCAAACTTGTCATTATAATGACTTAAATTTTCTCAAGGAAGTATATGTAAGAGGTTTTAGACAACTATTAAATATAGTTTTGTCCTCTGGTCTATCAAATAAAACTCTAAATATTTAGTGTACCACTTCTCACTTTAACACTTTGGTAGTCATGTCCATTTTCTTTATCTTATTTAGGACTGTCTGTAGTGATCAACTTAACATAGATCCTTTCATGCAAAACTAAGGTGAGAGATGAATATGAGGTGTTAGTACAAGCCCTTAATTAGATTATACAATGATTTTCATTCAATAATTATCTTCTTCACCTATATAACACATCAAATCTTTTAAAAAAACATGAATTGGGCTTATCTGTATAAGTGAGAGTATAGATCAAATAGACGGAAATGAGTTTGAGAGCATTATAGACATGTACAAAGCATTTTCATGGCCATATGACGCATTTTATATGCATATTCTTTCATTTCTTCTTAATCAGGCCCAAATAAGGGTTTTAGGTCAATTAGACTATTAACAATGGCTCATAAAAACTAGACACTAAAACTTCAAACCAATTCTAGTAAGAAAATTCTGAGGACCCCCTCCAAGTATTCCCAACTCCTTGAGTCACCATGCAGTCCCTTTGTATTAATATGAGCACATAAAGTTGGTATTTCAAGCTCTTTTATGCATTCTAAGTACCCCTGAGAGAGGTTTGGGTCAAAATGACAATTTTTTTTAATTCTCTCTACAAACCAATGGTTCATGCCAACCTTTTAATCCACCATTAAATATCTCAAAGTGTTTAGGAGGTTCATCTGGTCATCTAGATGATTTTAGGTCCATGCAGGGTTTAGCATTAGTTGTGATTGGTTGCATATTTGACCACCTTTAGGTTTAAAATAACTTTAGCTATATTTTTTATATATTTCACACTCAAACTAGTTGTAGGCATCATCCCATGATTAGTTAAAAGTTCTTCATTCATCAATTCAACACTCATATATCAAATATGCAGCCTTTATTACTATTAGAGTGTCCTCTATCTAAGACAAAAAAAAGAGTATATCCCCTATTATTATGGCCAAATAGAGGTCATGGAAAAAATTTATATTAAGTCATGATAATTCTCTATATTAAATTTCAATATTTTATCATGCCTTAGGAACCATAAACACTTCAAACTATCTAGACTAGATTTTAGAAACTGTGACTGTAGGTAGGGTTTTAGTGGGTGGAGTTTGAGGTTTTAAGACTTAGTTTATGAAACTTTCCTTATATATTTGCCTCTAAGACTCTATTATAAATTTTGTATAATAATCTTGAGAATGATTTCTTACATTATCATTTCATATTATACCTCTTCCAATCATTCAAACCTATATTGTCCACTGATTAAGCATGTTTACAGTAATGTTGAGTATGTCACCTATAGGTGGCAATTTAGAGGGAAATGAGATCCTGTAAGTGCTTATAAATGTTTGATTATGGTGTTAAATTATATTTATTCCATATGAGGTCAGTAAGAAATATCTTCACCTAAATTTAATTATCTCATGCTTGAATATTATGCACCATTTTCCATAATATAATGCACTAGTTGTATTTCAGGTTCTAAAATCAATGCATTATGTCATGAGATCCCTATAGGTGATCATTAATGTCTGAGAATTGTGTATCACCTCTCTAATTTTTTATAAGTTCATCAATAATATTTTAAAATTGGTTAAACCTAATTTTCCATGAGAATTATGCAATCATCATTCTACCAGTCATGCATTATGTGCCACTATAAGCTACAAGCCCATTTGGGCTTTATAAAACTATAACTTTCACTAAATATCCTCAATAGAAAACTAAATGAGTTGAGATCCATCCAACCATAAATTTATTTGACTTAAAAATCATCTTCCCATGTCAAGATTTGGTGTTTAGGTCTAGGCTACAACAAAGACACCATTAGGATTATTTATAACTCAAGACACTTTACTATGAGATGGCACATTGTAAAGCAGAGACCTATTTCAAAGAGATTAAGGTAAAATCTCCCTTTGAGCAACTTTTCTTCTAACTCTATGGTTTATTAGACATTTCTTGAGGAGTTTTTATTATCATTTTTGAATTTTAAATGACTTGAGAATATTATTTAAGTCTTGAGATTGAAGACCACCTATGTTTTAGGTTTTGTATGGCTCCTCCATTTTCTATACATGCTTACATATGACTGTAGATGAATGTGTATTGAAGAGTTTTGACTAGTCTTTGCTCATGGTCTTAGAAAATTATCTTCATCAACCTAAAAGACTTCTAATGCAATACTTTCATAGAGAAATAACTTCCATGATTTAATCAGAGAGACATAGGTGCACAATATTTTATATTAATCCATGTAAACAAGGAAAAATCTGAAACTATGAAACATATCTTGTAGACCATTGTATTTTCACTTCAAAAATCAAGAAAATGATTTTGATTTCATCTTCATATCAACACATGCAAAATAGTTTGAAATTAGAAAGAAATGAGTGGACATTATATGCTAGATCACATACACCACCTTGAAGCATAAAACCACTACAAACAAATAATAAGGTTGAGGTGTCCCTAATGTGTATGAAATTTGAAGGCATAAAAAATACTAAATATTTTTCATATATCACACATCACCAAACCAGAAACTATTACCATGGAAAGGAAGTACATAAGGAGTACTAACATCCACCAAATGCATTACCCTCAACTCTATTTTGCCTATTCATACTAGAGGAAAACTAATGGACTTATATGACTTGCACAAGAGAGTGATATTATAGGTGAGTGAGTTTTTATCATTTTGGAGTTTTCAAGACTACCTAATCATGGATATGAGCTTTAGGGATCAAAAAGGTTACTCTAAAGTATCCACAAATGCCAAGACTATCGTATAGTCTATACAACAAATAAAACTCCCATTTTTTCAACTTATCTTCTTGTTTTTTACGTTTGAATCTACACAATTTAGTTTCAAAACTAACAAATAACACCTTTCTGACATGTGGGACATTCACCTACACTTTGACACACTTATCTTAAGTGGGAAACTATACAACCTCATTAAAGTAGCCAAAAAGGACATAAGATGAACTTAGACAAATGTGACTAAGATTAAGACATACTTTATGACCTAAGTTATGACTATGGTGGAGATTTATGACCTAGGAGACCTCATGAAAAGTTTTAAAGTTTATGGGGCTTGAATTATTTGACCACAAAGTCAAATTAGTCAATATTTTGGTGATTTCCTAGGGGTATCAATATTTCTATGCTAAAGACCAGTTGCCTTCTCCTATCCTTAGGAAATGGAGTCACCTATACACCACTTTTGACACTAAAATGCCTTTGATCAGACATAAAATCACACTAAATTTAATAGAGAAAAAACACACAAAAAAATATAAAGACACACACTTGTGTTCTTATGATCCAAAACTCAGAAGTTTTGGTTGATAAAAATCACAATAACATAGAAATAACACAGTAACAATGAATTCTCTGAGAAGAGATGTAGTATTACTCAAAATTGCAATACAAATATATGCTTATCTCTGGGAAGAGATGTCTGTCTTCACATTTCGGGTTACCTCTTCTTTTATACACAATTTGAAAGCATGGGGAGGATGTGGAAGGTCACCAATCTCGAGGGAGATGAAGTGGTATGACTTCCAATATTTAAAACAATACATAAATCGAGGAATTACTATTTTTAGAAACTTACTATTTTTAGACAACACTATTAAAATTGAAATTTGAGGCACTTCCATTGGGTTTTCAGGGGTCAAACTTCATCAAGCAAAGCACATGACATTTCATGACATTCCCCTCGTTCTTAGCTTTCCAACGATTCAAATGGTGAGTTAATTGGAGCTATGGTACAAAAGTTATGGCTCCCGGAAGCTCCGTCATCAGTTGGGGTGGAACTGTCACCCGAATTGTCACCTAAATTGATGCCTGGATCATCTTATGAACACTTAAGGAAAACACAAACCAACACTTAAGAAAACTAAGTTATGTACAAACTGACCAGAAGCAAGTTTTTTTGTCCTAGATTAAATGGGAAATTTGCACCATATATTACTCCATGAAATAGAGGAATGAATGGGGAAAGTTTTCCTTTGAGCATTGGCATTCATGTCTTTAACTTCTTGATACTTGTTAATCTCTTTGGCATGATATTTAATACAATCATGGTAGCTAAAAATAGATCACCTATGACGATGAATTCCTCCTGTATTTATAAAACCTCAACCTTCTCATGAGATTTCTTAGCTGAAAATTTCAATGGTTCTTCAAAAAATTATATCTCCTTGAATTCCATGGTACTTTAAATGGGATCAGATTGCTCACCAATTGCAAGTTCTTCAAGCTCATCAAGGAGCTTTATATAGTTAGTCTAATCTTAGTCACTATCCTTCATGAGTACATCTTGTTATATCTTATGAGTACATCTTGTTATATCTTATATATATTAGATTCATTACTCAAATGAAACATAATAATTAATCATAATATGTTACAATAAGTACTTGGGTTGCTTATAACTAGATGATTGCATTTGGAGTCACTATTGGTGTCTTATTGAATGCTTCCAAAAGTTGATAGTAGGAAGAAGACACTAATAATTATTCTACTCTTTTAGACTTTGGTCCCATTGGGCATCCCAAAACTATTATAGGTAAATATTTCACCCTAGGAGAGGGTGTTCAAGCCTCTCCCATATTTAGACAACATGAGATTACCTCTAGGCATGTGGGTTACCTATAACAGAGGTAAACCTCTAGGTTAAAGTGATATCTCCCTTGATGATTTAAAAATTTTAGGAATATTGGTGTATTATTCCTAATTTAATTAAAGGGTCTGAGTAGTAAAATTAGAAAATAAATATGTAATTGTTAAGATACTAATTTTTGAAACCTGATTACAATTCAATTTTTTTTGAAAATAATAATGAGGGGAAGAAAACAAGACTTAACTAAAATCTGATTGATCTGATTGAGACAAAGATTAGAATTCACTATGCAAGATTAGGACACTATCACAAACTAAGATCTAATCTTCATTTTGTGATTGGATAGGAATGTTAAAACTAGATAGGAGTGGCACCAGCACTGTAGTCTACTTCTACCACTATTATCTTAAGGATCCAAGCTTTTTGGGTTTTGTTTGCTAGGTTAATGTGACCATGTCCATGAAGTTTTAGAAGATGAAAGTATATATAGCTCCTTATAGAGTAGTTTTTCTCTTTAAACCCTATATTTCATTATGTTTTGGCTAATTTTGAACAAGAGGGTGGGGGGTGTTAGTGTGTTTAATATTCACTAGATGTGGATCCACATCCCTTGTGTGGGTATGTTACCTACATACCAATACTTTGAAGAGGGATCAATACATATGTAGTTCTCCCACTTGATGTGCTTTATGCAATTATGTGTATGAAGATTTAGAATGATAAATTAGATATGCTTGAGATGGATAGGGATTGGTATAAGGATTTGAATAAGTTTGTATGTATATTGGATAGATGTATATAGAGAATAGGAAAGATTACTTTAGTGGTCTTACTTGTATTTTTGCTTGCTTAGTGACAATAGCCAACCCTTTCCAAATGATATTTGAATGGGATTTTATAGGGATATATTATTCCTGGGTTAAATGTAATCATGTTAAGCTAATAAAGAGAAGGATAGGGAACCAAAAGACATTGACCATTAGGGCCAAAAATAGACTTAGAGAATAGTATTGAAAGTAGATTAGGGTGGCACCGATGCTATAGTTATAGTGTGGTGCTATTGTCTTGAGTAGATGAGACCTAGGGGGATTGATTTGTCATGGAAAGAGGGGCCTGATTTAGTTGGGATCAAGTTTAGAAGGCTAAACATGACTAAAAATTAGTGAAAATAAGCCTAAGAGGGTTAGGAGAGAAATCAAGAGGGACCTATGGGTTGGGTGTCATTAGCCATGCTCAAGTTACCAATTTTTGCATTTTATATGGCTACAACCCCCCCTTTATTATATTTATGTAGTAAATCAAAATACTAGGATAAAGGAAAAATAAGGAAGTGTAACTAAACTTACTTGCAAAGGTGAATCTCATGAAACTATGTGATGTTGGGTGTGCATAGAGAGAGCATGCTATAAAGCATGAAATTTACAAGAGAAAATAGAGAGTATATAAGGTATTACTAGATACATTATATATAAAATAAGAAGGTGTAAAGCTGAGTAAAAGAGAGAGGAAGAAAAAGGAAAAAATACACCTCACTAGGTACATAAACCAATACAAAACCTATTGTGATGTTGAGTGATACTGAGTAATGCTGAGTAATGTTGGATGATGTTGTACCAAGAGTAATATCATGATTGTAGCTAAGTTCTCAATTCTCTGTAAGTGGCTTAAGAATGCAAAGGCTTTCCCTTTTGCTCTATCTTTTCCCTCTATGTGAATCTAGGTGATTATGCATGTACCAATCAATGTTTTGACTATGTGTCCAACCCTCTAAATAGGTGGCTCAAGAATACAAAGGCTAGTTAGTCCTTTGGCTCCATCATTGCCCCATGAAGTGAATCTATGAACTAATACTGGTATGAAATGTGTGTCATATGAAATGGCTCCTAAATACCATGAATGTACTATGATCTGACAATGTTGGTGTGGATAGCTAAATATATGCTAGAACCTAGGCCTCTTAGCAAATTCAAAAGATGGATATTATGATTGTATAAAAGCCACTCTAAAATTGGTGCACTAGGCTTATATGAAAGCCACTCGAGAACATAGGAACTCAAGAATGTGGAAGTTAGGATTGTATGAAATCCATTCCAAAATAATGCCCAGCACCTATAGGTGGAATAAGGCAAATAACTGCTAAGAATGCCTAGGTAATACTAAACTCAAAAATAAAATAAAATATATATCTCATGCACATTGCCCCCAATCATTGGTGTTAGAAACATGGATTCTGATCTAGAATTCATATCAACTATTGTATCTAAAACTAAAAGTGAGATCCATCATACCTAACATGACTCCTCCTATATCTAGGTTCTTTGAGCAAAAGTGTATTGAAAACTTTTAATTCTAAACTATTTTAGATGTGTAAAACTGTAGCTAAACCTACTTTTCTACCTGCTTCTAAAAAGTTTGATTTTTCCACTATTTGGATAAGAGTGCTAAAAGTGGATAGTAATAACACCAACATTATAGTCAAAGTTGGGTGCTATTGTCTTGGGCCAAATCTAATAACTATTCTAATATTCTTACTATTTGTCTGGTACATTCTAACTATTTTGATGTCTGGTTGTTTTGGGTATGCTGAATGCTAGATTTTTTATTATTAGGAGCTCTAATCTCTATGACAAAAACCTTGTTTTTTCCCCCTCTTATGAGGGTAGGAATGAAGACCCTATAATGATTGCCCTTATAAAATAGATCCCTAAAATTGTGTTATACTGTAAAGATACATGGTATATCAATGATTTGTATTAAAAGATTGTTAGATCAACATGGGTATGCCTAGATGGATATAAAAATTTAATAGCATGTGAAATGTAATAAAATAGAAATGAAAGTTTGGCTAGTTGATAGTTTTTAGGTTTTAGTTAGAGGGATGGAGCATGATATCCATCATGGCATCCATGAAATCAAGATAAATGCATGATGTGGATCATAGCATTACAATCAATGAGAAGCAAACAAGAAAAAAGAACACAAGGAAAGAAGAAAGAATCATACAAGGGTGACTGAGGGTCCACATAAACAAGGGACATGGGCACATGTATCTCATATTAGAAGGTAAGCATACAAGGCATGTTCAAATGCAACATACAAATACAATTGAAAAAAGTGAAAATGGCATGAAATCTGCAATCACATAGAAGAGTAAAGGTATAGGACATTGGAAAATGTCTTAAGGCACACACAAGACATAAAATCAAAGGACATTGGAAAATTTCCTAAGGTACATGTAGGATAAAAATAAGAACTAAGAAATGCAATCACATCAAGCTACACTAAGCAAGAAAAGAAAGCATGTAATAACTAGAAGTACAATCATAGATAACTAATAAAATCAAGAAGGAAAGTATGTAACACATGTTAGTATAAGAATATGTATATGCTAATAAATAAACAAGTGATATATACTAGTGAGATGTTGATATAGTAATCTATGTAAGCTAGTAAATAATGTACATCAACATGATAACTAGAGTGTATGATGTAGGAATGACATAACCTTAATGGTGTAGTCATGTAGAAGATGCCCCCATTGGGTATGTATATCGATGTGTGTCTAAAATGTAGAAGTAAGATGCCCCCTTAATGGGTAGAGTAAAGTAATCAGAGAGCTGGATGTTACTAGACATATTAAAAGGAGATCAAGTGAAGCATGAAAATGTAGATAAATCAACAAATAATAACATAGAATAATAAATGTAAGTCCAACATTGTAGTATAAATTTAAATCATTGATAATGCATATAATCAAAATGTTTTTGGTGTTTTGACATATTTGAATGTTTTTGTATTTTTGAAATGTTATATTTTTTTAGGAATTTTGATAGAAGCTATGTACAATCAAGCATAAGAAACTATGTATTAGTAAAATTGAGGATAAATGATACTAACTGATGAGTCTCATGGGAGAATCCCTATCATGGTGTCCTGTATCAAGGAGAGGAATCATGCATGATCATGAGCATGATGGCAATGCTGAGATTGTGGCTCTAAAAGTTTTATGTGTTGTAAATGGTTTGAAATATATATATTAGAAACTAAGTGTGGGGTCCACCTATAAATCTTAAAAATGGATGCAGCTATGGGGCTCTTAGGGATCCATTTGGTAGTAGGAGAAGCTCTCTAAACATGTGCTCTATGAGTAGATGGATGAGATCTCAATGATACTGCTCTAGGTGTAAAAACTATAGCTAAAAGCTATTTATAAGCCTAAATATGTGGAGGTGTATGAACTCTTTGTGTTGGTGATGGATGCCTCAACTATGTCTGAGTTATAACTAGAGAAAGAACTATAACTAGTGGCAAAACTAGAACTATTGACAAAATAGAAATTGGTGGCTATAGAATAGTAGATGGATCTAAAGTGGGAAGTGGTAACTTATATGGAACTCTACCAACTATAATAACCTATTTAGCACGAATGAATTTCATGCATTTATGAATTTTAGAAAGTATTTCTCAAAGTTTTAAAATCCATGGTCGACCAAGTAGCACATCAAAAACTCCTACATTGGGAACTATAGTGAATGGCATGGTCATGTGTGTTAAAAAAACCTATAGAGGAAGTATAATATCACCCAATAAACTTTATATATAATCATTGAATCCATTGATAATTTTATTTATTGAGGTAATATGTTTCTCTAAATATCCCAAATGCTACAATAATGTCACAGTGCACATGTTCACATTGGATCCATTGTCTATGATAATATTATGAATAAAATGATTATGAATGTAAACTATGATAAAGAATGCATGATAATATAAATCATCCTTGATGATCTCCTTCTTTGAGAAGGAGATGGAAGGTCTAGCTAGAACCATAGAATTGTATACACCAATCATGTTACTCAAACGATGTGTCTTAACTGAAGGTGCCTTGTATATCTGGTGGTGGATGTGCATGATTATATGGTGAACTCTTGATGTGTCCCCTATATCTTGTTTAGAATGTCATGAAAAGGGATTTTAGAATAATTTTAAAGATTTATCCTATGTTTTCTTTATTGAGGAGGTTTCATTGAAGTGACCAGATCAACATGATTACCATCTATCAAATCCTATATCTTATGTCTCGAACTAATGCATCTATTTATTGTATGGCCTAGTGCCCAATGAAACTCACAAAGTGCATGCTACACATATCCCCATGAAAGAGGCTTTGTTGGTTCAAATTTCTGAATAGGAGGGAGAGATATGATGTTGCATTCTAATACCTTCTATAAAACTCTAGCTAGAGAAACTAGTAGATTGGTAAAGGTTCACCAGAGAGGAGTTGATAAAACCACTCATTGAGTGGGATCAAAAGCCATATTAACTATAGGTTGATTCTGAATCTTTCTATCATTGACATTGACTTTGTATGGGACTTTGATATAACTCTTTTATTTTTATTTTTGAGATACTTGTATACTTGATTTTGCACATTGAAATTAGATTGACTTCTCTTTCCTTTAGTGTGTGACATAATTCAATGAGGGAAAATAATCTTTTGAACATAATGGATTCATGTAAAGTTGGTAGAAGACTCTATTTGAAGAGAGATTGTAACTCTTGATTGGCCATGGGGCTAGTCATCTTAGCCAAAATAGTCTTATATTAGAGAACATAATCTATGAGATGCTTATTTGACATTTTTTTTGTTATGCAACTTGAGCATATGAAACCTTAACACCAATGTTAATGCTGAAATAAGCTAGGAACATGTTGGCTAAAGGATTGAAAGCATTGACCAGTTGATTTGGTAAACTATAGAACCATTATAAAGTATAATCCTTAATGCTCTATGGAAAAATATTAGTAAGTATCAAGTTATTAGGTGCATATTCCAAGCATGCTACATGGAAAGCTCTCAAATGTGTCTCTGGATCACACTTGCCATCATGTAGAGTAAGCTTGGGTTGAACAAAACCTCATGGAAAGGGTGTAGAAGCAATGTGACATGGAAATGGTATATGTAGTAGAGAAAAATAATCCAAAGCTTACATGGGTCTAGAGGCACCTTGCTTAATATGTAGCACCTTGTATTGAAGATATTTTATCTCTTACACAAGGGATGCCACATCAGGAGATAAAGATGTAATCATTGTAGTTAATGGCATAGAGGTAGGTTGGGTTGCTATAGGGAGTTGTTGAGACATAGTTACCCTTGTAGTGTCATTTGTAACTAACTACTCTGTAGGAATGGAAGATTCAAATTTCTTATCCTTTTTAATTTCCATGATAGATTGCAAGATAAGAGTATGATCTCAGGGTTGGTCCTAAATTCTTTCTCAAAGACATTGTAGGATCAAATCTTTATTGAGGAAAAATTCATTATCAATAATTGGTGGAAGAGGATTAATAGTCCAATGTGGTGGATCATGAGCATTAGTGTGTACATCATCATTTTTATTTTCATACTACTCATTACCAGAGTTATCTTTATTGAAATTAGTGCAATACGGATGTGTAAAATCTCTAACAGGAACCTTTGTTGGTTGTCTATCCATGGTATATGGTTGAATTGCTAGAATTTGAGTGAACTTAAGAGGATTTACACTAAGTCTTGCACTTCATCTTGAAGGAAGAGATGAAATAAACTTAGGTGGCATAAGGAAACTAACCTGGATAATAGTAGAAAATATTAAATAGATATAATCTAAACAAAGAACTAGAATATACATAAAAAGGATACGAAGTTCACACACATGTAAGGTGATACCTCAAGAAGAAATGGTACCTAGTGTATACACATAGGGTTTGAAAGATAATTATTTAAATAATTTACTATTAAAATTTAAAATTGAAAGTGAATTTCTAAGTTAGATATGTGGGTAAAAGGTCAAAAATTTATTAGAAAATTTGTGATTTAATAGGACCTAGTATGTGAACCTAGGGTTTTGAGAAAAATAAATTTTTGAAATTTACTATTGAATTTTTAATTTTGAAGTGATTTTTTTACTTTAATATGAGAGTAAAAAATCAATAAATTATTGGAAAATTATTGGGAAAATATTGAGATCTAGTATAGGCAACTGCGGTTTGAAAGAAAATTATAATAAATATAATACAAAATTTTAAAATTTAATGCAAATTTATGATTTTATTATGTAGGTAAAAAATTTAAAAAAATTAGGAAAAATTAGTAGTAAATTTAACCTAGGGTTTATAGGGTTTTATGTGTAAACGAAGTAAGTCATGTTCACCAAATGATTTAACAATTTTAGGAATATTGGTGTATTATTCCTAATTTAGTTAAAAGGTCTGAGTACTCAAATTAGTAAATAAATATGTAATTATTAAGCTACAAATTTTTGAAATTTGATTTCAATTTGAACTTTTATAAAAATAGTAATGAGGGGTAGAAAATAAGACTTAGCTAGAATCTGATTGATCTGACTGAGACAAAGACTAGAATTCACTATGCAGGACTAGGAAACTATCACAAATTGAGATATAAACTTCATTTTATGACTGGATAAGAGCACTGGAATTAGACAAGAGTGGAGTTGGTGTTGTAGTCCATTTTTATCACTATTATCCTAAGAATCTGAGCTTTTTGAGTTTTATTTCCCAGGTCTATGTGACCCTATCCATAAAATTTCAATAGCTAGAAGTCTGTAGAACTCCTTGTAGAGTAAATTTTCTCTTGAAACCATATATTCTATTATGATTTTAATAATTTTGAGTAAGAGGGGGGTTTTAGTGTGTTTAATACTCATTGAACATGGATACACACCCCTTAAGTGGGCACGTTGCCTACATTCCAATACTCTGAAGAAGGATCAAGCCATATGTAGTTCTCCCACTTGATGTGCTTTATGTAATTGTGAGTATGAAGATGCAAAATTCTAAATTGGATGTGATTGAGATGGTTATGGCCTAGTTTAAATATTTGAATAAGCTTATAAGTATATTCATTGGTTATATGTAGAGAATAGGGAAGATTACTTAAGTGGTCTTTCTTGTATTCTTGCTTGCTTAGTGATAATTTCCAAGCCTTTCCAAATTATCTTTGAATGGGCTTTTATAGGGATCTATTGGTCACGGGTTGAATGTAATTGCATGAGTCTAACAAGGAAAAGGAAAGGGAACTAGAATAAATTGACCACTGGGGCGAAAAATAAACTTAGAAAAGAGCATGGAAAATGGATAGGAGTGGCACTGGAACTATAGTCCTAGTATGGCACTATTTTCCTAAGTAGACAAGACTTAGAGGGATTGATTTATCATGGAAAGAGGAGTCTAGTTCAACTGGGATCAAGTCTAGAGGCTATGGATGACTAGGAATAAATGAAAATAACCCTAAGAGGTTTAGGAGAGAAATAAGAAGGGATTTATGGGTTGGGTGTCATTATCCATGCTCAAGTTACCAATTTTTGCCTTTTATATGACTAGACTTGATTTATCTCTTAATCTCACACACTACACTAGCCCAATCACCTAGGGGTGAAATAGTAATAAGGTATCAGAATGTAACCTATACTAATGGAGGTGATACATTAATTATTATTCCATAAACACACATATACACTAAGAATGAAGACTACCAAAACTAACCTCAAATCTATGACCTTCGAGCATAAGTTTCTATAATAGAGGTAGATTGCTATGAATGTCTAGAGGTGGGTTAAAATAAGGTTTGATACTAGAAAATACTAGTCCCTCTCACACTTCAAGTACACATTAACAAAAAATACACTTTATGAGATCTATTAGAAGAGATGCCGCTTACACAATGCATATAATAGTAGAAGTGAAGAAAGGAAAAACACTATTCATCACTTATCATCCAAATACACTTCTTAACATACTTAGGCAAGATGTGAAAAGAATAAATCAACTTCATAATCTTTATTCTAAGTCAAAACAAGGTTCCAAACTAGTATATATTCACCATACTAGGTGTGTATTAGATACAATTGCCAAAAGGACTTGCATAAATAGAGCATAAGAGAAGAGAGAGAAGAAGGGATGTTCAGGGGTCATAATGACAAGTGTCAAACTATGAAAACTAGTTACAATTTGAGATAATAAAGCAAAAACTATAGTTACTATCACTTGGATTTTCACCCTTTGAGGAGATGTAAAATCTCTCCTCATCCAAGTGGCACAATGGAAACACCTCTAGGCTTGTGGGTAGCCTAAGGATGAGGTGAATCTTTAGATAAAGCTAACTCCCTTAATGCATCACTTTGGATTAAAACTACACCTAAACTTTTGGAGGGGGGGCAAGGGGATAGATAACTAAAAACAAAATATTATAAGGGAGGTGATACACCAAATATATTGATGACATCTAACCAACAACATGTTACACATGATAACAAAGGACAAACTAAACATACACTTCTCCAATCTACATCTTCTCACATCAATGTTACATTATGAGGTTATGGATGAATTCACAAGGATAGGAGTACTAGATAAGAGTCATATGAGGGCATTAATGAATATACTAACTCACTCAATATTTTACATTTCATAGAACACTTTACATGCCTTTCAAGAAGGAGCTTTCCAACTGTAAATAAGATGCAAGAATGAGACAACATGCTAAGGAATCCATAGTCTTCACTAAGTAAGATCTAACATTAAAGTAAAACACAATAATAATAGTCATTAAGAGGTAAAAATCATTAGTATTATTGACCAAATGGTATACAAATGAGTATGGTTTCACCATACTCAAGTGGAGCATAAGTTATAATAGCCAAAATGGCTAGTTCTTATAGAAATTGAGAGAGAGAGGAGAAGAGATAAGTACAAGGGTCACAAGGAAAATTTTCAAGATGATAAAATTAGCTAATTATTCATTAAAATAGGATATGGGATGAACCATTCAAGGTCAGGAAGCCCAAATATCCATCCAAGTCATCAAACTCTTGCAAAGTGACATAAAATCCTATTAATTGGCTCAAAAAAACTACCTTCAAGATTTGAGCTTCTTGAACACTTCATAACTAACTAGGAATAGTTATAATGATTGTAATTAAGGGGGAGGTTTTCATACATGCCTTCCCATGCATTGGTTATAGTTTTGGTCCTATAGAATCATCCCAAAAGGAGATATCATCATCTGTTGTCAAGAAAACTCCTCTTCCATGTAGCTTGCACACTTGGCATCAAAATTTTCTTAATTTCCCAATAAAAATACATGGTATGGAGTGTATGACACATTTAAAAACCCTCCATGGACTTAGAATCATCATGGACACCTTAAATTCACCTTTCTTGAAGATCTCCACTCTTCTCACTATTTTATCCACTATGCATGTTTTGACTAGTTAAGATGTTGTTTCAAAGAGTTAAATTGATATTTTGAGTTATATCAATTCGTAATATTTCCCTCTATGTGATTGGAACTTCTTGAAACCTTTTATAACTTGCACAACACAAAAAATAGTCAAGAAAATATTGAGTCTCCCATGTACTTATAGATTTTATATAGCTAATTTTGATGGCAGTGAGACTACCTAAGGCCTCTTTAACATCCAATCATCATCCGTGTCATTCTGGTCCATTTTGGTGAATTATCTCTCTCATTTCCTCAAATTGTTCTTTACAAGGGTTTAACAAGGGTTTTGAGCTTCTTTTACTCTTAAGGTTCATTCATAAAAACATAACATTTAAGTTTCCAACCAATTACAAAAGAATGATCTTTATGACCTCTTCTAACATCTTTAAACTCCTTTGGCCTCCATACAAACCCTTTAAGAAGATGTGAGCATTTGAACCTAACCTATCGAGCTCCCTCCTCTATTCCAACAACCTTGAATTGTCTTAAGGTCCAAAAATGGCTCCTTATATGGTTTATTTGTATCCCAATAGTTCACAAACTTTTTTAGTGACCCTAAAAACATTCCCAAATGCATTTTAATGATCTACCAAGGCTAAAAAGGAAGTTGGTACTTTGTTTGAATTTAGCCTAAAATCTTGCATAATAGGCCTAAGTTTTCCTTAAAGCCCAAAATGGATCCTCATGGCCTCCCATAAAAAATATATACTTTAACACATTTTATATGGTCCCAAAAACATTCTAAAATAGATTGAGAAGTATCATTAAGGCCAAAAATGAAGTTGGACCTCCTATTGAACACTAGGCTTAACCATCTCCTATAGACTTGACTACAACCATTATGGTTTGGACCATTCCATTGAGATTCACCATTTATATTTTAGATATTAATGTTATATTATAGGTCATATAAATTTCCACATCTTCTATAAATATGGACATAACTTCTTAGTCCAAACTTTGTCACCGTTTCCCAAAAATTCCAGGGTTTGTGGATGAGGGGAGTGCCTTTTGTCTGAGAAAAAATAGAGGGCACTCCCCTACCTCCTCAAACAAAAGTAAATATTTTATGATCTTACTCAATTCATAGGTGTTATTTTGATAAATTTTTATATTTTGGTTAGGTCAATAGACATCTCAACTGATCTAAAACTAAAAATAGACCCCTGGTGGAATGGATTGTGTGCAAGATTTCTTCAAGGACTATGTATGCTTACTTTGGTCTCTTATCTTTACTTGTTCATAAATAATTAGGGTTAAATTATACTATTATAATAATTATAAGGTTATCTTAACTTATTCATCACCTCAACTCTTTAATTCTCTCTCTTTACACTTACAAACCTTACTTCTCTGTTCACTGTCAGTCTTAGTCAATAGTAGACTATGACTTTTGCTTAAAAAGGACCCATGTTTGTGTCATTTGCATGGATTAGGCATAGGTTATAGTCCTTATGTTATAATAACACATCCCAAGATCCATTTTTATGTGTCTATATTCATTTTAAATATGTTCATGATAAATATAAACCAAAACACTACTGCGCTATCAAATTGAGTGCTACCTTGACTATTTTGTACCTTGAAAGGACACCTATAGGTGGGTTTGTATGATTTAGGCCTTAAATAAAAATAATAAACCATAATTGAATCCTTCCATGGTTATCTATCATCTTTTTAAATCATTTATTTCCTTAAGATTAATTTTTCAACCTCTTGGATGTCATGCTTCATCCCACTGCCTGTTGATTGAGAAACACTACTTGTAGGAGAAAATAAGACCCTTTTCATGATATTTGAAGACTCTATTTGAATATTTATTGTAAAATTAAATTTATTTTAATTTAATTAACCATTTTATTGGATAAAATAACATTAACACACCAATTTTAGTTCACTATTTCCATACTCAACTGTAGATGGATGTTGAGATTACTTGTATGGACTGTAGGTTTGTATAGGAACAAAACACAAAGTATCATTCCTCATGATGATATTTTATACCATATATGTGACTTTTAAGCATTTTTAATCACTATAACATGAATTAATAGTTTAATTTTTCAATTTTAAATGTATAGGTCTCTTTATAACTCAATCATGTAGGTAACATTGACTATTCTTAGTGCATAAGTTGACAAGTTTGAGCCCTTCAACAACTAGTCTCCATTGATCCTATTAAAATAATTATTTTAAAGGTTATTACAACATGATAGGTATTATATATTATCACAAAATGATGTATCATAAACTCTTATAACCCTGTCACATGCCTTTATCAAAATGGCCCTAGTACTCTATTTTGTATTTTCAAGGAAAAGAGCCCTAAAACACACAATCATCATGTTTTGAGGGTAAAATTCACTTTAATTTGTCAAAATAACCTTTAAAAAGTATTAAATTATCTCTTAATTAATTATGAACATAAATAAGAGTTTCACCATCATGTTTCAACATTTGAAATGGATATTTAACCTTCTGTCAAGGTTGCCTATAAGTGACCATTCAGTGTACATACATAGCAATTATGGAATCATGGGAAATGTACATGATTTTGACTTCTCATGAGTTATGAGTCATTATAAAAAATCTAAATGTACTTTTCATGTATCTAATAAATTGACACCAATACCAAGGTTCTTATCATAGCATCATGTCATCATAGAAACCCCTATAGGTTCACCTTGAAAGGTATGCAAGTAAACCATGTAAAATTATGTATAATGAGTATTATTTATCCTTAAATGAGTTTCAATTCTATTCCAATACTTATAAATGGATGAATATAAACTATAAATGGATTCAAAAGTTGTGTTCCATGGTTTTCCACATGGCTTCCTTCTTTCAAGTACCTGTGGATGAACATTTTCATGGCAGGTTGTGTGGGTGAATGTGTAAAATATAAGAGTCATCTTCTAAAAATTGAAATATTACTTGATTTATACTACCATTAAAAAGTTTTAAACATTTAAATACCTATAAAACAACTCCATAGATGTGTCTCAAAGCTTTGAACACTTCCCATGGTTGACTGATATGATAGTATGGTTGCAAATTGGTTTTATACTAGCTATGACTGCACCTTCATAGATAATTTTCTTATATAATGAGATCAATGAAGTATATATAATTATATAAAATTTAAACATGGAAAAATGACATATTACAACTCCCTAGAATTGATAAAAAAGCATGAAACTCTAAAACTGGTGGAAGCCTACCTAGAAAAGTGCCTCCTCTTGAAACTGAGATAATTAACCCATAAAAACACTTTTAAATGTGAAAATAGATATATATACCATTTTAAAAAGTATATAAAATCATCTGGAACCAACATCACCAATTGATTTGTATAGATTTGATCAAAATGAATAAAAACCTATAGGGTGTATGAAATAACTAGCGAAAAAGTATAGTCAAATTCGTGAGGATGGTTCATGAAGTACAAGACACCATTAATTGAAATATTTTAATTTATATTAATGTATGTGAGTGTAATAAAACCTTCCAAAATAATTTTACCTGAAATATCTTTCGTTGTCTATACTAAGCACAAACGTGAAGGTCACTTATATATGTCTAAGAAAGCAAAAAAAGAGTATAAATGTTTTGGATTTGAAATGGAACTTCTAGATTTAAAAAAAAATTAATATTAGTTTTAATAAGGTTAATATTCCTTACATTATCTTTTCCCATGTGGCACGCTTCCCTATGGGTTGTAAAAGTGTCATTTACTCTCTTTTTCAATTATTTTTTGGATTTCAATTAGACAACCTACAATATTTTGATGTAACTTACATACCTGATAGGTAAATAGAATTAATGGATTATTGAAAGAAAATTTTTACATCTAGACACCTTTATAAATATTCCACTTGCATTTACGACCCTTAAAACCCACCAAATGACCCAAAATGACAAATTGACTAATATGACTAAGACTAAGGCTAGGATGACATTAAATAAAATAAAATAACATACAATACACACCATGAAAATATATTATACCGCATAAAACATATAAAAATCATGTTTTTACTTATAAGGGTCTCAATTTGACTTAAAATTCAATTTTGGTCAACAAATTGGTGACTCATAAGGGTAGTATTCCTGCTACACTAACTAGACTAGTAGCCTTATTAATCTATTCAGTTTAGGAGTCAATTGAAGTTTGAGATAGTCAATAAGACTTTTACCATTGACTGAAATCTTTGATCAAGACAAGACCAATAACGACCTCAACCACACAAGACAAAACACACACACAAAGTAGAAGGAAACACACATGTAATTCATGAGCACTTATGAAACACACATGTGATTCATGAGTACTTATGAAACACACACTAAAATGAACAAAATAATTCAATTAATAATTATCTTGAGATGAGAACTTCATCTTAGATCAAAGGGGAAGTTTGAAACTCTTCTTGCTTCATGACATGAAATAATGAATGAGGCATATAGCCTTTTGTCCTTTAGCATTGATGCCTCCAACTTTTCCATGATGTTTTCCAACTTCATTGGCATGATGCTCATTGAAAAATGGTAGCTTAAAATAGGTTCGATATAAAAATTAACTCTTCTTACATCCAAATATACTCAAACTTTTCATATGGATCTTGAATTACAACCTCATTCTCGATATCCATAGGGCTCTCCGTAAGATTGGGTTTCTTCTCAGTTGCAAGCTCTTCTAGATCATCAAGGATCTTTGCATAATCTACCCAATATTAATAATTTTCCTCTATGGAATATTATTTCTTCACCTTGTCATGTATTTGACCCTACACTTGACAAATCTCTTCAATCTCTTGAAATAACTTAATTTGTAGCTACCAATCATCCTTTCCTCTTTATCATATAAAACCACTACATCTTCAATATTCTCTTATTAATGTGTGATGTCATCAAGCTGATTTTATTAAATCTCTAATGCATCTAATGGTGATTCAAGATTAGGCTGAGGTGTTGCGTCATCTTCAAGAATAACATCTTGTACTTTAGTCTCAAGAAAATTTTCTAGGGCTACAACATCTTTAGGAAAGACTTGAAATTGTTCTCCATATATAATATCACATTCATATTCATACTTGAGATGATCATACACAAAATTTTGATTAGATGTATATTATTCTTAAAGTTCTGAAAGATCCTCCATTTCCTTCTCCTTCATGGTGATGCCAAGATTAGGCATCTTAAAATCATGTGACCTAGCCCAATGAGGCTGCCAAAGAGGTATGCCTTCTTCAATCAAGAGTTATCTTTCCTTATCAACCAAATTCTCCTATTTATGTTCCCATACCATAGGTACATCAAGTCAAAGGGTGATGGGGTGAAGACAATATGAACTAGTTGGTTGAGGTGTCACATAGAACTCAAAATCAGATTGAGAGTGAAATGTATGGGGCTCTTTTAAAAGCTCTTGAGGAAGGGGAGGCAGACCTTGGGCTAAAACAACTTGATTTTTATCCTTCCACTTTACAATCAGCTCATTCACATCTGATTTAGCTTGAGTAATATCTTGAATTGGGGTAGATGGGGTGTGTTTAAGCATATGATCTTCTTTTGGGTCTAAACCTTCCATCACACCTTAACTTAGTATCTTCATCCTTGACTCTAACTCTTAAATTTTCTTGGCTAGGTTTTCTTGGAAAAACCTCTCTTGAAGTTTATATGCATCATCATGAGGATGAGGAATACAAGGGGACTTGTATGGAGGATAATAAGTTTCTTGAGGAAGGGTGAGAGGAACTTTCAAAGGATCAACTTCATTCACAACTTCACACTCCTTATCAACCAAATTTCTATCCTCTTTCTTTCCCCATGATTTCACTATCTTACTGCAACTTAGGATGTTAGGATTAGAAGTTTCTTTTTAATTTTTTGGGAATTTAATGTGAGAGGGCAATGAAGGATTGAATTGCAATTCCATTGCTACCAACATGGACAATTGCATATGTATATTAGCCAACTCAATTTGCCTATCAATATTAGCTTCAAAAACAAGGTTTCTCCTTTCAACTCTCTCCTCCAACTTATTGGGAAAATAATGACTTTGTTATCCTTGATTAAGCTCATGAGTAGGGATCAAATATTTCTAATAAGAAATATGGGGAATTATATATTAAGGATGATAGGTTTGTTGAGGTTTCCTTTCATGAACTCCTAGCATATCCTCTAAGGAAGAAACTAAACCAATCACATCAACCATCTCACTTATGATCCTTTGCCAATTGGCTCTCTCAATAGGTACCCACTCTCTTTTGACCAACTATAATGAATCTCTCTCTTTATGAATAATATGGATAGGAACCTCTTGGACACATCCCCTTAAGTATCAAGCTCCAACATGTACTTCTCATATCTGAAGAGTGTCTTCTTGAAGGTGGAAATAAATTAACTTGAGAAGTGTTTAGGTTGACTAGGGGGAACAAGACATAGAGGAGGTTGATTATAGGACTAGTAATAATCATGAGAAGGCTGATAATGGTCATGTGGGAGTTGATATGGACCAAAAAAATATTGGTAAGTATCATAATAAGGTTGATTAATAACTTGCTCTTATTGATAGGGAATGACATAAGCTTGAAATGTCTCACCAACTCGTGTAAAAAGGATATTAAAAAAAAATTAGCCATGAAACCTCATTAAAAGTAGGAAAACAAAGTAAAATATTACCAAAAATATTCAAATGATAACCTAGGCTACTTGACAAGATGTTATGTCTTTGGAGTCACTATTGATGCTTAGATAGATGTCTCCAAAGGTTGATTGATGAGAGACAACACCAAAAATATCTCAACTTATTAGACCAAGAGTAATATATGGCATTCCAAATACTATTGTAACTTGGATTTACACCCTTTATATATATGGTAAATCTTTTCTCATCCAAGTGGAACAATGGAAACACATATAGGCTTGTGGGTATCCTAAGGATGAGGCGAATCTTTAGATAGGGCAAGCTCCCTTGATGTATCACTTGGGATTGCAACTACATATAATATTTTTTTTTGGGGGGGAAGGGGGAGAGATAATTGAAATAAAAATATCTTAAGGGAGGTGATACACCAAATATATTGATGAATTCCAACCAACAACATGTTACACATGAGAACAAAGGACAGACTGAACATACACTTCTCCAATCTACATCTTCTCACATCAATGTTACATTATGAGGTTATAGATGAATTCAAAAAGATATGAGGATTGGACAAGATAAATACGAGGGAACTAATTAATATATTAACTCTCTCAATATCTAACATTTCCTAGAACCTTTCACATGCCTTACAAGAAGAAGCTTTCCAATTGCACATAAGATGTAAGAATGAGACAACATGCTAAGGAATCCATAGTCTTCACTAAGCAATATCCAAAAATAAAGTAAAATACACTAAAAAAATTGATGAATAGGTAAAATTTGGTAGTATTATTGATCAAATAGTATGCAAATGAGCAATTCTTTTCCATACTAAGGTGGAGCATAAGTTACAATGGCTAAATGGCTAGTTCTTATAGAACTTGAGAGAGAGAGGAGAAAAGAGAAGCCCAAAGGTGACAAGGAAAATTTTAAAGATAATAAAATCAGTTAAATGTGAATTATAATATTATATGGGATGAAACATTCAAGGTTAGGAAACACAAGTGTCCATCCAAGTCATCAAACTCTTACAAAGTGGCATAAAATCCTCTTAACTAGCTCAAAAAAATTGCCTTCATGATTTGAGCTTCTTGAATGCTTCATAAGTAAATACAAATAGTTAAAATTATTTAAATTAAGGGCGAGGATTTCATACATGCCTCTCCATGCATTATTTATAGTTTTGGTCCTCTAGAATCATCCCAAAATGAGATATCATCATTTGCTATCAAGAAAACTCTTCTTCCATGCACCCTGCACACTTGGCCTAAAATTTGGATTAGTTTTATAATGAAAATACATGGGATTGATTTTATGACACATTTAAATACCCTTAATGGTATTAGAGCCATTATGGACACCTTAAAATCACCTCACTTGAAGATCTCCACCCTTTTCACTAGCTTGTCCACTATGCCAGTTTTGATTGGTTGAGATGAAGCAGATGGTTGAGACACTTAGATGTTTTTAAAAGTAATTAAATTGATATGTGTATTTATATTAAGTACTAATATTTCCATCTATGTGATTAACACTTATTGAAACCTTATGTAATCTACACAACATAAAAGATAGCCAAGAAAACCCTAATTATGCCATGTTCATAAAGATTTCATACAACTAATTTTGATGGAAGGGATACTAACTAAGTCCTATTTAAAATAAAATCATCATACATGTAATTAGAGTCAATTTTTGTGCATTATCTCTCTCATTTCCTCAAACTGGTCTTTGCAAGGGTTTAACAAGGGTTTTGAGCATTTTCACTCTTAAGGTTCATTCATAAAAACCTGATGTTGAAGTTGCTAAATAATTAACAAAGGATGATATTTATGACCCATGATAACATCTATAAACTCCTTTGGCATCCATATAAATTCTCCAAAAATATGTGAGATTTTAAACCTAACTTATTGAGCTCCCTCCTTGATTCCAACAAGCCTGAATTGTCTTAAGGTCCAAAAATGGCTTCTTATATGGTTTATTTGTATCCCAATGGTTCATAAAATTATGTAGTGACCATAATAACATTCCAAAATGCATTTTAATTCTCTACCAACACTAAAAAGGAAGTTGGTACCTTGTTTGGATTTAGGCCAAAATCTTGCCTAGTAGGCCTAAGTTGTCCTTGAAGCCCAAAATGGCTCCTCATGGCCTACCATAGAAAATATATGTTTTAACACATTTTATATGGTCACAAAAACATTTTTCAATATACTGAGAAGCATATTTAAGGCCAAAATTAAAGTTGGACCTCCAATTGAACACTAGGCTTAACCATCTCCCATAGACCTGACTAAAACCCTTATGGTTTGGACCATTCCATTGATATTTACCCTTTATAGTTTGTTTATTAATGTTGTATTATATTTCACATATCTTAGTCCAACCTTCGTCACCTTTTCCTAAAGCTACTAGGGTTTGTGGATGAGGTGAGTATCCTCTCTTTGAGAGAAAATAAAGGGCACTCACCTCATCCACAAACCCTAGCAGCTTTAGGAAAAGGTGACAAAGGTTGGACTAAGATATGTGAAATATAATACAACATTAATAAACAAACTATAAAGGGTAAATATCAATGGAATGGTCCAAACCATAAGGGTTTTAGTCAGGTCTATGGGAGATGGTTAAGCCTAGTTTTCAATTGGAGGTCCAACATTAATTTTGGCCTTAAATATGCTTCTCAATATATTGAAAAATGTTTTTGTGACCATATAAAATGTGTTAAAACATATATTTTCTACCCTCTATTTGAGAGAAAATAGAGGGCACTCCCCTACCTCCTCAGATAAAAGTGAATATTTTATGAGCTTACTCAAGTCATAAGGGTGATATATACAATTTTTTATCTTCTTTTTAGGTCAATAGACATCTCAATTAATCTAAAACCTAAAATAAACCCGTGGTGGAATGGACTATGTGCAGGATTTTTTCAAGGACTATGTATGCTTGATTTGGGATATTTTATTTGCTTGTTCCTAACTCATGAGGGTTCCATTAGATTATTATAATCATCATAAGGCTCTCTGAGCTTGTTCATCACCTCAACTCTCTAATGCTTTCTCTTCACACTTACCAAATTTACTTCTTTGTTCATTGTCAGTCTCAATCAACAATAGATTGTAACTTTTGCTTGAGAAGGACCCTTGTTTATGTCATTTCATGGATTAGGCATAGGTTATAGTGCTTAGGTTCTCCTAACACCTGTCAAGATCAATTTTTATGTGTCTATATTCATTTAAAACATGTTCATGATAAATACAAACCTTAACACTACTGCCTTATCAAACTGAGTGCTACCTTGACTATTTTGTACCTTGGAAGGGCACATATAGGTGGGTTTGTATGCTTTAGGCCTTGAATACAAGAAATAAACCATAATTTAATCCTTACATGGTAATATAAAATATTTTAGACTCATTTTTTTCCTTGAGATAAAATTTTCAACCTCTTGGGTGTCATGCTTCATCCCACTACCTATTGACTGAGACACCCTACCTATAGGTGTAAATTAGACCCTTTTCATGCTAGTTGAAGACTATATTTGAATATTGATATTTCCTTGAACTTTATAATACTTGAATTAATCATTATATGAGATAAAAAACCATTAACACACTAATTTTAGTTCACTCTTTTCCATACCCAACTATAGATGGATGTTGAGATTGCTTGTATAGACTATAGGTGTGTATAAAAGAAAAACACAAAGTCTCATTCCTCCTGATGATATTTTAAACCATATATGTCAATTTGAAACATTTATAATAACTAAAACATGAAGGCATAGTTTCATTTTCAATATTTTAATGTAGAGGTCTCTTTATAGCTCAATCCTATAGGTAACACTGACTATTCTTAGTGCATAAATTCACAAGTTTGATGCCTTCAACAACTAGTCTCCATTGCTCCTCTTGACCTCCTTATTTTTGATGTTATTTTACCATGATATGGATAATATATGAGAACAAAATTATTCATCATAAAATATTATAACCCTATCATATGTCTTTATCAAAATGGCCGTAGTCCTCTATTTTGCATTTTTAGGGAAAAGAGCCCTAAAACACACAAGCATCATGTTTTGAGGGTAAAATTCACTTTAATTTGTAAAATTAACCTTTAAAAAGTATAACATGTTATCTTAATGAATTATGAACATCAATAATAGTTTCACCACCATGTTTCAACATTTGATATGGATATTTAACCTTCTATCAAGGTTGCCTATAAGTGACCATTCAGTGTACACAATCAACAGTTATGGAATCATTGTCAATGTACATGATTTTGAATTCTCATGAGTTTTGGGTCATTATCAACACTAAAAATTTACTATTCATGTCTCTAAGATCTGGAAACCACTACCAAGTTTCTTATCATAACATGATGTCATCATGGAAACCCCTGTAGGTGCACCTTGAAAGGTATACAAGAAGACTATGTGAAAGAGAGCACAATGAGTATTGTTCAGCCTTAAATGAGTTTTAAGTCTATTCACATAGTTATAAATGGATTATTAAAACCTATAAATGGATTCAAAATATGTGTTCCAAGTTTTCCACATGATTTCCCTCTTCCAAGCACCTATGGATGAACATTTTCATGGCGGGCTATGTGGGTGAATGTGTAGACTATCAAAGTCATATTATAACAAGTGAAAGATTAATTTATTTATCCTACAATTATAATGTGTTAAAAATTTAATGACCTATAACACAATTCCATATATGTGTCTCAGAGCTTTGCACACTTCCCATGGTTGACTAATATGATAGTATGGTTGTAAACTGACTATATACTAGCTATGACTGCACCCTCATAGAGAATTTTATTAGAGAATGAGATCAAGGAGGTAAATATAATCAAATTAAATTTAAAAATTTAAAAATGACATATTAAAACCACTTATAACTATTAAAAAATCATGAAACTATGAAAATGGTGGAAACCTACCTATTGCATAGAAAAGCACCTCCTTTTGCAACTAAGATAATTAACCATAAAAAAATTTAAATGTTAAAATAGATATGGATACCATCTTATAAGGTATCCAAAATCATCTAGAACCAACATCACTAATTGGCTCATATGTATTTAATCAAAATGAAGCAAAACTTATACGGTAGATGAAACAGCTAGCAGAAAAGTACACTCAACTTCATCATAATGGTTCATGAAGCACATGCCACCATTGATAAAAATATTTTAATGTAAATGAAGGTATATAACTATAATAAAACCTCTTAAATTCATTTGACCTTAAACCTCTTTAGTTGTCCATAATAAGCATAAACATGAAGGTCACCTCTGTATGTCTAGGAAAGCAATAAAATGGTAGAATCAATTTGGATTTAAAATGGCACTTCCAGAGTGAAAAAACATTGAGATGAGTTTTAGGAAGGTTAATATTCCTTATATTATCTTTTTCCATGTGGCACACTTCCCCATGGGCTGTACAAGTGCCATTTACTCTTTTTTTTAGTTGTTTCTTGAATTTCAGTTAGACACCCTCCAATATTCTGATTTAAATAACATCCCTAATAATTAAAATGACTTCTTAGATGATTTTAAGGAAAAATATACATCTATACATATTGGGAAATGTGCCACTTAAATTTATGACCCTTAAAAGCCCACCAAATGACCCAAAATGACAAATTAACTAATATGACTAAGACTAAGGCTAGGATGATATTAAATAACATATAATACACCCCAAGAAAATATATTAGACCCCCTAAAACATATAAAAATAAATTTTTACCTATAGGGGTCCCAATTTGACCTAAAAGTCAAATTTGGTCAACAATACCATGAAGTGGTTTTGTACAAATGTTCAACTAAAGTTCATCATTCTCTCTCAAGTTGGCATAGAGGCTCTTCACTATCCTTCTTGAAATTTTCATTTGGTCATGAGTTCACTTGAATATAAAAAACTACCTTAGGGATACATGAAACATTCACACTATCATGAGAAGATGGTAACAAAATTGTAACAACCCTCATGCACCCCTCAACTGATAGCCTTTCCTACATCACTTATCATTGACAATATACTAACCACTCATTAGCCTTCTCGGCCTCACTCTTCACACTTGTCATCATAATGACTTATATTTTCTCAAGTAAATCCATGTAATATGTGTTAGACACCTATTCAAGACACTTTTGTCCTCGGGTATATCAAATAGACCTCCAAAGATTCAATGTACCACTTCTCACTTTTACACTTTGGTAGTCATGCCCATTTTCACTGTCTTGTTTAGGACTGCCTACAATGATCAACTTAACATAGATCCTTTCATTTAAAACTAAGGTGAGAGATGAATATGAGGTGTTATAACAAGTCCCTAATCACATTCTACAATGATTTTCATTCAAAAATTCTCTTCTACACCTGTAGAACACATCAAAACTTGTAGAAAAACTTTAATTAGTCTTGTCTTACAAGTGATAGTACATATCAAATGGATGGAAAGGATCTTGAATAGTTATATATATTTCCAAATCACATTCATGGCCAAATGACCACTTTTGGATGCATATTATTTCATTTCTTCTCTATCGGGTCTAAACAAGGATTTTAGGAGGGTTTTAGGTCAATTGAACTATTAACAATGGTTTATAAAAAGAAAATCCTAAAAATCCGAATCAATTCCACTAAATACAAGATAAGGACCCCCTCCAACTGTTCATAAGTCCTTGAATCACCATACAATCCCTCTGTACTAATATGAGCATATAAAGTTGGTCTCTCTTGTTGTTCTATGCATCCTGAGTACCCCTGAGAGAGGTTTGGGTCAAAATGACCAATTTTGGGATTATATCTAAAAAAATGGTTCATTCTAATATTTTTCTCCCATATTAAATCTATCAAAGTGTTTTGGAGGTTCATGTAGTCATCTAGATGAGTTTAGGTCCTTGTAGGGTTTAGGCCTAACTATGATTGACTACATATTTGACCACTCTTCGATTTAAAATGACTATATGTGTATTTTATATCTATTTAAACCTATAAAAATATGTATGAATCATTCAAAGATTATTTAAAAACTCCTTATTCATAATTTCAACACTCATATCAATTCTGTAAGCTTTGTTACTAGTAAAGTGTCCTCTGTCTAAGATAGAAAAGAGAGTATCTCCCTTATTATTATGGCCAAATATAGGTCATGTAAATTCACCTTAAATAATTATAATTATTTTTACTAAATTTATATATTTGACCATGTCTCAATAACCCTAAACACTTCAAACTATCCAGACTAGATTTTTGAAATTGTGACTGCAGGTGATGTTTTAGTTAACTAAATTTTAGGTTTGAAGACTCAATTTGTTGAACCTTCCTTATATCCTTGCCTCTAAGAATATATTATATATATGGTATAATCATCTTAATAATTGTTTATTAATCATCTTTTCATATTATACCTCTACTAATCATTCAAACCTATATTATCCACTGATTAGGCAAGTCTATAATAATGTTAACTATGTCACTTGTAGGTTTCAATTTGGAGGTCAATGAGCTCCTAAAGGTGTTTATCAGTGTTTGAAAACTATTTTAAATTCTTTTTATTCCATTTGAGGTCAATAGGAAATATTTTCACCTTAATAGACTTATCTCATGCCTACATATTATGCACCATTCTCCTTATTATAGTGCACTAGTTGTATTTTAGGTTCTAGGCTCAATGCACTATGTAATAAGATTCATATACGTGATAATTCATGCTTGAGAATTGTGTTTCCCATTTATAATTTATCTTAATTCATCAATACTATTTCATAGTTGGTTGAACCTACTTTGCCATGAGATTTCTACAATCATCCTTCTACCATCCATTCATCATCTGCCACTATAAGCTACAAGTCCATTTGAAATTTATAACACTTTAGCTTTCATAAAATATCCTTAGTAGAAAATTGACTGAGTTGGAAGCCATCCAACCATTATTTTCTGTGACTTATAGTTCATCTTCCCATGTTAATATGTGGTATTTAGGTCTAGGCTACACTACAGACACCAATAGGCTAGCTTAGAACTCAAGACACTTCACTTTGAGATGAATTTTTTTCTAACTTTGCACTTCTATAGACATTGTTTGAAGAGGTTTGAATATATTTTGTGAACCCTAAATGACTTGAGAATCTCATTCAAGTCTTGATATTTAAGACCACATGTGTTTTAGGTTTTGGATGGCTCCTCCATATTTTAGACATGCTTACACATGACTGTAGATGATTGTGTATTGAAGTATTTTGACCAGTCTTTTCTCATGTTATAGAAAACTCATCTCCATTAACCTCCAAGTCATCCAATGTAAAATATAGATTGAGAAACAAATTCCATGCTTTAAGAAGAGAGACATAGGTGTATTATTTTTGATATGAAACCATATACACAAGGAAAACTCTACAACCATGAAACATGTCCTACAAACCAACATATTTGTACTTATAACATAAAGAGAATCATTATAATTGCCTAAAAAATAATTTTAAATAAGTAGGAAAGGAGTGGACATTCTCTGCTAGACCACATACACTACCTAGAAACATCATACCATTACAAATAGATAATAAGGCTGAGGTGTTTGGGATATGTAGGTAGTTTAAAGGCTTAAAAAATCTTAAAGATTGTTCATAGAGAAACCACCACCAAAACAAAAACTATTTCCATGGAAAGGAAGTACAAAAGTAATACTAACATCCACCAAATGCATTCCCCTCAATGCTCCTAACCTATCTATACTAGAGGAAAATTGATGGACTTCTTTGACTTTCACAAGAGATTGATATGAAAGGTGAATTTGATTTTTTCAATTTTAGAGTTATCAAGGATACCTAAGCATGGATATGAGCTTTAGGGATTTGAAGGGACACTTGAAGTAGCCACATGTGCCAGTGCTATTGTACATTCTATACAACAATTGAAATTCCCACTTTTTCAACTAATCTTCCTATTTTTTATGTTTCAACCTCCACAATTTAGTTTCAAAACTGATAGCTAACACCTTTCTGGCATGTGGGACATTTATCTATACTTTGTCACACTTGTATTAAGTGGGAAACTGTACAACCTCATTAAAGTGGCCAAAAAGGACATAAATAAAATAAGATGAAATTAGACAAATGTGACTAAGATTAAGACATAATTTATGACCTAACTTATGGCTATGGTGGACATATATGACCTCGGAGACCTCATGACAAGTTTGAACTTACAAGGGGTTGACCTATTTGATCAAAGTGTCAAATTAGTCAACATGACCCTGAGCTTATTTTTCCCCCAATGGATATTTTTCCATTCCATGAAGAATCCTAGGGTTGGGCTACACTCATTTAATATCTCAAATAACATTAGAACATTATATAAAGACCACTCTCATTAATTTATCCCTTAGAGGGCAATTCTCATGAACAAGCTTAGAAATAATTGTGCAAATTAATTTTATTGATCCCTATTTACCCATATCTTTACATACATCCATCTTCAATAGTCTAGACCTTAGTTTTACTTAGATTTCTAGTTTCAATTCACACTCAAAGAATTTTTATTGGCATTCATACTCATGCATACTAGCATCACTCTCATTTGTGCTAGTACTTGATTGGGAGAATTACATTGGGTTTGATCCCTTTTTGAGGTATTTGTATGTAGGCAATGCTCAATAGATGAGGTGTTGAGGTCGCGTCTAGACTACCCTGCTAACGTTATTCTTCTTATACTTGTGTTTGTTGAAAACCAAAAAAAATTAGAGGCTCAGGGTTTCGTAGTGAAATCAGTCAAAATGAAGCACCAATGATGATCCAGGTCTCAATTACACATGCACATGTTTTCTAGAATAGATTGAATGTCTACCCAAATTTTCACTATTTTATTTAAATACGATCAATAACATAGGATAAAAGGTTATTATCACAATGCACTATTAGTAAAGAGGGTCATGCTACCATCCAAAGGGGATTCTAACACTTGTTTCTAGCTAGAGACACTCTACCCTACTCCTGCATCGCTTTCCAACTTGTCGCTTATATGTTCTAGTCATATTTTCTAACTAAGTGTGTCCTTTATAATTCATTGCTATTTATAGGCTAAGTAAATAAATCAATTATTATAAAAATTAGTGGCTATTGATGCTATATTATTCTATTTCCTTATTTATATACTTAGCTGTTTTATCTACTTAGGGTTTTACAATAATTACAAAATAGTTAAATCATATAATAATTTCATCAGAATGATAGTTAAATATGCCAATTAGCAACCCTCATTTCATCACAATGACATTTGAATATGCCAATTAGTAAAATAAATGCATCATACACGAGAGTGAATTCATTGATATGATGGATAATTTTACCAATTTTGAGGATCATTTTATCCATTTAGGTGTCAATTTCACTTAAATTCAGAGTTTGGGAGTGAATTCACTGATATGATGTTTGATTTCACCAATTTTGGGTTGATTTCATTGATTTTTTGTTGAGTTTACCAAATGTTAAAACATGAACATAACACAAAACAAAATGAAAAAACACATAACATGGGCATTTTCACTGATTCACAAAGTTAATTCACTGATTTCCATAAATCATAGTTAAATAGGGTCGAATTCATTATTTTTGAAGTGAAAATTTGCCAATTCATAGGAACCAAAAATAATGACAAAATTATTGTAATTTAGCCATAAAGTTTGATTTTTAGTAAATAAAAATGGAAATAAAATCTCAAAATAGATTATGGGTTGTGGGTGTTCCACTGGGCATACTGTGTGTATTTATAAGAATACAAAATGTTAGTGTTTCCTTCGTTAGTGAAAGTATTAAAGTCAAAGGAATGAAATAAAAACCTTAAGCCTAGGACCTCATGAGCCAAAATCAAGGATAAAAGAAAACCAAATAAGAAGACAAAAGCATGTAAAGTATACCTTCCTTTGTGTATTTTTCACCTTGTCAAATGTAAGCAGAGTGTGGTTCAAATTATAGTATTAAAAGGTCTTTAGAAATGTCATAATTGAAGAATGGAGTATTTCCCTTTGAGAACTTGAGAAATAATTTATAAGAAGTAGAATTGACACACAAGGTAGTTATGAGAATTGGTAGGACTTCACCATAAATATTGAACATCAGATATGAAAAGAGGTGTCCCTTTATTTATAGGTAGAGTGAATGAATGTGGGCCCTCCATCTTGCCTTCAAGATGGAGGGTGGAGAATGCACCCTCAAAATATCTCCAAAGGAGAAAATATGATCCCTCTATCTTGCATGTAAAAAGGAGGGTGGGGAATGCCTTTCAAAATATATCAAGGAGAGGCAATGTGGGCCCTCCATCTTGCATGTAGAATGATCCTAAATATATCTTAGAAGATGAAATATGAGCCTCCATCTTGGCTTCAAGATGAAGGGAGAAGAATAATCCCTCATAGTTTCCTTTGAACAATGAAGGTGGTGTTGTAAAAGGATATGTCATGGCATCTTAAGACTCTTTTAAAAGAGATGCTCTTCGAATGAGGTGAAAAGGGGAAGAATAAGCAATTAAAATAAATTTATAATTCCAAATCCATGGAATTATAATTAAATAAAATATTAATTAAACTAATCAGAGGACTAATTTAATTAATACAATGTGATATGAATTTAAAAGATTTAATTATGATAAGAGGGATGATTAATTTACCAAAGAGAAGGAAATGACCAATGATGTTTAGAAAATATGACCAACATGTTAATTGTATGATCTAATATAATGACTTGCCTTAATTTAGAATGCCCCAAGGTGAATTCGCATTTGTAAATTGGATGTAGAGAGGAAACTAGGATGAACAAATGATATTAGACCAATTTATGTACAAATTTTGAGATGTCATTATGTGTTGCAATTTTGACATAAAAGTGATTGAAATGGAATGTCTACAATACCCAATTTGCTCTTATAATATGACATTCAAATGGGTGTAAAGAATAATACGTCCACATTGATGAGTAGATGGGTTAAATAATAGGCAGTATATAACAATTGAAAGAATACAACTATCATTAGTGAGTAACCCCTTCTTAACAAGTTTTCATGCTTATAATTCAAAGTATAGGCCAGTAGTAAAAATACCAAAACTAGAAGGACCCATCAAATATAAATTTCTAATTGATATTTCATTGTTTGAGATACCAATTATAAGTCACAAGGCAATAGTGAATGCTCTCAACTACTTGTTCTCCATGCTCACAGTGTTATTTAGAAATAACATATCATACAAAGGAGAAATTCATGGCCACATGGATAATTATATCAGGCTACAAGAATTCTTGACATCATTAGATAAATTATATCAATGCTACTTACATGGGGAAAATAATCTATGAAATTTACTAGCCTAGAGAGCAATTTCTTCTATCTAGAGCCTCCACTACACATTGGTGATAAGAATAAGCAACATGGTATCATAGGTCGATAGGCATTCATATTTTTTTTATCAATGTCAATATTTGAGCATCAAAAGATGAGCAATTTCTAGATAGTCGTCATGCACTTTCCATTTATCAGTCGCTAGTTGTATCATGTATAGAGAGAAGATAATTATTAGAGACCATATGGTAAGTATGACAACAAATCATTATCAGACAATAACCAAACATTGTCGATCCACAATCCATAGCCACACCACTATGCAAACCACTAGCAATAAAATAAATGTACAACATCACAAAAAGAATAATGCATTGAAGGATCTAAAGACAAGTCATCCGAAATGAGATTCTATAAAATGATTAAAGAAATGAAAATTTGATGGAAGGACACAATGTTTTAAGTCAAAAATATTTTTTCCTTTCCCAACTCCTCTTAAAAACATCTAGTTGATGGTTCTAAGATCAAAAAATCTCTTACCACTAATTTGGAAGAGGTCATTTATTCCTCATAAGTGTTTTAGAGTTCTCATTCTCTTACCTTAAACTATTAGTTTCTATTCCCATTTTAATATTAAATACTTACCTTATTAAACCCTCATTTTATTTTTATTTCTTGATTTAATATTTTATATCTATTTAAACATAATTAAATGTGTTTGAACATTAGTATTACAGCTTGAATTAAATCCACTTATCTAATAGATTGTTGTGTGGGTGTTGTAATAAAGATCGGGACATAAAGTTGATTTGGATTGCTTGCTAAATTTGCTCTAGAAACGCCTAACCAAACTTTTCCTATTTGAAAGCTTTTTAGAGAAAAAATTAGTCAACAACCTGCAAACTTATTCAAAGTCCGGGAAAGGCGCCATGATGGGTGCTGTCCACAACAAAGTGGAAGAAAATGGAAAGCCAACCAAATCCATTATCATTATTTAGTCAGTGTTCGTTTAAAAGTAAACCGGGGACCGAAAGCGTAAGTCTTCCCATCATTATTATTGGCTTTCACGAAATTTCGTTGAATAAGAATGCAAACATAAATTGAATCTTACTTTCCGGGTCGCAGGTTCGACCTACTGGTCCCAAATATCAACAAATTCACCAACCCAAAAAATAAATAAATGTAAACATACGCATCTGCAGTGGAGTGGATGTATATAAATATGGGCTCCAGAGGACTGATTAAGCCAGCCCTCGTCCTGCATTGGATATATTTTGATCACAATTTTGCTGGAATTAGTGCCAGTGGTGAAGATGCAAGGGCAATCGAGATGTATTGAAGGCATCGCAGGAGTCTGCACCAGAAGAGAGAGAGCACCGCTTGTTTACAGCCCTTAACGATCGAGCATGTGCTGGACTGTTACGGCGGGCAACGCGGTGCTCTCTCTCTTCTCGTTTAGATTCCCACGATTTTTGAAAAAAGGAAACGGAATAGAGGCATAGGGCCGTTTTTTTTTTTTTTTAAAGGTTTTCTGAAATTACGTAATGGGTTTTGAATCTTCATTTTTCTCGATTAAGCTAGAATAACTATCTCTACAAATTCGAATCGAATAGTTTTTCCTCTATGCATTGCTAAGAGTTTGAGAGCGGAAGCAATTTATTAATTGATGCCGATTCCAGTTAAGCTATTCCAGAAAACAATTTAATTATTATATTTGATTTTGTCTGCCCGTGCATGGCGCACAGGGTTTTCCCAATGTTAAATAGAGTTTTAGTTTAATTCAATATTTAGGAAGTATTTTTTCAACTCTTTTCTGTTTGATTTTAATGTATGTGTTAACATTCATAGGTTTGTTTGATCTTTAAGAAAAAATAATGTTATCACTAATGGTGTTTTAAAAAGTATATAATATATATTTCAGTTCTTTAACTATGAGAGCATTTTTTTAAGGTTTATTTTAATAGTTCGAAGGGCATAAGGTGGAGATATGGCATGCAATCACTATCAAAATAAATTAAGTTTCATTCGGTGCCTCTGTATAATTGCATCGAACATAATTTGTTTGTCTGAAGCTTTTCCCTAACAATGATGTCAATTTTATATATTTATTTAATCAATAACTTTTGTTGTGTCTTAAATTTCTATAGAGGGTTTTAAGGTTATGCTTTTGTTACTTTAAAAACTATTTATTTATTTATTTTTTAACTAAAAAGTGTTCAAGGTTAGTATTGGATCAATGTAATAACTAGTTTTTTAAAATAGATATTTGTAAATGGTTTATATGTTTTTTTAGGGTTTGTGTAAATTTAGTTTGTGTGTTTGAAAGTGTATGTTTATTTTTTACTAATTCTTTTAAGGTGAATTAAATTTAAATTAATATCTCTTATGAATACAATAATTTGTTTTCTCAGTTTTATTGTTGACAATGATAGCATCAATTATTATTACTACTATTATTATTTAGAAATATGTTTCTTTTTGCCATATACTATATTCATCTACAAGGTCAATTTTGAATTTGTGTGTTTTTCTATTTTTTTTACACACACATCCGATAAAATTTGGAGTGATTTTTTTTTATATAATTATTTATATCATCATCATATAAATTATCAATTTATAAAAGTGAGATATATATATATATATATATATATATATATATATATATATATATATATATATATATATAAATATGTATATGTATATGTATATACATTTTTAAATAATAATAATAATAATAATAATAATAATAATAATAATAATAATAATAATAATAATAATAATAATAATAATAATATTATTATTATTATTATTATTATTATTATTCCCTACAAGGTTAATATTGAAATCACACTCATATATATATATATATATATATATATATATATATATATATTTGGTATGGTTGTTTTTATCATTGTGGTGTAAATTATAGATTTGTAAAAATGAGAGCACCCTCCCGCCACCCACACACACACATACACATATGTATATATACACACATACATACACACACACACACACATACATACATACATACATACATACATACATACATACATACATATTTATATTTATACATACATATATATGAATGATTTGGTTTTTTAGTTATTGATAATTTAATATTTCTATTACACACAATGAAATGAAAATACTAAATTATCAATAGCCAAAAAATAAATCATACATACATACATACATATGTATGAATATACATACATGTATATATATACATATATACGTATATGATTTAATTTATTGACCATTGATAACCTAGTATTTTTATTTTTTTAAGATGATAGTAGAGATTTAAAATGCAATTTAAATAGTTTTATGAATACTGTTTGTGCACTTTGTATAGATAACATGTATAGACAAAGTTTGATTATTTAAGTAGTTATTTTACGTTATTGCAGGGCTAAAATAATGCGTAGTTTACCTAAAAATAGTTTATAAGTTTAAAATATTGTGATGCTTTGATAACTTTGAGTGCACATAAATGAATGATTAAGATTGAATCCATTAGTAGGTGAGGTAATTTGGAATTAGTGTCTTTGTATAGATGATGTAACAATATTTTATACCTATTTAATCATAAACATTTGTGCACATCTAGATTTTATGATTTATGTAAGGTGGGTTAATCTTGCAGTGATATTTTATTGTATGCTGCTTCTTTATTATTATTATTATTATTATTATTATTATTGGAAAATATTTATATAGTTTTTTGTAACTTTGTGATGGAAATCATCATTTTTACAAGGTAAGATTTATAAAGCTTGAAATTATTTTTGGTTACGAGTTGGTTTGTTGGCCATTGATAATGTATTATTTTAGTTTCTTCAAGATGCTAGTGGAGATTTAAAATGGGGATTAGATAGTTTTTAACATTGACGTAGAAAAAAATAGGCCAACCTTCTAGAGGCCATAAATTTTGATCCGTAACTCCATTAGAGCTCTTCCATGTGCCAAAACAACCATATCAAAAAGTTTGGTTCTATCTTAAGGTGATCTATCCCTTTATATTTGATTTCAAATTTTTTAGAGGCTAAACGTGATTATCTAGGGGTTCAAAATTAAGGTTTAATGATTTTGGGATTTTTTTATTTTTAGAAATTGTATATTTTAGAACCGGATGTCAAATTCATTTGAATTTTGTCTCATAGGTTAATTTTAATATTTAGGATATTTAGAAAAAAATTTAGAGCCACACGCATTTGCATGCAAAACTTACTATAAATAGTGGCTATTAAAAATAAATATTTTTTAATATTTTAGTTCTTTTTAAATTTTGCATGTAAACTCTAATTTATGAGTTAAGACTTGTTTAAGCATAGTTTGGGTTTGTAATTATTTGAAGTTATTTAATATGAATCAATTTTGAGTTATTGTTTTAGATCTTGACCTATTGGTAATTTTATTGTCTTGATAGTTTTTAGGTTCATTATCTGGTATCAGAGCAGGTTTGAATCTTCCAGGAAAAAGACATGATGAGAGGATTCAAAGGTATTGTATAGATGAACCCAATTATATATGAGCTGCAGAGGCAAGTTCAACAATTAACTAAGGTTATTACCAATTACTAGAGAAGATAAGGTGGTGATGAGGAAGACATAGATCATGATGAACAAGTTTGGCAAGAATAAAAATAATAAGAGCAACCACCATCAATGAAAGAGGGGATAGTTCAGGCTTTATAAGGAAGGAATGAAGGAATCAAGTTGATGTTCTAGATTATGGAGGTAGTTTAAAACCATAAGAGTTGATAGATTAGATGAATAGCATGGAGAAATCATTTGAGTGGAAGACTATGAGAGAAGACAAGAAGATAAAGTTTGCATGTGTGAAATTGAAAGGCCATGTAATGATTTGGTGGGACCACCTATAGAAAGAGAGGAATAGAAAAGTAAATAAAAAGTTGATTCATGTAAAAATATGGAGAAATGAATTATTTTTTGTGGATTATGCACAAACCCTATTCAGAAGATTTCAAAATTTAAGGCAAAAAAATCATAGTATACAAGAGTATATAGATAAATTTTGTAATCTTTCCATACGAGTGGAGAATGATGAAATAGAAGAGCAGATGGTTGCAAGGTATGTAAGTAGTTTAAAATTTTATATTCAAAATGAATTAAGCATGCATAGAATACTTTGCATGTAGGAAACTTATCAATTAGCTTTGAAGGTAGAAGAAAAACAAAATAGATAGAATTTTAGATGAACGTCTCTTAGTCCAAGAAGAGGTGGATCCCTTCTAAATAGGGGATGAGGTGGGTTTAATACCACCAAAGGTGGGTCCAATACCTATAGAGGTGAATCATCACATGGTGCAAAAAGACAAAATGATAATAGGTAAGGGTTTCAATACCAAAAAAGAGGATGAGGTTATGGTGGTGCTAAAGGATGGTTTCCAAATCAATGTAGATATTATGTCTATTAATAGACATGGAGAATAAGGTCCCAAAGTATTTGAGTGTCTAACCTATCAAGATCAAGAAAAGGCAAGAAGATTGCCCAAAAACAAATTTAATTGAAACTGAAAAAGAAGAATAGAATATGGAGGTTGCACCAGCAGATGTTAGAGAGAATCTCATGATGAGAAGAACCATGATCGCTTCAAGGAAGGAATAAGTACAAAATAAAGAAGGTGGTGATGTATGGCTGTGATCAAATATTTTTTAAACAAGATGTACTTCAGGTGGAAAGGTATGTAAAGTAATTATAGATAGTGGTAGTTGTGAAAATATACTTTCTAAAGAAATTATAGAGTAACTAAATTTTCAATGTAAAAGTCATCCTAATCCTTATCAAATTTCATGGTTTAATAAAGGAAATAAAGTTACAATAGATAAAAGGTGCTTAATCAAATTTTCTATAAGAAAGAGTTATAATGATGAAATATGATGTGATGTTATTTTGATGGATGCATGTCATGTGTTAGTGGGAAGACCATGGTAATTTGATAGGAAGGTAATTCATGATGGAGCAAAGAACATATACAATTTTTAGAAAGGTGGTACAAAGGTAGTTTTGTTACCTCTTAAATAAGAAAAGAAGACAAAAAACATGCTCTCTACTGAAGAATTTATCCAAGATATGAAGGTAGAAGGTTACTATTATGCATTAGTATGAAAGAATAAAGAAATAGAAATGGTTCTAATATTAACAAAAGTAGTAAAAGTGTTGAAAGAATATGCAGATGTTGTGTTTGATGAGTTATCAAATGGTTTACCACCAAAGATAGATATACAACATCACATTGATCTGATTCCAAGATCAACTCTACCCAATCAAGCAACGTATAGGATGAGTCCAATAGAACATGCAAAATAAAATAAGTTATTGAATTACTAAGGAATAAGGTGATAAGGGAGAGTATAAGTCTTTGTGAAACACCATATTTGATAAATCCAATAAAATATGGAGGATGGAGGATGTGTGTGGATACTAGAGTAATTAATAAAATTATAATAAAGTATAGGTTTCTTATACCTCGTTTAGACGATATGATAGATGTGCTTGCACAAGAAAAATAATTTATCAAGATTGATCTAAGGATTGGTTATTATCAGATTAAAATTCATGAAGGAGATGAGTGGGAAACTACATCAAATACTAGAGATGGCTTATATGAGTGGATGGTGATGTCATTTAGATTATCTAATGCACCTAGCATATTTATGAGGGTGATAAATATAGTGCTATGAGAATTACTGATAAGTTTGTGGTTATTTATTTTGATGATATTTTGATATTCAACAAGTCTAAAGAAGAATACTTATAGTATTTGAAAATGGTAATAAATTTGTTAAAAAAGGAGAAGTTATATGCAAATTTAGGGAAGTACAGGTTTATGCAGAATAGTTTGGTATTTTTAGGATTTGTAGTTTCAATAGATGGTGTGAAAATAGATGAAAAAAGATAAAGGTGATTGTTGAGTGGCCTATTCTAAAAATCATTATAGAGGTATGAATTTTCCACAGTTTAACAACTTTTTACCAAAAAATTATTAAAAATTCTAGTAGTATTGTGGCACCAATAACATATTGCATGAGAGAGAAGGAATTTGCATGCACTAGAATAGCTACAAAAAGCTTTGAATTTTTAAATAAGAATATTATAGAAAGGACATTTTTAGCATTACCAAATTTTAATAATGTTTTTGAGGTTGATTGTGATACTTCATTTGTGGGAATTAGTGCTATGTTGAGATAAGAATGAAAGCCAATAGCATATTTTAGTGAGAAATTGAATGAGGTAAGGATAAAGTATTATACTTATGATGTTGAACTTTATGCAATTATATAAGCATTAAGACATTGAAGGCATTATCCGGTGCATAAGGAGTTTATACTATTTATAGATCATGAGGTTTTGAAGTATGTGAATACACACAAAAAGTTAAATAGTAGGCACACAAAATGGGTTTCTTTCTTACAGGGGTATACTTTTGTGTTGAAGCATAAATTAAGAAAACAAAATTAGGTAGTTGATGTATTGAGTAGGAGAGTAGAATTATTAACTACTATGGTGAGTAAAGTAGTTGGATTTGAAGTTATCAAAGAATTATGTGATACTTATCCATATTTTGGCAAGATAATTGAATAGTACAGAAATGCATTAACAAGTGGGACAAATATTATTCATGATGAGTATCTTATGCAAGAAGGTTATCTCTTCAAATGGAAACAATTTTGCATTCCATTTGGGTCTATATGAGACAATATAATAAGAGAATTACATAGTGATGGTTTGGTTGGACATTTTGATAAGACAAAGATAATAGCTTTGGTGGAGGAAAAATAATATTGGCCAAAGATGAATAGAGATGTGACAAGGTATATTTAAAAGTACATAATATGCTAGGTGGATAAAGGACATGAACAAAATAATGGACTTTACATTCCATTACCGGTTCCAAGAGGACCATGGACATATTTGAGTATTACTTTTGTGTTGAGATTGCTAAACTCATAGAGAGGTAATGATTCAATTTTTGTTGTTCTAGACTGTTAATCATGAAATATACTGAGAGGGGGTGGTTATTTAATATATCATATATCTTTTACTTAATTTGATTTCTTTTATTTAACCACTTAATCACACATTCAATATATGCAATAAAATTGAAAATAATAACATGCACCACACAATAAAGAGAGAGACACCAAATTTTTATGTAGAAACTCAAAGTGAGAATAACCATGTAGAATAATCTCAAGTATGTGAATGAGCACCAACTCAAATTACAAAAATTTTAAGCACAAACTTGAAAGAGCAACAAACCCTTTGTCAAGTGCCAACATAACTTTTTATGAGCACCAACTCATAGGAGCACCAACTCCTTGTAAAGATTTGTGAGCACCAACCCACAAGAGCACCAACCTCTCTTGTGTATAAAATACAACTATCTCTCAATGTTTCTTACTCAACAAATGATAGAACTCTACAATATCTTTTGTTTTTTTCTCCTCTTTTATTATATAAAACAATTACAAAACCATGCACTCTCTTGCATATTATATATGGCTTCTCAAGCCTTTATTTATAGCTTTCCAAATGGCCTTTGGCATTCACCCTTTGTGACCCTTTAGTCCTCATGGAAAATGGCACCAAACTTGCATGACCCTTTTAATCCTTGCATTTGAAAAGTCACATGGTGACTCTTCATAAGAAAATGTGTCATTTCCTCATTTGTCTTTCTCTTGGTGACCTTTCGAATTCCTTAAGGTGACTCTTCATGGAAAAATTCACCATACCCTCTTTTGTCTTCACTTGATGAATCTTGGAATTCCTCAAGATGACTCGTCATGGGAAAATGCATCCCATTCCTCTTTTGTATTTACCTCATGTGTCTTTGACTTCTCCATGGGCCCTCTTTTGACTTTTATGCAACCAAAAATATATATGTTAATATTAAATAAATATCTACACACATTAGCTAATGAATATTAAAAATACCATTAAATGTTATGGGGCTTTTATCACCAATGCTAGACCTTTGACATCAATGACAATATTTTCAACAATCTCCCTCTTTGTCATTGATGGCAACCTCAAACTGAAACTACCACATCCTAAAACTTGCACTACATAGACTACCATCTAAAAAACATACAATAACTCCCCCTTACTATAGAAACTTGTACCTATTTCTTGTACCTATTTTTACACTTGTACCTACACTTGTTATTATTCCTATTTATGCACCTATTTCTATTCTTCTCCCCCTTTGACATCAATGACAAATGGCCTATCTTGGAGATAAAACTTATATCCCCCTCAACTAATGTTGATCCTCAATGGCAGGAAATAACAAAAATTATTTCCAACTTCTCTCGTAGATACTCGAATGCGTATTTTAGTAGTGCCTTTGTAAAAATATCTACAATCTATTCTATAGTATTGATATATTCCATCTTAACCAGTTGATTTGTAATCTACTCTCTCAAGAAGTGATATCTAATAGAAATATGTTTTGTCCTTGAATGCATCACTGAATTCTTAGAAATATTTATAGCACTTGTGTTGTCACAAAAATTATAAATAGGGTTATCATATTTTACCTTGATATCTTCCAAAGTTTACTTCATCCAAAGCACATGAGTACAACATAATACTACTACAATATATTATTCTTCAGCTATAGAAAGTGATACCAAATTCTATTTTTTTCTTAGCCATAATACTAAGCTATCACTGAGGAAGAAAGCTCCTCCACTTGTACTCTTTCTGTCAACCAAACAACCTATCTAATCTAAATTTGTATAAGTAACCAAAGTAAAATATCTACCTGTGGGATACCACAATCTGTAATCCAATGTTCCCTTGACATATCTGAATATTATTTTTACCAACTAAACATGACCCTCTTTTGAGGCTCCTTGATATCTCACAACCATGCCTACTACGTGCATGATGTTTGGCCTCGATGCTGTCAAATATAAAAGAATACCAATCATAGATCTATATAAAGATTGATCTACAATGGGTGAATCATCATCTTTACTTACCTTGTTCCCTATACTTAATGGTGTAACATGTAGTTCACAATCCTTAAAACCAAAAAAATTCAACATTTTTTTGGCATATTTATTTTTTGATATGAAAATTCCTTTATCTGACTAAAAAATTTGTAACCCTAAGAAAAATGACAATTCTCCAAGCATAGAGATCTCAATTTTTTTTTGCATATTGTCAAAAAATTCATTTTTCATCTTTTCAATTTTACCTCTAAGTATTATGTCATCACCATATACCACAACAATCAACTGATGCTCACCTTCTATTTTGATGTAGAGATTACTGTCAGTAAATCCTCTCTTGAAACCTTGATCCTATAGGTATTTATCAAGTCTTTTATACCAAGATCTGGGATCTTATTTCAATCCATATTGTATTTTATTCAATCTGCATACATGGATACTATCATTTTAGAGAAGAAATCCCTCTGGTTGCTCAATATAGACCTCCTCTTCTATATTCCTGTTTAAGAAAATAAACTTGATATCCATCTGAAACACTTTAAAATTTTTAAACACTTCATATGCAAGAAACATTTTAATATCCTATATCCTTGCTAATAGTGCAATTTTTTTTTTAAATCTATACCTTCAATCTGAGCATATCCTTTACATACCAACCTAGCTTTATTCCTGATAAATTCACTATTTTTGTTCAACTTATTTTTGTAAACCCATTTTGTTCCTATCACATTGTGATCTTTTGGTCTAGACACTAATTCTCAACTATCATTATTTTATATCTAATTTAATTTTTCATCCATTTCCTTAACCTAATGCTTATCATGTCTAGCTTCTAAAAATGTTCTAGGCTGAATTTTGGATAACAAAGAGAAAGTAACTTGCTCAAATTCACTTACCATCATTCTTCTAGTGTGAGCTCCTTCATTGATGTCACTTTTATTATGATTTCTCTAGACATATTTAAATGGGATTTTGGTGTCTTTTTTTTCCTTCTCATCTTCATCTGATTATTCAAAATCTTCCTCTTTAATAATTTCAAAAATGTCTATTAAATCACTGATTCTTTATGTTCCATCTTCTATCTAGACATTTGTAATTTAAAATATCTTCTTAGTTCTTTTCTTATAACATTTATAAGCATTAATTTTACAAAAATAAATAATAAATATACTTTCATATGCTCTAGATTCAAACTTGCCAAATTTTTTTATCAATTTTTATAAAAAAATCTACTGTTAAAAACTATGAAATAATCAATTGTAGTTGGTTTATCTTTCCATAGTTCATAATGAGTCTTGTCACTATTGACTCTCAATAATTATTTATTTTGGATATGCACTATTGTACCAACTACCTCTCTCCAATATTTATCTGGTATCTTAGATTCAGTTAACATTATCCTCACCATCTCCTAAACTATTCTATTTCTCCATTCAACTACTCCATTTTATTGTGGAGTTCTCACTACTGAATAATGTCTCTTTATTCCATGGTCTTCACAATACTCAATAAATTGATCTAACATGAATTCTCTTCCTTGACCTAATCTTAGGAACTTAATCTTCAAACCATTTTCATTATCAACTAATGCTTTGATTGCTTTGAAATGTCTGAAAGCTTCTAATTTTTTCTTTAAAAATATTATTCAAGTCATACATGAAAAATCATCAATAAACAACATGAAATATTTCTCATCTTGAGTACTTTGAGTTTTCATAGGTCCACACAAATCAGTATGAACAAGCTCTAACATCTAAGTGGTTGAGTATTCTTTTATTTTGAACTACCTTCAGGCCTGCTTCCCATTTTGATAAGGTTCACAAAGCATGTTGGATGGATTTGTAATCTTTGGAAGATTTTTGACTACATAATTCTTGCTAATATTGACAATATTTTCAAAATTTATGTGTCTCATTCTCCTGTGCCATAGCCAACTTTCTTCAATCTAACTCAAACAACATTTTTGACCTTTGATATCTGATAACATATACAAATTGTTCCCTGTTCTCTAAGTATCTATAACCAACACATTTAAATATTTTTTCCTAATTTTACAACTTTTTGCATAAAATTTTAGTGTGTCCTTGGTCACATATTTGACTTACACTCAAAATATTATGATTAAGACCTTCTACATATAGAATATTTTCAATTTTAGTTCTACCATTATCCAAACTTAGTGTACCTTTTTTGGCAATTCTAGTAGTAGTGTTATTTCAAAATTTTACTGTGCCACCATTGATCTTCTTTAGGGTTATGAAATTACTCGTATTTCCTGTCATATGCCTCAAACATCCACTATCAATGAACTATGGCTTTTCTTCAATTTTTGCATGCAAAGCTATCTGGACCAACATAGACTTTTCAAGTTGTTTCTTTTGCCAAGAACTTGTCTAAACTTTCTTCTTGATGAATGGTGCTTTGAAACTCTGCTCCTTCTTGACTAAATTAAACACACTTCTATAATACTAGGCTATGTATCCAAAGTCATTGCACTTTTAACATATTATGGCCTCTTTATTAAATCTTGATAGAGGAGCAAAAGAGTTGTGGCTTCTGCTTAACTCTGCATGAGTTTTCTTCTCATTATTTTTAAAATTGTTAGCCTTTTTTTGACATTCTATTTTATTATGACTATATCCATTATAATAAAAATAGTAACAATAAAAATAGGACTTATTTTTACATCTTTGATATAATTTCCTTTTGTATCTTTGTTCATTCCAACCTTCTTTGTTTGAGATGTCCTCTATATTTTTATCTTATTCCCTTTATATTTCTTCTTTTATAAGAGCTTTAACATAGCTCTTTCTTTTTTGTGTTAATCTTGTTTGTGAAAGTAGTGGCCTCTCCTTTCTCTTTTTAAAATTAGATAGCTATCTTATCTAACACTGATATTTGAATTTCTAATATCTTATTCAACATATTAGTGTTATTCTCAAATTTTGAATCATTGGCTACTTTATTATTGATTACTTTATTTGTTTTTTCAAGATCTACTTTTAAAGAAGCAATTTCAATAACATACCTTTCACATTTTCACTTAATTTTTGCAGCTAAGCTATTAGATCTTCTTTAGTCTTTTTGGCTTCTTCAATGTGTGCTTGTAGATCTTCAATTATTTCTTTTGACTCTTTTTCATTCTTCTCTATCTCGAGCTTCAATATTCAATTCTTCTTCTCAAGAGATTTTAATTCTTCTAGGGCACAAATTTGTTCTCCTTCCAAATTCACTTTGCCTTCATCATATTCTTCTTCTTGATCCTCTATACTTTTACTTATGGAGTCATCTTCATGTATGGCCATGAATAGAATCTCTTCTTCTGAATCACTGAATCCACTATCTTAGGTTGATTTGGGATCTTTAGAATATAAACCCTTTTTCTCAAATCCCTTCTTGAATTTTTCTTTGAAATTATTCTTATATGTAGACTTTCTTTCTTCAATATCACCATTACCCTTATTTGGGTACTTAGCTACAAAATGTCCAATCTTTATAAAATTAAAATATTTAAAAAGTAATTTTTCTTGATATTTACCTATTGTTTTTTTTGGCTTACAAATGAATAAATCTCTGTTTTCATCTTCATCATTGCTAGAACTATTAGTTGATTCTTGAATCTTAGCCTTCTCTTTCTTTGATGTCTTAAAAGCAACTTCCCTCTTTGAGGGTTTCTCTTGTTCATTCTGCATCTCATATTATATAAGAATACCATGTAGCTCATCCATCTTTAGCTTGGCTAAATTATTCATCTCTTCAATTTATGAAACTTTTGCATCATATCTAAATGGTAGAGATCTCAAAACATTTTGTACCATGGTTGATTCTTCTAACTTTTCTCCAAGACCTTGAATTTGATTAACTATTTGATCAACCTATAAAAGATAACTAGCTATATTTTCTTCCTCTTCAAACTATAAAACTATCTTTTGAAAGTCTAGAGCTTATCTTGCTAAACCTTTCCATCACCTTTGTAAATATTCTCAAGCTTTACCCAAGTTTCATGAGTAGATTTACATTACATAACTTTAACAAATTCTGATTCATATAAACCATATAAAATAACATTTAAAGCTTTAGAATTATTTTCACTTTCCTTCATTTTCATTGTAGTAGTTACAAGTGTTTGTGGCTCTTCATATTCCTCCACCACTTCTTGCCAAATGTTGAATCCAAGGGGCATCAAGTAAGTCCTCATCCTTATGCTCCAAAAAGCATAATGTGTCCCATAAAAAAACGGTGTCTTATTTGGAGAAAAACCTTCATGTGATCTAGCCATCATGTTTTTCCCAATCAACCTTCAAGCTATAAAACTTTTCAAAAGGAACCTGCTCTGATACCAATTGTTAAGCATGAAATATATTGAGAGAAAGGGGAGCTAAATTAGTATATTATATATCTTTTACTTAATCTAATTTCTTTTTTTTAACCATGTAATCACACATTCAATAAATGAAATAAAATTGAAATAATAATATGCACCACACACGAGAGAGAGAGAGAGAGAAAGAGAGAGAGAGAGAGAGAGAGAGAGAGAGAGAGAGAGAGAGAGAGAGAGAGATTTATGTAGAAACTCAAAGTAGGAAAAACAATGAAGAACAATCTCAAGTATATAAATGAGAACCAAATCAAATAAGAAACTTTGCAATCACCAACTTGTGGGAGTACCAACTCCTTTGCCAAGCACCAACACAACAACTATTTATGAACAACAACTCATTGGAGCACCAATCCCTTATAAATATTTGTGAGCATCAACCCACAAGATCACCAACCCCTCTTGTGTATAAAAAACAACTATCTCTCAATGTTACTTACTCAATAAATCATAGAACTCTACAATATCTCCTACTTTTCTCTCCTCTTATATTATATAAAATAATTATAAAACCATGAACTTTCTTGCATATTACAAATGGATTCTCAAGCCTTTATTTATAGATTTTCAAATGACCTTTAGCATTCACCTTTTGTGACCCTTAAATCTCCTTATAAAAAATGGTGTTAAACTTACATGATACTTTGAATCTTTGCATTTGAAAAGTCACATTGTGACCCTTCATATGTAAATGCATCATTTCCTCTTTTGTCTTTATCTTGGTGACCTTTCAAATTCCTTAAGATGACTCTCCATATAAAAATGCACCATACCCTCTTTTGTCTTCACTTGGTGACTTTTGGAATTCCTCAAGATGACTCTTCATGGAAAAATGTGTCCCATTCCTCTTTTGTCTTTACTCCATGACTCTTTGACTTCTCTATGGGCCCTCTTTTGAATTTTATGCAACTAAAAATATATTCATTATTATTAAATAAATATTAACACACATTAGCCAATGAATATTAAAAATACCATTAAGTGCTATGGGGCCTTTATCATCAATGCTAGAACTTTAACATCAATGACAATATTTCCAACATAGATAGATTTTCTAAAATGGTTCATTTCACTACATGGAAAAAAACCAATGATGCCACTAGAGTTGTATAATTATTTTTTATGGATAAGATGAGTACTGAGTTACAATTTAGTACTGCATATCACCCACAAATTGATGGATGTTGTCAATAGAAGCTTGGAAAATTTATTGAGATGCATCGTGGGAGAGAAGCTAAAGTATTGTGACTTAGCTTTACCACAAGCTGAGTTTGCATATAATAGTTTAGTGAATAGATCAATAGTAAAGTCACCTATTGAAATTATTTATGGAAAAAATCTTATTGTTATTTTAGATTTGGTAAAATTGCTAATTCTATATTGAATTAGTGATGATGCAGAAGCATTTGTAGAACATATGCAGTAGTTGTAGGGAGTAAGAAGAAAGTTGTAGGAAAGTAACGAGAAATATAAAGCAGCAATGGATGTCATAAGAAGATCCAAGGTATTTGAATAAGGAGAGTTGGTAATAGTTTACATGAGAAAAGAGATTTTTTCAAAAGACATATAATAACTTGAAGTACAATAAAATTGGGCCATGCAGAATTGTGAATAAAATCAATGATAATGCATATGAGGTGTGTTTACCACATAATTTTTATATATATCTATTTTTTAATGTTTTAGATTTATATGAATTCCATGGAGAAGATGCTGAAGATGATGAAGATGAAAAAGTAAATTGGGAGGATTACGTTCCAAAGAAGAAGAAATAAAAAATAATGTAAGTTTTGGATATGAAAATAGTGAGCACAAGGCAAGGGAATTATAATAGGTATTTGGTACAATGGCAAGGATTATAGAAAGAAGACAACACTTGGATTAAAAAATGGGTGCTGAAGAAGATTGATAAAGACAAATGGAAGAAGTATAATTAGGCCAACTCGTAGGAGTTGAGTTATTTTCAACCAAAGGAGAATGATGCAAAAAAACATAGGCCAACCTTTCAGAAGTCATAAATTTTGACCCGTGACTTAATTTGAGCTCTTCCACATGCCAAAACGATGGTATAAAAAAGTTTGATTCTTCTCTAAGGTTCTCTATTCGTTAGATTTGATTTTGATATTTTTTGAAGGTCAAATGTGATCATCTGAGGGTCCAAAATTAATGTTTAATGATTTTTTTGAGATTTTCCTATTTTTAAAAATTTTATATTTTTAGAACTAGACATCAACTTTAGTTAAATTTTATCCCATAGGTTAATTTTAGAATTTAGTATATTTATAAGAAAATTTATAGATGCATGCACTTGCATACAAAACTTACTATAAATAGTGGTTTCTAAAAATAAACATATTTTTTAGATTTTTTTGTCTTTTTTTAAGTTAAATTTTGCATGTAAACTCTAATTTCTGAGTTAAGACTTATTTAAGCATGATTTGGGTTTATAATTATTTTAATTCATTAAATATAAATAAATTATGAGTTATTTTTTTAGATCTTGTCCTATTGGTATTTTTATTATCTTGATCGTTTTGGGTTCATTAAACATGGCATTTATGTACTTTTGATTCATCATAAATTTTTAGTTTGTTTGTGATTGAAGATTGTAAATGGGTTTTTGATATATTTTTCATATTTTTGTGTATTTGGGTATGTTGATATGAATAGAGTAAATTTTACATATTTAAATAATTTTTAAAGCCATTATGGGTTTTAAATAATTGTGTGGTTTTTATAAGTTGACATGCATAGTCTAATAATTATTTTTTGATGTGAAGCAAGTTTTTATGTTTACAATGGGGTTATTATTATTATGAATGTGAAGTGAGGAAATTAAAAGAAAATATTATTATTTTATTTTAAAAATAAAAATGAAATTTGGGTATGATTAATCTCCTGAAATATATCACACCATTTCTCTATCACAGAAATAGGAACACGTGCGTTTATTGAAGCTAGTAATCGGTGTGTGTTGATGGAATTTTTAAAAAAGTGAAACTTCATTGATACATCCCAAGATTGATGGTAGACTATATTGAAATATTTTTTTAAAAGTTTCCTTACAATGAGATCACATATGTATAAAAATTAAATTCAATGATACCAAAAACATTTGATTCAATTTGTTGAATATGAGAGATTGATTTAATTTGAAATAAACTATTAATTAAATATTGTATTTACTTTTTATTTTTAAATAATTATTTCACGTAGCTATAATATATTTTAAATTTTGTATTTATTTAATATTATATTTGATATTTTTTTCCTTCAATTAAATTGAACATGTTGTTAATTGTAAAAATAACCAAGTAATAGTAATAGTTAGATGGCTTTAGATTATAGGGTTTCGGAGGACTTAATTTTCTTTAGGATTTTCAATCTAGAAATGGAGCAAGTGATAATAAATGTAGGTAGAGTATCAAGGAGGTGAAAGATGTAGGGAGAGTGGTGGTTGTCAATGATGATGGACAAACATTAAATAGATTAGAGGTTTTGGAATCCAAGTCTAATTATCCCATGTTTGAAAATAAGATAATATTTTAGACTATTATAATGGTACAAAAGATAAGAGGTCCTAGATCTAGTAGTGTAAAGGGTGCAGATAATTCTAAGACTTTATAGGATGATGTCCAAAAAATAGAGAGGTGGGTGTCGGTGTAGGTAGTAGAGGTAAAATAAGGATGTTGGTAACCCTCTTTTTTTAAATCCTTTTATAGGCATGTATAGGCTGGGAACCAAAATACCTTAGTCCTAGTAAAATAAAACCCATCAATCCTATTTGAAGGGGAACAATTAAGAAAGGTAATGAATTAGGAACACTTTATATCAAGTAAAGGAATGATTTGTCATTTTCCTAGTTTATGGACTACACACCCTAATCTTTCAAAATAGATCAAGAAGAAATGGAAGCCTCTAATGTAAGGTATTATGAACATTTTAAGATATGCCAAAGTTATTATTATTCTTAATATTTTAAAAGATAGGGAGATGGTGTTCCAAGATATCATTTGGAATTAGGACCAAAGGATATTGATGTATAAGCCATGGTTTCCATCCTTCTATCCACTCACTGAGGTCTTCATTTAAGAAAAAATTGTGCAGGATGGCCATATCTACCATTTCAATTTTGGAAATAATATTGTCTCAAATCTAAGGGGAATTATTTGGGTGAATTTTTATTAATGGACTCCAATGAAAAAAATTGTTTCACCCTAATTTTTAACATATTCTAGTTAATATAAATGTTTCAACAGATCTTCTTATGCATATTGATTGTAATTTTCAGGATGGAATTTGGAAAAAACCTCTTGATTATGAGGGTTTGCCTTTATATTGTTGTAAATGATTTGAAATAGGTCAACTAGACCCACATGTGGTATTTATAAGTGTAAGAAGGGATTATTGATAGGTACAGTAGTGATACCAAAACTGAATTACTTGAAATGCTGGAATAAAAATTGGATTCAGATCAAAATGGTTTTGAACCATGTGTGGAATCTTTAGATAAAATCAAGGAGAATAAATATGAGATAGTTAGAACTTTACCAAAGGTATATTTTATTTTAAATAATAATAATGTGACTTGTTTTTTAATTGAAGGGTTACTCACTTGGATGTCTTTGAATAAATCTAAATAAGTTGATTCATTTGAAGTATCCATTACCATATATCCCAATTTATGGGAGGGAGGAGACTAGAGCGTTGTTAGAAATAAAAGGATGGTAGATGTAATAATGATGTAGAAAAAGAGGCCAAACTTTTGGAGGCCATAACTTTTGATCCTTAGCTCCATTTGAGCCCATATTCATACGAAAATGATTATCTCAAAAATACAATGTAGCCCTAACATAGCTTTTCTAGTTCTAGATGTTTTTAATATGTTTTAAAGGCTATATATGACCATATGAGGGTAAAAATTTATAGTTTAATGTTATTTTCGGTATTTTTATAAATTTATAAATTGTATATTTTTATAATCAGACTATAAATTTAGTTGATATTCATCTAATAATTTAATTAGAGTGTTTAGTTTATTTTTGGATATTTTTAGAGAAGTGCATGCTTGCATGTAAAAATTGTTAAAAATAACACGTCAAATTTTATTTATTTTAAGTTTTTTGAATTTTGGATGTCAACTCTAATTCTGAGTTGAGGCTTATTTATGCATGGCTGTAATTATTTGAATTATTCAATACAAATAAATATAGGTGATTATTTTAAAAGCTTTGCCTATTGATTTTTTTATTATCTTTAATAGTATTCGAGTTCATTATTTACAAAATCTATAAGAGGAAAAGAGTTTACATGGATAAGGATAACAATAGAAATCTTCAAGTTATTGAAAAAGAAAATTACAAAAAGCCTATTTTAGAATTATCATATTTTAGAAAAGTGTTTGAAATTGATTTTGTTGCTTCATTTGTGGGAATTTGTGTTGTGTTGAGTCAAAAAGCGAAGCGAATAACATATTTCAATGAGAAATTAAATGAGGTAAGAACAAAGTATTCTACATATAATGTTGAATTTTTTTCATTATACAATCATTAAGACATTGGAGGCATTACCTAGTGTCTAAGGAGTTTATCTTATTTACTGATCATGAGACATTGAAGTATGTGAACACTCAAAATAAGTTAAATAGTAGGTATGTAAAGTGGGTGTATTTCTTGTAGGGTTATACTTTTGTGTTGAAACACAAATCATGAAAATAGAATCAGGTAGTTGATGCTTTAAACAGATGAGTGGGGTTGATAACTACTATTGTAAATGAATTAGTTGGGTTTGAATTTATTACAAAAGTATATGATATTGATCCATATTTTGGCAATATAGTTTAAAAATTCAATAATATATTGAAAGATGATATAATTAATGTTTATGAAGATTATATTATGTAGAATGGTTATTTATTCAAATGGAAACAAGTATGTATTCCAATTGGGTCTCTAAGAGACAATATAATAAGAGAATTACAAAGTGGTGATTTGACTAGACATTATGGCAAGATAAAGATAATAAATTTGTTGGAGAAGTATTTATGGTCAAATATGAAAATAGATGTGACAAGATATGTTTCAAGGTGTAGGATATATCATGTGGCGAAAAGACATGCACAAAATATAGGGATATACATGTCAATACCGATTCTAAGAGGACTATGGATATATTTGAGTATGGATTTTGAGTTGGTATTACCAAACATAAAGAGAGGTAATGATTCAATTTTTTTTATTGTCAATAGGTTTTCTATGATGGTTCATCTTATTGCATGTAAGAAAACTAATGATGCCACTAGTGTTTCCAAACTATTTTTTAAGGATATTGTGATATTGCATGGTGTTCTGAAAACCATTACATCAGATAGGAAAATGAAATTTATAAGTAATTTTTGGAGGACTTTATGGAGGAATATGGGGACTAAAATACAATTCAGTAGTGCATACCACTCCCAAATAGATGGACATACAAAAATTGTAAACAAGAGCTTGAGAAATTTGAATATAAACATTTTAGATTATTTATAGGAGAAATCATATTAGTGTTTTATATTTGGTATAGTTACCAATTATAAAATGAAGTAGTGATGATGCATAAGTGTTTCCATAACATATGTAATAGTTACAAGAAGAAATAAGAAGAAAGTTACATAAAAGTAATGAAAAGTATAAATCAAAATTAAATGTCAGAACGAGGTCAAAAAAATATAAAGAAAGGGACTTAGTGATGGTGTACTTGAGGAAAGAGATATTTATGAAAGACACATATATAAGAAGTTGAAGTACAATAAAATTAGACCATGCAGAATTATGAAGAAAATCAATGACAATACTTATGAGGTGAATTTACTATATAATTTTGATATCTCTCTAGTATTTAATGTTTTAGATTTTTATTATCTATATGGAGAAGATGGTGAAGGTGAAGAAGATGAATAAGTAGATTGACATCAATAGATGTCAAAGAAGAAAAAAAAGATAGTGTAGGTTTTAGATAAGAAGATAGTAAATATAAAGCAAGGAAGTTATGACATGTATTTGGTGTAGTGGGAAGGATTAAAATAAGATGAAAACACTTGGATTAGAAAATGAGAGTTGAATAAGATTGATAAGAATAAATGACATTAGTAAAATCAGATCAACTTGCAAGCATTGAGTTGTTTTCAAGTAAAGGAGAATGATACAGGAAAAAAATCTAAATTTTTGGAGGCCATAATTTTTGATCTATAGCTCTGTTTGAGCCCATTTTCATGCCAAAATAACCGTCTCAAAATTTTTAATGCATCCATAGTCTAGCTTATCTAGTTATATATGTGTGCAATAATTTTCAAAGGCCATACATGACCATCTAAGGGTCCAAAATTATAGTATAATATTATTTTTAGTATTTTTCTAAATTTAGAAATTGTATATTTTTATAAGTAGACTTTAATTTCAGTTGATATTTGTCTAAGAGGTTAATTTTAGTGTTTATTTATTTTTTAGAGCTTTGCATGCTTTCATACGAAACTTGCTAAAAATAATAAGTCAAGTTTTATTTATTTTTAGAGTTTCAAATTTTACATGTCAACTCCAATTCTGAGTTGAGGCTTATTTATGCATATTTTATAATTATTTGAATTATTTAATATGAATCAATGCAAATTATTGTTTCATAAGGTTTGCTTATTGATGTTTTTATTGTCTTGATAATATTTGGGTTCATTAAAGAAGGAATATGAACCATTGAATATGACCTTCAGATCCCAAAAATAAAATGATTTGGGATGGACTTAAATATTTCTTGGTTTTGTTTCAATTTTTTAAAGATATACAACTAGTTTACAACCTGTTCGCACTTTTTTTTGGTCACATTTAAGATGGACTTCAATGTTTCTTGGTTTTGTTTAAAAAAATTTGAAGTATGTATCTAGTTTACAACCTATTTTCACTCTGTTTTGGTCACCAAACTAGAAGAAATGCTTTTTTTGGATTCTAGATGTTTTGTCTCATTCTCCACTATAAAACGGAAGGGTCCCCTTAAAACAATCTTTTACCAATAATTGAAAAAAAATGAATATATTTTAACATATAAATATAAAATTTTAATTATTATATTATTTTTTATACCAAGAATATTTGAATTATTTTTTTCGTATGAAAAATTGATTTGTTTTCAAAACATATTTTTATTATATATTATTTATTTATTTTACGTAAATTATTCTATATAATTATACTATTTTTTTATTTTTGATTTTATTATTATATTAGGTATTTTTTAAAGCAATTAAATTGAATAATTTTTTATAAATAATTTTATACTTAATTTTAAATATTTTAATTATTTAATTAAATGTTTTAATTATTATATTATATTTAAATAAAAATGAAAAAAAAAAAATGTTTTGACTTAAAATTAAAATTTAATGGCCAAATTAATTCCTATTTATTGATTCATTTTGAGTTATAATATAATGTAAAATCATAATTATATATATAAAAAGTTGAGACAAATTACTATGTTAAACATTTTATAGTTTTTAATTAATTATATGATTTATTATCTTGTAAAACATATATATAGTTTCCAATAAATAATATAATCTAATATCTGCTGTGTTTTAATTCGTATGATTAATTTAAATTTTTTATAATTGTAAAATTTCAAATGTTGAATAACTATTGAATTGAGTTTTTTTTTGGGTTTGAAAAACGTTTTTGATTATGCCTCAAAACTTTTGTATTCGATATATGTTAAGAATTTTTATTTTAGTAAATATTTGGACGATACTAAGTTTTTATCTATCAATGATATTAAATAAATTATATATATTTAATTTAATTTAAATAGTTTAATTTAAATTAAACAATGAAAAAAGAATGAATTAATATTAAAAAAAAATTATTTTATTTGTTGAATATGAGAGATTGATTTTTTTAAAGAATTGTTTTTTTTGTAACATTTTTAATTATTTTTAATTTCAATAAATTATTTTGTGTAACTATAAGATTTAATTAAATAATATTTTTTAAATTATTTATTTTTTTATATTTTAATAATAATAAATATATATTTTTCCAAATACACAGTTAATTGTGTATATTTTTATATTGAAATATAATATAATGTTAAATAATTTCATTATATATAATGTAATGAAGTTTAAACAAGTTGTAATATAGGACATATTATAAGTTCTAATTAATTATTTAATTCTTTATGGTGTCTTATTTTTGTTTGTGTGTTTTTGTGTGTGTGTGTGCGCGCGCGAGAGAGAGAGAGAGAGAGAGTGAGTGAGTGAGTGAGTGAGTGATTTGTTTCAAATCATATCTCTGATTTATTTAGGTTAAGTTTGTTTGTTTGTTTGTTTGTTTTTTTTTTTTTTTTTTTTTAGTTAAATTTTTTTATTTGATATTTTTTAAGAATTTATATTCTGGTAAATAGTTTTTAAATAATTTTTTTAAAACCATTATTAACAATGATTATACTTTATTTTAAATAATTAACTTTTTTTTGAAAAAATATGTTAAACTTATTAATTTTAATAAATTATTATATTTAGAAATTATAAATATATCTTCCAATATCAAATATAAGAAAATATGAAAACTCATGCAACATGGAATGCCATATTTATGAGAGGAAAAATTTAAAAGGTTGTGAATTTTTATTAACAATTTTCAGTAGAGGTAACAAAGGTCTCCATAGTAAGAGCCAAAGGTGCTAGTGAATGTTCGGTTAAAATTTTCAGAAGCATTTGTTATTTGTTTGTTTAAATCTTTTATTACGTATTATTAACGTGGAAAAATTTAAAAGGTTGTAAACTTTTATTAACAATTTTCATTATGCTAGTGAAATATCGGTTAAATTTTTCATAAGCATTTGTTATTTGTTTACATTTTTTATTACGTATTATTAGCCATCTATCTCAAGGTTTTGGTATTGTTTATGATAGTTTTTATTGTGATATAAAATATAAATTTAAATGTAAATTGGTAAAATGAGTATTACCATTTTAAATTCTGCTACAAAAAGTAATATATTGATTGTGCACTTAAAAATATAAGAGCAAAAAATTATTTTTATTTTTATTTTCAAAAATATAGATATTGGTTTTATATTTTATTATGATAAAAATACAACATTGTATATTATGTGTGTATCTAAGAAAATATCTTGTTCTTCTTGGTGAAGAAGACCTTGATGGTCTTCTTGATATATCTTATCATTAGGAATTTTTTTATATTTACATTTGTAGTTAAACAAATACCTTTATGTTATTGATAATATGTGTTTTGGGGAGGGGCACATGCGTGAGTGCATTATTTGCAGTTTTTAGTTTAAGATCATTTCTATTGGGATGATAAGACATTTATTTTATCATGATGGGCATATATTTAACATAAAATGCCCTTTCTTCTTTATTGAAAGGTGACGTTAGAAACAAAAATATTGTTACTAATATATCTCATTTTTAAATAAGTACCCCCTTTTTATTAAAGAAAAAATTTATATTTAGTTCTTATTAAAAAGTACATTGATTTTGGAATGATGTCATATTAATGCCTAAAACTCTTTTATTCGATTTCCATTTTATGAATTATGGATTGAAATCAAAAAATTATTCCATTATAATTTTTATTTTCAATTTATTTGATTAAGGTAATCTTTGTTTGTCAAGTTTATCATTGTTTGCACTTTACATGTCAACATCTTATTGGCAAGTGTCATCACTTTCGATAAAATTTCATGGACTATCAATATTTATTCAATTTATTGAGTTATATGTGACTTCATTATCCTGACTAAATGAGATCATTCCACATATCATATTATTATTATTTCCAAACTAATGGTTTAGAATTTCAAGTCTCAAAGTTGCTCGACCACTTAATCACACGAGATCGAGCCAAGTCTCAGTACCTTGATTCATTATAGGTCCCCATCAAAAGATCAATTATGAAGTTTCATGACCATCTAACTATATTAAATTCAGCCACATGTCTTCATTTTACTAAATCTATCCTCCCAGTCTAAAATCCCGAGTCACGAAAACTAGTGACTACCCGAACAAGTGAGCTCACTGCACTTGTCTCAATCTCACATGATTGCAGGCCCTTAAGGTATAAAGATAATTTATTAACACTAGTTGATTATCCAACCAAGTGAGATCATGCCATTTGTCAACATTGCATTGTGTAAAACCATATTGATGAAATGAAATAGCTCAAAGATATAGACCCAACAACATAAAAATGCATTTTCATATGTCATCTTATGTATAGTTAATTTCCATGTGTCATATACTGATGGGTGTATTCTAGGCAATCATCAATCACACATCCTACTATGGATCATTACCTCACCACTCCATACACCAAAATGACCCAAAGACCTAGCGATAGGAAAAAATTAAATGTTAAAGTTAAAATATGATGTGCATCCTATAGTGACATATTTAGTTACAAATTTATGAAGTCCAAAATCAAGTACTTAATGACAATGAAAATTGTAAAATGGAAAATTATATTAAAACCAAACAAAATTACAAATATTCACATGTCAAAAAAATATGTGTAAGATGATGTCATAAAATTAAAATTAGAATTTTATATATGGATAACATTGATTGCTACATTTAAATTAATTCTCGTGAATGTAGAATTTAAGAATTGAATTTACAAACTAAGTAGATAGGCTATATATTATGTCCAAAGACAAGTCAAATTATATTAATAAAAATGAAAATTTTTAATCCAGATATCTATATATACTACAAGCCCTAGATTTCAAATTTAGCACAAAATCTTAATTACTCAATAACTAAACCTAAGAATGAAGAAACTGCTCCTTCTACATTCTGCTTGGGCACTAAGCAAGAGTTTAAAGATACAAAATTTGATTGACTTTATTTTAAAAGATCATTCAAGATTTACACAATGATTTATGTAGAAATCAAGGTTATTTGACCTGATAGGGACGAAGATAATTTATTTCCTAATCAAAAGGAGTATAAATATTACTTAATAGTCATTAAAGTTGTTAGACTACACAAAACATCTAAACAAGATTTATTCCCTCGTGCTAACCTACTTTACATTTTATTTATAAAAAGAACATGCATAAAATACATTTCCCATAAAAATAATAGCACACAACTTATTGCATACATAGTTGGCTTAGCTTTCAAAAATGTTAATCAATTATCAAAACTAGACATCTTGTACAATGATAAAATAGTTAGTGCATGATTAAAAAAATAATGTTAAAAATGATATACTAGAATGAGTGTGTAGTTCTAACAATTTTTCCATGAATCAAAAGGTCCTCATAGATTAATTTAGACCTACAGTGAAAATCATTATAGTCATATTGAACATGCTACTTGGAGTATAAAGATGAGTTGATAGTCATCAAAGTTGTTAGACTACACAAAACAACATATAAACCAAAGCTATTCCCTTGTGCTAACCTAGTTTAAAATTTATTTATAGAAAGACCCTGCACAAAATGCATTTCACATAAAAATAATAACACATAACTTGTATCATACATAGTTGGTTTATCTTTCAAAAAATTTAATCAATTACCAAAACTAGACATCTTGTACAATCAAAAAATAGTTAGTGCCTGGTTAAAAAACAATAATGTTAAAATTAATATATTAGGATGAGTGTGTAATCTTAAGAATTTTTTCATGAATAAAAAGGTCCCCATAGACTAATTCAGATCTAGAGTCAAAATCATTATAGTCATATTGAACATGCTATATGGATCCCCATCTATCACTCATGTAAATGAGGTTTGGGTCTCGTTTCTATCCATAATTTTGGAGGGAAAGGGAATTCCACCATTTAGATAAATCATAAGTTTTAAGTTTAAATCCTAGATAGACCATATGTGTGATCAAGTAGATATCAATTTCTAAATGTTTTCCTACTTAGAGGATGTTATCTGTGGGGCTATCACCACAACTAATATCCCTCCATGGGAGACAAAATGGGGAAATGGATTTCATACAATTTTGATCACCTAGACATACCCATAAATACATGGAATATCTATAGAGGATAGAAAACACCTTATATATAATAGTGTATAGAGTGATAAAAGAGAAACCAACACCTAGATTTTTAGATCAAATAAATAAATCACTCAAGTAATTGGGTGACTATTTTTTATAAATAGGCCATATAGTTATCATAATTGAAGGAACACAAGTCGATCCATTTTAATTACTCAGGTTCATACCCATGATAAGCTAGCTTAGCAAGAGATAACTTACCAACTATCCAACAATGTAGATGAAAGTTTGAATAAGGCTAAATTGGTGAAATACCACAAGATACCCCTTAGCATTAGGAGACAACAATTTAAAAATTATGATTATTTAGAAAATACATCAAAACATATAATATCATTCAAATTTGGGTTAACTAAATTCATATTTCAGGGTCCCATGAAGTTAATAAGGTAACAAATTAGAAAGTTTCAATGACAATTCAAACAAGACTATGGGCATTGAGAGTATGAAATATGACTCAATCATTCTAAATACAAAGGATTAAATGGATTTTTATATAAAAATTAAAAGTTATAAATTTATATAAGAATCACTTAGTTGATCCAATATGATCCCTCTATATCATGGGAGGATGCAGTCAGAATAGATCAAAAAGGAAAAAAAAAGTTCAGGTAAGCTGAACAACATAGAGTAGAGGAGGAAACAAAGGAATAAACTGACGAGAAATTAAAATCAAGGATATTATAAAATTTTACAAAACTTAAAGAGGCATGGAAAACAATTATACATATAGGAACACCCCTAGAAGGTCCACCACCTCAAGCTCTATTTGTGAGTTGTTCCATTTATCTTCCCTTATTACATATAGAAACTACTCCTTATGTAGTAACCTATGTTATAATTTATAATATACTCTCATATCTCTGTACAACTATGACTATCACACAATAATAAGGGATATCATCCTCATACTCAAACATATCATTAGACATTCACTATTATGACACAAAAGATGAGTATGTGGAAGGATAATTTTCATATAAAATCTCTAGATGAGTCAGCTGAAGAGGATGGATATGTAGAAGACCCAAAGGAAAAAACTACATCAGATATTTCCTAAGGGGGAACTCTACAAGTAATGTTTTACACATCGATTCAGAGTCCTCCTTGAACTCAGGGTATAAAAATGTGAATCTTGAGAAAGAATGTCAAAATCCTTTTGTGGAAAAGGCGGTAGATAAAATAGGTAAAAAAATATAAATATCATTAGTTACATAAAATACTTCAGTTTTTCTATCTATTTTCACTCAATCTTCTCAACATGGACTCTTACAAGCTATTACACCTCGTTTTCCATCTATTACACCGAGTCTTGTAGTTGTCCTTCTAATAGACATAATTTCTATGTATATAATTGCTATGGAAAATATTATAAATTTGGATTATTTAGTTAATATTGATACTATCAATAACCCCATGACTATTTTTTATATTATGATTTACTAATTACTAAAATGTTTAATCCAAGATGCCATTACATAGTGTATTATTTCATCACCTAATTTAGACACCACAATCATTACCCCAAATTTTGAGGAAATAATATCTCATGATTTTTTTTCACATCCTATGTAGACTCATATTTTCACCAAATTAGTGATGTAAATTAGATAGGGTCTTCCAACATAGTCAATAATTGTCTCATTATAGAAGTATCTTAACCTTACCAAGTATTTTATTGGGATCGATGCCCAAATTAATATTCTAGAGACAAGTTGATCACCCCATATTTTACTTCACCATCCACACTTCCATGTTTCAATCCACCAGGTCCCTCCATTCTCATGCCTTCACCATAACACACCTTACCCCTCACCACTCAATATCCCAGTCAAACCTCTTCTCAAGACTGGCTAATGACTCCCACATAGATATAATAAATTCAAATAGAGAAGTCAACTAGATAATATTTGGTTATTGATGAGAAAGATAAGATGGCCATAGAGTTTGATGAGACCTTAAATAAACTCAAAGTGGTGAGAAGAACCATGAAACTAGAGGGAAGCCCACTAAATTTGTAAGAGAAGAACTCTTATAAATAAAAAAGAAGAAAAATCTAAACTTGGAGAAGTAAATGAGATTTTAGAGGATAATAATTATATGGTATATGTTTAAAGATAAGTCCTAAATAAAATTTTTCATGTGTTACAACAAACAAACAAAATACTGGAGGCATAAGGTGTTGTAACCTAACACACCCTTTTTGAAATTTTTAGATAGGGAACTACTTTGCCTACCAAAATTTCTTAAAGACAAGGTCCTGAAATAAGTTAAATCTATAAGCCAAAAATTAACTTAATTTATGAAGTCTATAGTTAACTTAATGTCTAATTTTAATATTTTATTTCTTTACAAAAGTTAGAATTCAAACATGATATAGAATATGCTATGTATCACTATTGGATTTTATTCCAAGTCAAATATTTTATTTGATTGGACTAATAAAATTAATTATGTTATATTTTATCCTACTTTGGATTAAATGGTAACGTATAGGGTTATTTTCTCTACAAAGTTTTTATATTTCTGATTTCATGTGAACTTGCCAAGTGTCATCATTTCATTCATTCACTCTAATTTTCATATTCTAAACAATCCCAATCATATGAGCTTGTAGGATCATGCCAAATGGTAGCTTCCCACTCAAATTTATATTTTTGTTATTAACAAATTCATCAATTTATAATGACCCTCCAAATAAGCAACAATCATCCATGTGGTATCATTTTGCTCATCTATGGAAAGAGGCTATTAACACAGTTAAAAATGACCTAAAACCCTTCAAACCAATGAAAACCATCCACACATCATAATAATAAAATACATACCCTACCAAGGAGAGGTACATAGACAAAACCCAAGGAACCTACATAAAATCCTAATCCTACCAAGTCTCTTGATCCCTTTCACCTGTGGTTGAAACACCAACTTACAAAACTTAGAGCTCGATGCCTAGTGAGTGGTTAATGTAGTTCTAAGTGTCTCCCTCTAAAAAATTCGAGATAAAGACATGAAATAAATCCTATAAAATTATATAAAGAGACATATGTAATTTTAAGATGAGTAAACATACAAAAGTAGTGAAAAGGTGCCAAGTGGTATACAAACTTGCTAAAAGCTAAGATTGAAAAATTAAAATTAAAATTAAAATAAAAGAGAAATATATGAGTAAATAATCAAAAGGTCATTTTTTATAAGCAATACACATAAATTGGAAACTCAATACATTCAATTTTCAATCTCAACAAAATATCTATAGTATATTTTTATTTCAAAGCAAAATTTGACTATATGGCTCTTTTATTGTCCTATGGAGTTTTGTAAATTAGAGCTTCCCAATAAATTAAAAGACACTAGATTTCTAGTGAATTACAAAATAATTTCATATAATTTCAATGGTATCTTAATCTCATGTTCCACATCGACCTATGTATTCCATTACTGGAAGTACAAAGTATATGGACACAATGTTTGATCCAACAACATCAGAACACCAATTTATTCACTTTTCATACATTTGGTCAAAGGTTGATCCAATGGATCTATACAGGTCCAAACGTAAGTTTTCCATATATATAATAATATACATCAATGGCATACTTGAAATCAAGGCAGTGGGCTTACACAACATCATAATAAAACTAGAGGTAATACCTTGTATTGACTTGTTATATGATGTATTTACCAATGGTCAAATTTTTGAAAATATATTGCATTTTCAACATAACACTACCCTTATGTCATACATCATGTGGAACACATTAGAGATTACTAAAAGATCCTAGTTCCTGAGTTGACCTAAAAAAAAGCTTGAAACAAATGCATGATTATCTAAAAATACAATCAACGATGAATTAGAATAATAGCCCAGAAACCTAGATAATTTTATAGTTCAAGGCTCAATTTTATCCATTCCCATAGTTAAATTCAGACTAGGGATAAGATTAACTATGGTGTTATTAAAAGGGTTATACGGTTTCCATAGTAAAAAAAGTCCATTAAATATGGGTACTTTTATTGTAAATCATTTTGAGAAATAACAAGATTATGATCCTTTGGAAAATCATTAGTTCCAATTTTAAATTCTAGATGTCCAAGATAGAGAATTTACTATATGGTAATTTATATATGATTTCATATTTGGTGGATGTCATAAATACCATAGTAACTATGTCACAAGATGAGAGTTTGCAACCATTATATGATATCTTAAAAATAGAATTTGTGATGAGTTTAGGCTTTACCATGTATATATCAATTCAAAAATTATATTCAAATAATTACATGTATTTTATACAATGGTATGCAGAAACATTTCTGAACTAGCCATGCCCAAGTTATCAAACCTAATTAAAATAAGTAATAAAAATATGGGGGCTCCTAGTTCTACCCCAACCATACAAAAATAAGAATAGAGGGAAATAATCTATCCCTAATGCATCTATGAAGTTATGTTCTAGATAAGTTGGATGAGAAATAAATTACTTTTCGACTATCTAACAATATAGACATAAAGTTGAAAGGTGATAGGTAAGGAGTTATTCATAAGCTCCTTTTAATTATTGGATACATGAAATATACAAAATGGGAGCATATTTATTTAGTACGAAAGGTCATGATGCATTGTGTTTTGGGAAAATCTTCATTAATTTATTGGGATCCAAGGTAGACCATTAGCAATCCTATTAAAACTATTAAGAATAAGGTCAACAACATATATGGGCATCATTGGTTTAAACAGTAATCCATATTGTTAAATGCAAAGGATGATACCAAGGTCATAATAAAAATGTGAAAAGTAAATATGCCAATGATAGTGGCTCATAGGATATATTATGATCATAGTATCAAAGAATAATTTTAAAAAATAATAGATAATAAGGAGATATCTCCACTACAGTTTCACACTCCTCCATGTCAAGTGTAAACATGCACATCTAGAGAGACTAATCAATAGGTCTAATATATTCATGGGTATTTTGAGACCTTAAAATTCTACTTCTCATCTAGCTCCTAATATGTTGATGGGGTCACATTACTTTACACAAATTCCTATCCATGAATAATGCAATAAGTAAGTGCTTCTATTTCATTTCCATAAGTTACTATTTCAACCACATTTCCACTAAGTATATACTTCTGTTCTCACTACATATTCACCAATATTAATTCCAATTACATATTCAGCATTACCCATAACTATGAATAACTTACCATCTCCACTCCCTATGGATACACCATTATTCAATGTTCCATTTCTACCCACAGGGTCAATTACTACCTTTGTTTGGCCTTCTATAATTAAATTCAAAAGGAATCCTAAAACTCCCCCAATATCGCCTCAAGTTCATACATTGAAAAAAGAATATAAATGACCCAATGAATACTCAGATGTTAGTCAAGGTTCTTTTTATATAGAGATAGAGGAAGAATAATTAATAATTAAACAATTGGAGGAAAAAGTGTAAAAAGAAGAGGAAGAGAAAACAAAACCTTGAAGGGGAAGAATATAGAGAGAAGGAAATAATGGATAAATCTGTAGAACACCATCAAGAAGTCATAGTTCAAGGATCAAATCATGCATAATAAAATACCTTTCAAATGTCTCCTCCTAATATTCTAATGCAAAAATTAAAACATGCTGTGGATAAAGGATCATTTCCTATTAGGAGAAAACTAGGGAACTAATTCCCAAGGAGTTATCGACCACTACTAAAGTAACTATAACAATTGATACTATGACATTATAGAGGAAAGAAATAAATATATTTATAATGTAATTTATATTATCACTTCAATCAATACTCCTAATGATAATATTACAGTTGGCTAAGATACTGATGAAACTCCTTATTCATTAATGGATGATTATTTGAGAAAAACCAATCAAGTTACACTAACCTCTTCAGTGGATTACACATCTACTACTAATTTTATGGTTATTTATGCATATATTACAAATCTTTTAGTGAACTTGACATAAACCCAAGTAATTAATTATTTCTTCAGTAATACTTATCCACAAGCTACTAAAGTAAAAACACATTTTTAAGCAGTGGTGCCCTCCATTTTTCTGAGATTATCTTTATCACAAAGGTCATATACCCAATTGGGTATGCATATTATATAGTTTTTATGTAAAAAACCATATAATAATGAATACATCATTGATACACCTCAACAAAGGAAAGTCATAGGATGGAGGAAAGTTATTCCTACCTATCTTGACCCATCAACAAATTATCCTTCCATCTAGTCTACTTTAACACATTATTCCACTAGGTAATTCCCCACCTTCCACTTCTACACCTATAGATCAGATCGGATATCAAGTCATAGTTTATCCAATGCTCATATCTAATACAATTAAAATCCCATCGATAAAAACTACTCTAGATGTAACTACAATGGTAACAAATCAGGTTCTAAGCATGTAGGCTTCATCTTCAAGTGTTGCCACATAAACACTGTAGGTATTCTTTTTGTATGATTGAATGTCTAAGTTGTGACTTGAGTCTATTTTTAGCTTGGAGATATTTCTATCTAAGAGCTTTGATGGGAAAGTATTTTATGCATGATTTTATATTCATATAATCAAGCATGCATTGCATGAATTAATTTTGACATGATCTTAATTAAGAAGATTTAAATTTGGACTTTACTTAAAGGATGAGGTGTCCCCACACAAATCTATTTATACATTTACCATCCTCATTATAAAGGGAGGATATTTTATTAAAATTAAGGTGAATAAGAAATTCTGATTATCATTCTACATTTGTATCTTTATGTGTGTTTCTCCTTAAAATTCTATGTGTCATTGAGGGAGTTCCATGATACCAGTATTATAGTTATTTTTTTTAATGTAGAGATGTGTTTTGATACATTTATTCAGATTATGTTATAGTTAGTTTGAGTGTAATTTTTTTATCAATTATAATCTCCATTTGATAGAGGATGTGTAATAGCAATCCAATATTGGCAACAATTTTTATTTGTGAGCATTAAATTTAATTGTATTTGTTTCATTTGAATCCTAACTGTGTTTGTATGTTTTATGTGCTAATATCAACTTACAATAGGAATTAGTTTTTAGTACTTATTAAACACATAGCATAATGACTAGTTTGGAAGGGTTTCATCTATTTTTGAGTCATAAACCTTCTTTATTTCCCCACCTTTTGCTCCTTATTATACTTTTATCATCCATTTCACCCTATATTACTTCCATCTATCTACCTAAAGTATAATTTTTGTTTATTTTATATCACATCACATTTTAACCATCCAAAATAAACAAATCAGTACTCATTGTTGTTACACCATGTGGTTATTTACAAAAATAAATATCCTACAACTCGTGCCTTGGAGTGATATTATTTATTGATCTTTAAATGTTATAGGTCTCTTCATAATTATTTTTGATTTGTATAAAACACACATTAACATGAATTTATCTAATGCTATAAGGAGGGCCTTTTCATTCTTTAGAATTATCAATTTAGTTGTACGAGATCTTCTAGTAAGATTAACAAGGGATAATTTTGATTATGGTCTATTCTTACTATCACCTTTACAAGTTCATCAAATACATAGATCAAAGAGAGGCATCCCTAGTAGAGCTGCTACTCAGCCAAATTCACTAATCTAATTTATGCAACCTCAACACTTTATTTTTGCATGGTTAGATGGATTACCCATCATTATAACTAGCGTTATTGATTATCTTCCCAAGAAGACATTAATATATTCATATAGTCTCTCCCTCTAGTGGATAACTACAGAAGAACACATGAAGGATTTAAAAAATGATCTAGGGTTCCTAAATGTAGTTAATGAGGATGTTATATGTAGACTCATCCCATAACATTTCAAGATGTTGCCTATGAATGGTTCCTCAACCTTTTATAAGGTTTGATTATGTCATGGGCCTAATGTCATGACACATTCATGGCACAATATGGATAGGCTACTAGTCCTAGTGTGATATATCAAAATTTTGATAACATGAGAAGGGAACCCAATGAACCAATTATAACATTTAATGTAAGATTATAAAATATGTATAGTCATGTGGTTGATGCATATAGATCTAACATTGTGTTAAGACTTGAGATGTATAAAAATGCTCTAGATTTTATGACTATAGTATTTATTCATAAAGATATGAACATCAACACCTTATTAAGTGCCTTTGTGTGGGATATTAACATTCACATGAATTTGAATCCCCAAATTCAAACCATACCCAACATTGACCTAATTTACAATCCTAATCCCTATTACAAACCCTGATTAGAATGTCATTACCCACAATCAAAAATAGGATTATATTCATTTACCCTTAGCCCATGTCCTGCCTATCTAGAAAATAAATTTTATGAACAATTATGTGACCACACATAATCAAGAAACTCATAATGAAGTATTAGTCCTAATTAACACATCTACCATGTAGGGGGAAACCTATGATTCCACCAAAGCTAAGATAGATGCCATCTAATGCATGGTGTAAAAATTTATCAATGAGTTTTTTAGCATGAAAAAATCCTTGGTAATACTTTAGGTGAGATAACCAATAGGAACTTTACATTATAAATATAGAATATGCCATTTAACAAACCAGGTAACAACTTTGAGACAAAGTATGATAAGCTACCTAAAATAAATATTTATGAGGATTCCATACCCAGTTATTGTAAAGTTCGTAGTAGTACACTACTTGTTGAATTGGCCTAGATAGAAATATGAAAAATATTTTTATATTTTACATAAAGATATGGAGAGGTACGAGATCTTCCCAAACCAACCTAAGTCATCGTGAGCTAGTACCTTTAATCCTCTTAAAACTATAATGGTGTTTGAGGCATATGATTTCCCATTCCTAGTAGAGGATAGGAATGAACCAAAAGAAATACATGTGATATTAATACTTTCCAACAATTCCGTAGGAATAATCATAATATGAGACATAAGAATAAACATCCTCTCACAACCTCTATGCATCCAAATAATAATTCATCTACCCCTCCAAATCTGAAAGCCTAAAAGATCCACTACCCCCATAATGAAATGATAAAAAATGGGTTATTGATACACAAAACAAAAATGGATGAGATATTGTCAAGGATATGAATAAAACTAAGGAAAATATCACTCTCCATGAGATAGATCAGATTAATGAATATAATTAATATTCAAGAAACTGACTAAAAAGCCATCTAGTGACAAATCCAAGGATATGGATACCAATGTGGTTGATTACATAGACAACCCTGAGGTACCACCCTTTTTGATAATTATCATAATATTTGGAAAGAACATGCATAGTTTCTTAGTAGATTTAGGTGGCTCAGCCAACATAATGCCTAAAATTGTTTGTAGGAATCTAGGATTTACTCCTTAAAAGTATAAAAGTGTGGTCTTAAAGATAGACAAGACCATATCCCCAATTGTTGGGGAATTAATAAATTTTCACATGCCAATTGTCTATGAGCCACATGTCAAAAATTGCATAGACATCTTGGTAGTTTCCATTAATGAGACTTATGGTTTATTTTTTAATCCTTGATTGGTCTAAAATAATGGATGGTTATATGGCTATAGATTTATCATGCATATGGGTGCATTGGAAAAGAGTATCAAATCATATTCGAATGGATAGAGAACCAAAAATAAATTTTGTTATCATATATTACAATGCCAAGAATGAAAATATTATCTTTAATTTTTCTCATGCTAGGTTTATACTTTTACTAGAAAACATGAATCTCAATAATGAGAATTTGAAGGTCCTTCATAATTATGGACTTTATATTTTGATGGTGTCAAATCCATGTAGGGCTCAGGTGTAGGCATTGATTTGATCAACCTAAATATTAATTAATATTATTGCATATAAGTTATAGTTTTCATGTACCAATAATTGTGTTGAATACAAAGCTCTAATTTTGGGCCTAAAGTTTGTGTTGAAACATAACATGAAGTAATTGCTAATATTTAGAGACTTAGAGTTGGTGGTTAATTAGATTAGAATTAATTATAATTTTAAATTATCATATTTAAGGAGATATAAACATAGGGATTGGAATTTAATTGAAGTATTTGAGGAATTAAATATCACATATATTCTAAGGGAATAAAAATAGATATCAAATTCACTAGCCACTTTATTTTCCAATCTAACACTAGTCCAAGAATATAAAATGTAAAAGTTTTTGTGGAGTTGGTTCCTAGTCCCTTAGTCCCAATAATGTTGATAACTTCTATGGATTTCATGATGACCAAAATATCATTTATTTTATGATTAGTTATCGGGGATTTAAAACTCAAATAGTAAATGAGAAGCATTTGGATCCAATCAACATGGAAGACTTAGGAGATGATGGCATCTTATAGCTGAAAGATAATCAAATACCTAAAGGAATGGTATCATTGAAGAGAATTTTTTACATATATCCCCAAGATGAAAAACATAAGAAATAAAAAATAAGTTGATCTGGTTTCATTAAATAAAATATGGGAATTGATGAACATCCTCAACATATCAACTTTGGGCTGAGTTGTTTTGAGAATGAGAAACATAGATTAAATAAATTGGTGGAAGAATATAAATATGTGATTTCCTAGACCTAAGAAGACACTAAAATATTTGATCCTAGAATCATATCATTACTATTCATTTGAGTCAAGAATGTAATCATTTAGGTAATGCCAAATTTTGGTAAATTTAATTTTAGAGGCCATCATATAAAAGGAAGTTTATAAGCTATTGGATGCTAAGATCATATTCCTAATCAAAAATTTTACCTTGGTCACAAATTTAGTGGTAGTAAGAAAAAATAATGCTGAAATTAGGATATGTGTCTACTTCAGGAACAAAAATAAATATCAAAAGAGGATAATTATGCTCTTCCCTCATTAGATGGAGTGATTAAAATAGTCAATGGGTCATAAATAATGTCATTTATACATAGTTTCTCAAGCTACAATCAACTATTAGTAGAGGCAAAAGATCATATGAAAACTTATTTTACCACCAAGTAGAGAACCTTTGAATATAAAAGGATGCCTTTAGTCCCTAATTAATGTAATAAAAAATTTACAGCATGGCATGGATTTCAATTTTCAAGGACTCATTAGTAAATGTATCATAATTTATATGGATGATCTTACTATGTTTTCAAATAATAGAGCATACCATGTGACTCATTTACAAAAAGTATTTTACAAGTGTAGAAGGTATGGAGTGTCACTAAATCTTACAAAAAGCATATTTGGAGTGATATAAGAAAATTTATAGGCCATGTCATTATGAAGGATGTTATTTACATCGATTTAGAAGGACTCCATTCTATTTCAAAGATAATGCATCCCAACAATAGATAAGAGATGAAATCATTTTTTAGAAAAATAAACTTTGTAATCAAGTGCATTTTAGGATTTGCATTAATTTTAAAGACATTAAATTTTATGCTAAAACAATATGATAAAATTAAGTGGAAAACTAAAGCTGAGAAGTAATTTTAGGATATCAAAAGTGCCATTTCCCAAATTCCATTTATTATCAACCCTAACTTCACTAGATATTTTTTCTTGTATTTATTTACATCAGAACATAGTATAGCAATAGTGTTCATGTATTGAGTAAATGCCATTGAACACTTAATTGATTTTATGATAATTAATAGATAATATATGTTAAATTAATGAAACCCTATAGGGTAATTGATATGGATCAGTTAGGATGTGCAAAAATACGGAAAAATAGAACTTAATGAACCCTAATTTAGTCATGAAAATGGAAAATGCAAACCCTAGATTAGAACTAGGGTTATTAAGTAATATTCAAAGTAATTCTACTTCACCAAATATTTTAATTGTTTAGGACTTAGTAAATTTAAATTCTAGTTTATTAAAGGGTCAGGTATAAAGGGTAAATACAGATAAATATTACAAATAGATCTATTGAATTGGTTTACCCAAAATACGAAGTATAATGATAAAATAAACTTATCTATTCTAGTGAAATAGATTTCAATGGATGATGGGAAGGATAAAATAGTTCTCAAAATAAGTATGGAGTCCGTTTATTTTATAACTGGAGTTGAAATTGCTTTTGGATAGTAGTGTGGTCATAGGGATAATAGTGCACAATGCTAGTGTCATTTTAGGGATAGGGGTCCTATGAATTATAGGAATGCTACAAGGAGGCTCTAGGGTTCTATAGGTATACTCAAGTGATACTAATCATTAACTATGTCATTTTTTAGATATTTCTTCTTCAAAACCCTAATAAAACTCTTGCACACATGAAATAATAATGAGATCAAATCCAAAAAGAAGGAAAAATATGGATTGGGAGATGTTATGATTGTATGATACATAAGCCATGTTGTCTTGACCTTTACCTACATTAACTCTAATGACAGGAGTCTCAAATCCATGTATTTTTCCCTTAGGGATCATGCATAAACAATGTGTATAGTATGTTAGGATGAATTTTGTTTAAACCCTTATTTAATCAAACATGAATATATAAATGTGATTGGTTGGTAATTTGATGATTTTTGAGCTATGGTATGAATTAATTTTATGTCATTATATGCCAAAATACTAAGTGTCAGATGTAAAATGCCTTGTGAGGATATTTATATAAAAGGGAATTTAATTTGAGTGTGAGATGCTTGTTCAATTCACAATCACTTAGAGGGTGGGTAAATTAGTGTCTTAAAACTTTTATTCAATTCTTCAACATTTATGAATCATCACATTAAAATATAGATCAAGAAATGCATAGGTAATCAACTATACAAACATGAAGCAAGATTACATTATACAAAACATCATATATGTGGGAAAAACTACAGGGGAAGAAAACATACTAATACATAAAAATTTAATACAATAATATAATTAAAAATATCAATTTTAGTGAATTACCAACTTCACATGGAACACCAACCCCAACTAGCTAAGCACCAACCTAGCTAGGCTTTAACAAGCACAAAATTGTAAGGAGGCAAAAAACCCCTAGGTGAATTAGCACAAAAAAAATCCAATTGAAACATTAGATCACATTTATAAAATACTTTTTTTATCACACAATAGATTATGATTTCCTTCTTTAGTTCTTCTCACTATTGTATCCCTCTCAAATTGCCTTTTAGGCTTCTTCGCTAAGTTAGGTCTCTTCAACGTAGATTAGGTCATATAACATTGATATTGATATGAATAAACGTCTTTATTTATTAATTAATGATCCTATAAACTCCTCATATTGTCTAAAATACCTCCTTTTGCTTACAAATGTGTTATATTATTCACTTGCACTCATAGACACAAATAGGCCTAAAACGACCATACATATATTGAAGCCTCTTGCTCATATAACTCTTGGATGGACATATACACTTATACACTTGGGTTATCCTTTAAATATTTATTATGAAACATTTAATACATGTTTAAATAATTACAATAGGTCATCAATGATATAAAATACCAAAGCCTCTTTTAGGTGTTGAGGAGACCTGATTCAATTAGTCCTTCATTACCACACGTTACCCTTTGATATACTTGAAACACTTAAATACTTAAAAATTTGAAGAAAAACATAATATTAAACTCAAATATACACATACTAATATCATTTTAGGTCCATTACACCTTTTAGCTCCAAAGTACTATTCACAATTAGGCCTATCAACCTACAAAAAGTTTGTCAAACAAAAATGAAGCATGTACACAATATAGTCACATAATCATGAAAATAAATAACATTAAAATAATTTATAGCACCTTAAAAAAATCATAATTTTATTTATAATTCATAACGATTGGAGAAAGGACTCAAACACTTCTTTGTAAATAGCCCACTTAGAACTGTCAAAATACTCCAAAACCTAGTCATGAACAAATTGATCTTCAACACCTGAAAGAATACTTACCATGACCAATGATAATTTAAAAATATAATTTTAAATAAATATACCATTATAAAAAACAAAAATCATAAGGTATAATGTCAAATATTGGTCTTGTATACCAATATTTTGTCCTAACTACACAGAGTCAAACAAGAACCAGACAAGCTATTTTGGCTTCAATATTTCAACCTCTTATCCTAAATTAAAATATTTAAAAAATAATGAGAAATAATTTAAATTTAAAAACATTAAAAAAATTTAATTAAATACATAAACTTATATTATATATCCTAACACTCATCTCTGCAACTTGTTTACCCAAAATTGTCAATTTACCTTAAAGCACAATCATGGTGATTCAGACCTTCAACACTTATGTAGACATATTAAATGACTTATGATGAATGTATATGATATTATGAGATAATTATATCATTATAATATAGAAATATAATATATGTAGGTGTCAAATATTAGTCTTATAGAATAATCTCTTTACCTTATGTCTCATTGTTTCACCTGAACTAGACAGGTCAACCTGTGAGAAAAATTTTCACTATAAAAAATGAAATTAAAAACATATAACAAACATGATAATGTCTTAAAATTCCTTAAAAACATATCCATTAATTTTTTTTCATAAATATTCCATGATAACACATTCCTAAACCTCTTCTAACTATTGCCTGGGTTTTTCATTGTCTCCACCATCAAGAATTTTAACGAATGGCTATCTTGGATGACCATTTTATATCATATATGAGGGATATAAATTGTACATAAACCACCATGGAAATTAAATACAAGTATTAAAATTATCCATCCAATTATTTTCATACTTTTTATTGGTCAACTTTTATTTCTATAATAAATCTCTAAGAAACTAGCACTTTCCTATAGGGTATACTCACACACCTGACAACTCAATCACACTTGAAGGTACATAAGAGAGTTAAATACAAGATAAAATAGTTTTTATAGTCATTTTAGACAATTTTTAGCTATTTTGAACAATATCTTTCACATTGGGTCCTTGTTAGGGTTTTAGAGAGGTTTAACACATGTTTTAGTGTTAATAATTATTCATAAAGGATTGCCCATTAAATAACAAAATAAAATAAAATTAGTTATTATCTAGGACCATTAACAATCTCTCTTTAAAATATTAGGTTCCCATTCATATGTTACATGTGTCAATGAATAGTGGAAAGTCCTTAGGTTGAGAACCCTTCATTTTGTGCATTTTAGAGACCTCAATGTACTTTTTCTTACCTTAAATTTGATGAGGCCAAGATATACCCGAGAAATGTATAATAAATGACCTCATCTTACTCTCTCTTTCTATTAAATTTGATTGCATTTTGTAACTTTTATTTTGATATGAGATGAGTTAGGATGTAATTATCCATCTTTTGTTGATTGTGATTCTAACATTTAAAAACCTGTAATTCCTAAAAAGTGTGTTGAAAAATTCAAGTTTTACAATAAAATAGGTCATCATCAAGCTAAAGAACAAATATGAAGTGGATTACATGTTTTTGGAAGCATTGGAATCAATTTAGCTTAGTGCTAGAACTCCACCATACTATTTCAAGTTGTTGCATTTTTGGACTTAGCTCCATAACTATATATTTAAGCTCTAGAATTATTTGAACTCCTGTACTCCTATAGATAAGCTCGAAAACTTTCATGGCTAGATATGGAACTGATAAGGATCTATTCCAAATGGTTGGTGATCTGTCAGGTCAATGATCCCATTAAATTAGGAGTAGATTCCTAATTTCCATATTTTCATATCTAAGATATTTATCATACAGCTAGACATCCAACCACATCTTGATTCAATATCTATTTTCAGTACGATTCATTTCCATCATATCTATGAAATAGTTACAACCATCAAAACATCTATATATATAGACTAGGAATTTAGGAAGTAATAGAAAATCATTGAAGAATAGAGAGAAAAGGATAGATTATTACATTTTTGTAATACATAACATTTTATCAATGAAATAGCCATTTCTATTTTGAAAGCAAATTAAAATTTTCAATCCTATTTCTAGGCAGAGCAAGGGCCCACTCCTCCAAAGAACCAGGATCTTCATTTTTGGTCGATACTTATATTTTATTCACAAAATCAAATAGGTAACTCTATTAAATATATAAATGCTTCCAACTCCTTAAAGTTAAAATTTGTTGTAAATTTGTTCCTGCAAGCATTTTAGATTAAATTCTCATTTCTTTGCAATCATTTTCTAGTAATCTATTTCATTCTACAAAAGTGTGTTTATTTCGAGCAATCTATTTTATTCTACAAAAGTGTGTTTATTTCCAGCAATCTATTTTATTCTACAAAAGTGTGTTTATTTCTAGCAATCTATTTCATTCTACAAAAGTGTGTTTATTTCGAACGATCTATTTCATTTTTGCAATGTGTGTCTACTTCCAGAAAATTCACATATTTTGATTCCAATAAGGTTTTAACCAAGAAGTCCTCAAGACATTACAAATCCACCAAAAAAATAAAAATACAAATTCCTACAATCAATTACTAAATCACTACGATTCTTATTTTTGCATATAGCTTTAGACATAGCCTTGGTTAAATATGACCTCAACAAGAAGTTGATTAAATGAAGGGAATGATGACACCCATCATTTTTGGTGCCGTTGCAAGGGACTCACTAGTTGAAAATTTCTAATTACGTGTCAATAAGAGAAAAAATCATTCATTTAGTAATTAAATAATTTTTCCCTAATTTATGAGTAGACCATGAGACTCTAGAGGTAGATTTCTCCCCAGAATATCTGAACAAGAATCTCCATCATACTCTAGTTTAAAAAAGGATGTTGAGCAAGAATTGGAGGCACCATTATCCCCTACAAGACAAGAAGAAAAATTGCCATTTTTGGAATTTTTGGATCAATCACCAGAACCAAGTAGAACCTTAGGGAGGAGGATTATTTCTCAAGATCCATTTAGGGAAAGTTTTGATTCTCAATTGAGTATTCAACCTCCTACTCCTAACTTTTCACCATCCCCAAAATAGACCACATGCCACATTGACTGGGAGAAAGGACTAGAAAATACTAGAGAGATGGCATGAGAAGCTAGAAGAGAACCTAAGAGAACCTTTACCTATCCCATTAAGATCAAAGATGATGAAACCACTATGAAAAACATGTCACTTGCACACTTGCCCACATTAAGAGGAATGTCATCTGAGGATCCTGACCAATTTCTATTTGAGTTTAAAGTACTATGTCAGACTTATGATTACAAGATAGATAATCAAAAACCAAAGTTGTTTCCATCTACTCTGAAGGATGCAGCAATGAGGTGGTTTATGGGATTAACATCTAATTCTATTACCAATTGGGAAAAAATAGAAACTATCTTCCTAGACAAATATCAAGATTATTGTAGAGGAAGAAATCAAAAGGAAGAATTTTTCAAAATCAAACAGGAAGAAGATGAAAATATGGAAGATTATTTGGATAGATTCCTCTTTGTGAGTAAAAGATGTGGATTTATACTTCAAGAAGATTTAAGTAAAACCATTTTTCTCAAAGGTCTGGATGATGAATCTATGGAAACCCTTGATTTAATTGGTAGAGGAAACATTGCTCAATTAAGAATGGATGAAATCATAGAAATTTGTAGAAACTATTCAAGGACAAGGGGTGGACCTAGAAAGGGGGAAATGGTTAAAAATTCAAATCTAGATATGAATAAATTGATGGATGATTGGAAAACTTTAAAATAGACATATTAGTTCAATTAACTTTCACCATGGATGGATTGCAAGCTAAAGCAAATGCCCAACATGAACCATTAGCCATGTATTGTCCTAGACGCAGGGAGAAGCATGCAATAAGGGAATGTCCTTTGGATAAAATAGAAGTATGTCTTGTCTGTGAATCTAAAGAACATGATACTCATGCTTTTTATCTTCTTCCACTCATAAAAAATCATCTCAAACAAACCAATACATCATCCACCACAGAAGAATTAAATTTTGTTCAGAGACAACCTAACCAAGGACAATTTATGCCAAGACCAGCTCCTAATTCTTGGATGATGCCATGGGCAGCTCAAATAGTACCATAAATTTGGGGATAGCCACCTTGGGCCCCTCAACCCACATGGCATCCTTAGGATTGGGCAAGTCAATCTTGGTATACTAAAGGACATTAGTAAGCTTGGGCTGGTCAAAGAAATCCTTATGCTTGGCCACAACCTAGATGGGGCCCTAATAATTATGTGCAAGGGAAGACATATCCAAATAAGAAGCAACAAGCCATAAATGGACCTCCACTACAAAATCCACAAATTGAAAACATAATCCAAACACAAATTCCAGCACAACCAGTAGCAAACCCAAGAAACAAACAAACAACTCCTGTATATGAAACAAAACCAACAAAATCACTTGATTTAAATACAATGGATTGTAAAAACATTCAAACCAGATCTGGCAAAATAGTTAGTAGTTCACCTGTTATAATCTCTGAGATGATAGAAAAAGCTAAAACCCCTAGTACAGTTACACTTAAGGAAGATGACAAAGAAAAATATAAGGAACCAGAAAGAAATTCTACTAAGATTCCATTTCCAAAAAGACTTAAAGAAACCATAGAACTTAAAGAATTTGAATTGGTGCAGGAACTAAGAAGATTGAATATTGAAATACCATTGTTACAAGCAATTAAGGATATTTTAGAGTTGAACAAGTTAATCAAATTGTTATGTTTTAAAAAAATTGGAAGAAAGAAGCAATACCCCAGGACTATTCAGGTAGATGGGAAGCTTGTTGATTTATTAGCAGGAAAACTCCTACTACCCAAATATGGAGATTGTAGGAGCCCTGTTATTTCTATTTCTATAGGGAATAAGGATATACATAACATTTTAATTGATTTGGGTGAAGCTATCAATGTAATGACAGTGGACACTTTGAAAACATTACCATTAATAGGCATACAACCTACTAATACCATATTGCAGATGGCAGATCAGTTTGTAGCAAAACCAAGAGTTATTGAAGATGTGGTAATAATGGTGGATTCATGGGAATATCTAGTTAACTTCCTTATCTTATAGTCAAATGGTAAAACACTTGGTTATCCCATTATTTTGGGGAGACCATGGTTAGTTATAGTTGCTACCTTAATTGATAATAGGTTAGGTGATATGACTATTTAAAATGGTAAGAATTCTAAACAAATTTCATTATATCCCTCTGTATGACCTTTTATTGATAATCAAGTGAAATTATGGGTTGATAATCCTGATATTAATGAGAAAAATTTTTCTTCTTTGGCTATGATAACATTGCAAGATCATGTATGGTAAATAGATGATATGGTTAATCCTTCATTAAATGAACATCGATCGTTATTGGAGCAGTCAAGATTAGTTTTAGAACATGCAAAATCTATTTCAAAACCATCATAGTTAGCTCTGGAACCACACCAATTATCTACAAATGAAGATAATTTCACTCTAGAGGAATGTAATTTCTCTCATCAAGAGGAAGCATCTGTAGCTTCAGCTTTACAGATATTAGGAGATGATGAAGAATTTTTGGAAAATAGCAGTAATGAGGAGTTCAAACTACAACAAGATAAGTATCATAACTCTTCCTGGTATCCTTTGTCTACCATTCTACCTCTAGAAACTTTTGAAAATGTTGATACATATAATATGTTTTGACCACATGCCTGTCTACTAAATACCTTAATGGAACCCTTTCAACAAATCAATTCATCATATCCTGGAACCAAACATGTTGAGATTCAACTAGGAAATTTTTTGAATATTAATAGCTGGTTAAAGAACAATGAAGAAGTCAAACTGTTTGATGTTCTGAAGGATCATACTAAAGCTTTTTCTTGGGACTATAGAGATATGAAGGAAATTCATCTAAGTATCTACACCCATCACATTTATACTAAAAATATTAGACTAGTTAGGCAACCTCAGAGAAGGATTAATCCAGCCTTAAGGGATATAGTCAAACAAGAAATTGAAAACCTATGACAAGTAGGTTTTATCTACCCTATCTCAGATAGCCAGTGGGTGTCTCTTGTAATTGTCCCTAAAAAGAATGGAAAATGGAGAATTTGTGTTGACTATAGGGAACTGAACAAAGCCACCCTGAGAGATTATTTTCCCTTGCCATTCATAGATCAAGTCTTAGAAAACCTTTCAGGTAAATAGTACTTTTCCTTCTTGGATGGATTTAGTGGATACAATCAAATCAGATTTGTTGCTAAGGATCAGGACAAAACTACATTTACTTGTCCATGGGGTACCTTTGCTTATAGGTTATTGCCATTTAGACTATGTAATGCTCCATCAAAATTTCAAAGAGTTGTATTAGCAATTTTTGTGGACCTAACAAATGACTGTGTGGAGGTATACATGGATGAATTTACTGTGTATGGAGATAGATTTGATGATGCCTTAAAAAAATTAGACAAAGTATTAACAAGATATGAACAACATCACTTATCTCTTAGTCATGAGAAATGTTTGATGATGGTTGATGAAGGGATCATATTAAGGCACCTTATTTTAAAAAGAGGAATTCAGGTTGACCAAAACAAAATCAAGATTATTTTAGACTTGCCTATTCCTCAAACTCCCACAGATATCAAATCTTTTTTAGGACATGTTAGATACTATAGGCACTTTATCAAGGATTTTAGTAAAAGTTTTGCCCACATGTTTAAATTTATTACCAAGGACTGTGAATTTCTTTGGGATGAACAATGTCAACATGCTTTTGAAGAAATTAAAGAGAAATTAGTAACTACCCCAATATTGAAAGGACCTAATTGGGAGAAACCTTTTCACATCCAAATTGATGCCTCAAATACCTCAATTGGTGTAGTTTTGGGACAGAAAGATGAAGAAGGAAGAATGTGTGCTATTTACTATCTCAGTAAAAATATTACTCTCATTGAAAGAAATTACACTAGCACTAAAAAAGAATTTTTGGCTGTGATCTATGAAATCAATAAATTTAGACATTACATTATAGGGTATAAAATATTTGTACATACAAATCACTCAGTAATTAAATATTTAATGAACAAACTAGTGGTTGGAGGTAGAATAATTAGATGGTTATTACTTCTACAAGAATTTGATAATACCATTGTGGACAATCCAGGCAAATCTAATGTGGTAGTTGATTTCTTGTCAAGATTGACCACTACAGGGGAGCAGAATCTAGTCAAGGATAACTTTCTAGATGAATAATTGTTTGTTATTTCAGTTAATACACCATGGTTTGCTAACATGGAAAATTACCTTGAAATAGGGAAGTTTCTTCCTTCTTTCACTAAAAATTAATTAAAAAATTAATCAAAACCAATGCACAGTTCAAATGGTTAAAAGGAATGCTATTTAAATGTGGTCCTGATTTGGTTTTACACAGGTGTGTGAGAGAACATGAAATATTTGACATCCTCTAGGCATGTCATGATGAACCAAGTGGAGGACACTATTCAGTGAAAAGAATAGCTCACAAGATACTTGGCACTAGTTACTATTGGCCACCTTTGTACAAATATGTGAAGAGATATATCAGGTGATGTGATCCTTATCAAAGGATGGGATAGCCAACCATTACCAATGAAATGCCTCTACAACCACAAGTAGTGATTGAACCATTTGAGAGATGGGGATTGGATTTTGTTGGACCCTTTAATCCTCCTTCATAGGGAAAAGAGCACATTCTTGTGTGTATTGATTATGTAATAAAATGGGTAGAAGTGTAGGCTTTAATAAATGCCACTGAAGAAGTAGTTATTTATTTCCTTTGGCATAGAATTTTGGTAAAGTTTGGATCACTAAGAAGCTTAGTTTCAGACCAGGGACCACAATTTATGTCCAATATGATCCAGGTCTTCACAATGTATTATCATATCAATCATAGGAAGTCATCTCCCTATCAACCGCAAGCGAATGGACAAGTTGAAGTAATAAATATAGAATTAGAAAACATCCTCACTAAAGTAGTTGAATCTAAAAGAAGAGACTAGGTAAAAAGACTACTTGAAGTTGTTTGGGCTTACAATACAACTTGGAAAACCACAACAGGGTTTTCACCATATGAGTTAGTCTATGGGAAAAAGCCCTTGTTGCCTATTGAGTTTGAACTATAGACATTGAGGACAGCAGCTAAGGTGGGAATTGAATTAGATGTAGTTCAAAAGGAGTGAATCCTTTGACTCAATGAATTGGATGAATTTAGAATGGAAGCATTTCACTAGATAGAGATAATCTAAGGTCAAAGGAAGCAATGGCATGATTCACATATCAAGGAAAGACAATTCAAAGTAGGAGACTGGGTATTGTTGTTTGATTCTAAGTACTAAAAATTCAAAGGGAAATTAAGAACTAGATGGCTGGGACCTTATCAAATCAAGCAAATATTTTACAATGGTTCTATCCAATTACTTCCCATTGATGGCAGTAGAAGAATACTCATGGTTAATGGACAAAGGCTAAAAATTTATAGGAAGCCTCCTACTAAGGATGAATTCTTGAAATAGATTGAAGCAAACAAATAATTTGATCATATGAAAGAACCTAGATCTTCCAGAGTGATCAAATAATCAGATGAAAAGATCCAAAATAAAGGGAAGAGGATGAAAACCAATAAATGGCATTCTTTTCTTTAAAAAAAAAAGGATCAATTGAAAACTAGTGATGGTGGTCGACCTTCTCAAATAAATGGCTAATTCAAATAAAACTTCTTTTATTCTAGCTATTTTTTCTAACCATTTTCTAGGAATGATAAGTCATCATGATGGAGGGATTACATCATCAAGGATGGTAATTATGTTTTTGACTTGTTAAAGGTTAAATTGAAATCTTGCATGTGTGATTAAACTTAATTTAAAAGATTAGTATGATGAGTCATCTATTGTACATCATGGTTAAATGTGTAAAATCATGAGAAGGATATTGATGATGGAATGAGTTGGCAAATAGTTATAAAGAATCATTCTTATTATTGCATCAACAAAGTAAAAGATAGCTACAAAAAAAATTCAAAAGAGATACAATGAATTACCTCCGCCAATTTTGTAGCTGAGTACGGTAGTTCCATAGTCAAAATCGCTAAGTTTCGTAGCTGAGTACAGTAATTCCACTACTGAATTCACTAGATCAATAATCAAATCTTCTAGTTTTTTAGCCAAAATTGTTAGTTCCACCGATAAGAGAAGCAATCTTTAGTTAACCTGTGTAAGATTCAAGAAGAACAAATCATGGGAATCAAAAAGAAGTCAAAACTAGAAAATGATACCCAACTCCTTGTAGATGAAGAAGTAGCAACTATCTTTCAACAGGTAGGATGGCTGGAGTTTTTGAGGAAATTTCCCAAATATAATGATGAACTGGTAAGAGAATTTGTTATCAATTTAGAACAAACAAGAAAAAATCCAGGAGATTAAACGGGCTCTATTTTTGTCTAGAGTAGAACTCATTATCAAGGAAAAGGATGAGGAATTGAACTTCCTGAAACTCAAATTAGAATAGAAAGAAATGGTCCTTGAAGAATTAACAAACTAGTTCATAGCCAAGAATGAGGAATTAGCAGAGATTAAAAGGCAACTGATGGAGAATGAGGAAAAATGTAGAATAAAGACCTTTGTGTCAATAGTCTCTGTACAGACTGAACTGACTTATCTGCTACTCAAGCAGTTATGGGATGATACATGTAGAGAACTCAGTTTAATCAAGACATCCAATATGGACTTGGAAGGAAAACTAGCGGAAGAAGAGAAAGCAAGGAAGGAATGGGAAGACAAATTTTACGAGGAAAATGATAAGTATAAATGTCTTGTGAAAATACAAATAGTTTATATGATGAGTGAGAAATTGCTTGCGTACAGAAGTCCTTCTCCTATTTATATCATGTTTTTAGAGGAATAATTCATTTAGTGGCAGTTGTCAAGGATAGCATGTGGCCTTCCACATGAAATAAAAGACAAAGATGATTTCTTGGCCGCCTACTCCTTAGCCAATACAGAACAGAAAAACCTTCTTTGTGAATTTTACCTCTACAATTTTATGCTAGAAATAAATACAGGTTTTATGATCAATTTGTATGTAGGGGAAAGCCAACTTAACGCATTTGTCTCTATTCTTCAAAATCAAATTGCATGGTAGGAAAGGGAGTTAGAGCATTGGTCAAAGGCTAGTTCATCTAGTCTCTATATGAGGATTCATTATGGTAACCCACTCGCCTTTGCTACACATTTCCAATCCCATGCATTTAATGAAAAATTTAGGGAACCTTATCTTTTCAATTTACATCAAAGCATGGATGTCTTCACCTTTTATGAGAAGGCAAATTTTGATAATATCTATGATGTATGTTTAAAAACATGGGAATTTCTTCTAGTAGCATTGAAAATAAGGGAAGTAATATCCCCTTCAAATTTGATTTGGAGTCTAAAAAGGGCAAAAGCTTTATGCACAACAATTCCTTGGATCAATGAAACTCCCCTATGCATATGGATAAGCATGCAGACAAGGCCACCTCTACTTCTCACTCCCATATCTCCTTGGAAAAATAGATAACTTCAAAATCCCACTCAATTTTTGGAATGGAAAAGAAAAGTAGAAGCAGGAGATGGGTATAATACCTCTAGATCAAAGCATTGGGATATTCAATTCCAACCATCTGATCTGAGTAATCAAATGGAATGCAAGATATACAATCTTGAATTTGAAGAGTGAAGTTTTTAAAGGGACTTACAAACAAGTAAGTATGGGGTAAATGATGAGGCCAGGATATGCTCGATAAATGTATAATAAATGACCTCATCTTACTCTCTCTTTATATTAAGTTTGATTGCATTTTATAACTTTTATTTTGATCTGAGATGAGTAAGGATTTAATTATCCATCTTTTGTTGATTTTGATTGTAATGTTTAAAAATGTATAATTCCTAACAAGTGTGTTGGAAAATTCAAGTTTTACAATAAAACAGGTCATCATCAGGATAAAGAACAAATATGAAGTGGATTGCCTATTTTTGGAAGCATTGGAATCAATTTAACTTAGTTCCAAAACTCCACCATACTATTTTAAGTTGTTACTTTTTTAGACTTAGCTCCGAAACTCTATATTTAAGCTCCAAAATTATCTGAATTAGCTCTAGTACTCCTATAGATAAGCTCCAAAACTTTCACAGCTAGATATGGAATTGATAAGGATCTATTCCAAATGGTCAGTGATCTGTCAGGTCAATGATCCCATTAAACTAGGAGTAGATTCCTGATTTCTTTATTTGCAGATCCAAGACATTTATCATACAGCTGGACATCTAGCCACATCTTGATTCAACATCTATTATGGGTATGATTCAGTTCCATTGTATCTATGAAATAGTTACAACCATCAAAGCATCTATATATCTAGGCTTGGGAATTTAGGAAGTAATAAAAAATCATTGAAGAATAGAGAAAAAAGGATAGATTAGTGCATTTTTGTAATACAGAACATTTTATCAATGAAATAACTATTTTTGTTTTGAAAGCAAATTAAATTGTTCAATCTTGTTTCTAGGCGGAGCAAGGGCCCACTCCTCCAAAGAACCAGGATCTTCATTTTTTGTCAGTAGTTATATTTTATTAGCAAAAGAAAATAGGCAAATTTTTGTTAAATATATAAATGCTTCCAACTTCTTAAAGTTAAAATTTGTTGTAAATTTGTTCCTGCAAGTTTTTTGGATTAAATTCTCATTTCTTTGTAATCATTTTCTAGCAATCTATTTCATTCTACAAAAGTGTGTTTATTTCCAGCAATCTATTCTATTCTACAAAAGTGTGTTTATGTCTAGCAATCTATTTTATTCTACAAAAGTGTGTTTATTTCTAGCAATCTATTTCATATCACAAAAGTGTGTTTATTTCTAGCGATCTATTTCATTTCTGCAATGTGTGTCTACTTTCAGCAAATTCACATAGTTTGATTCCAATAAGGTTTTAACCAAGAAGTTCTCAAGAAATTAAAAATCCCCCAAAACAAAAAAAATACAAATACCTACAATAAATTACTAAATTTCTATGATTCTTCTTGTTGCATATAGCTTTAGACATAGCCCTAGTTAAATATGACATCAACAGGAAGTTGATTAAATGAAGGGAATGACGACACCCATCAAAATTTCCAAATTAGACCTGAAGATTCATGAGAAAACTTGAAAAAATATACCTTACCTCTAACAATTATTAGATGATCCCATGCATATTTAAATCTGATCATGATCCCTCATTATTCTACACTCTCTCTCTTTCCTTGCTTAAACCTTAACCTACAAATCATATTAGGATTTTAAACTAACCTTCATGCCTCTTTACATGTTTTATACACCTTACTCATACACTCAATCAACCTCTATAATTCTTAAATATTTCCATACATCCTTCATATGCCTTTACAATAGATCATGATGCCTCATTAGGCCAAGTAGGGTCTAGAAGTGGTCTACTTACAGACTTGATCTATAGGTCCTACCCCTATAGGCTCACCTTGAGCCTGTAATGAGTGTTCCAATGCTGCATATACATGATAAATCAACCTTATATAACTAATAATGACTTTGTGCACTCGTCTCACTAAGCCATCATACTCATACCTTCTCATAAGGTCTCTTCATGTTATGACTAGTGCCATGTCTAGGCTTCTTAAGCACTTGAAACTTAACAAATGACCTTGAAACACTTCTGAAACTATCTATGCTTTACATTCATTATCACATAGTTCCAAACAAACTCTCATAATATTATTCTTACTTACTTCACCAAACTTCACTATGCACACCTTCTCATAGGGTCTAGGCTAGACTTCTTAAGACACATTGTACTCAAAAACTTGTACTCAAACATGCTTACCTCAATGCTATAAAATAATAACACTCATCAAATAATAGTCTCACACCTCTGTAGAAACCTTGACATAAATCAACAAAAGAATCATTAAGTTGCCTTCAAATTCTATCTTGTCACATGGCTTCCTTGTCATATCAAGCACACAAGCTCATACCTCAAGGACCACTCACCATGCATCTTCACTAGATGAATCTTGACATGAATTACATCAACCTTGACATAAATGATAACACTTCTCAACAAAATCCCACTTTTTCATTGATGGAAAAACATTCTTCATTCTGATCACTCTTATCTCTCACAATCTAGTCAGTCTTCCTTCTTCAACTTTCTCCCACTTTGACATTAATGAAAAAGTGTCATACACATGGAAACTTATGAAAAAAATCATTTTCCCTCTTTGAAAAACACTATTATAAAATGAATAAGAAATCAGGGCTACCAATCTCCCCCTTTGACTTCACAGCTTGAGCTCAAAAAATGAATCAACAGAACATAAGGCATGCTTAAATACCAGCTGCCATAATAATTTTCCTTACCTCTTCTATGCTTGTCAAAACCTACACTTGGAGCTTATGAAAAACCTATATATCTTCCCCTAAAACCAAGAATCCATCATTCTTTTGATAACTAAGGAGTGTTTCCATGAAACCAAATGGAGTCACCCCTATCAATAGGGCACTAAAACAACACAAACATAGGAGATTCCTAGATCTCCATGCTCTCACAAAACTGAATATTCTTCTTGATCCTTTTAGGCTTGAATAATATCTTTAGCTTGACCTCTTAATCATCCATGTGATCAATAACATGAGCTCATAATGAGCATTCTTGACTTGATTTCACATATGAAGTATGCTCTACCATAATAAACAATCCATTTGAGCTTGTAGATAGATCGTGACTCACATTTACTATCTTTGGTTTCAACACATTCATTTTGCTTATCTCTTGTACTCTAGGGCATTCAAACCTCTTGTTTTGACTTGATGGCCATCTAACTCTACTAGGATAGAATCTTTCAATGTGTCCCACATTATAACAACTATATAAAACAACATTGTATAGACTTTTTACTAATGATTCCTTTCATAATCCCATGCATATTCATTTTCAGAGGGTCTTCTACACTCTCTTGCTCTATGAAAAAAATGAGTGCATGCATAATATTAACCATTGAACTAATTATCATATCTTTTAGCATTAGGTTATCTAAATGGTCTTTTCATATTGACCTTCTTGTATTCATTATCCTTCTCCTTGACTTAAGATGTCTCCTTTTGGTCTTCTTTGAAACCAAGACATGTCTTATCACATTCAAACTTCTAAATATTCAAGATGTTATCTATAGCATCAGCACTCTTTTCAAACTTTATAAAAGTCTTCAACTTTCTAGATGTTTGATCGAACATAGCTTTCAAAGATTCCACTTTAGTTCTATACCTGATCCATTCTTCCTCTTTAGATTTTAAGCTAGTAGTGACTATCTCCATCTATGATTCAATCTAATTGATGATCTCATCATACTCCTTGGATGTGTTACTCAATCTTTATTCAAACAAACTAGTCTGCTCTTCATAGTCCTTAACTAATTATCTTATTTTATTATTCTTCCTTCTTTAAAAATTCAAATCCTCTACAACACTCCCCAATTTTTCCTCGAGGTTCACTTCAACTTCTTTTTCATTATTCATATGGCATTTCCCATTTGAGAAAGCCTCATTGTCTCTTTATATAGTCATGAATAAGGTTTCATTGTTGTCATGTTCATGTTAATTATTGTCACTATCACTATCAGATGTGCTTGTGTCACTTACATCAGATGAGTTATCTTCTTTGGTATATAAACTTCTCTTGTTATTGAATAACCCTTTCCTACTTTTATACATCCTTAAATCTTTCCTGATTTTGTCATTCTTATAGACTTTCTTCTCATCTGCCTGATGTTTATCATGTTATTCATCATGCTCAGTCTTATCCTTATTGGGAAACTTAGATGCAAAGTGACCAATCTTACCATAGTTGAAGCATTTTAAGGGAAACTTGCCCTTGTACATACCAGATCCAAACCTTGATTTCCATGTAAACATGGATATTAGTTGATCATTATCAAAATATGAACATTCCTTATCCCTCACCTTCTTGACTTTTGACTTCTTCTCAGCTTTGAATGTGTCTTCCTTCACAAGCTTCAGGTTTTCATAATTCATTCGAGCATTCAAAAATGTAGTAACAATTCAACCACAAAATTAGAAAATCCTACAGGTTAAAAAGCCAAATGCAAAACTTTTTATTTTGCTAAGTCCTTAGCATATTATTTTGGGGTCTTATTTGTGTAAGTTCAATTTTTGTTGTCCTTTTTATTTGGATAAGTATTAATATTTTTGGCCAAGTGATAATTTTTCCTTCAGGCTAATGGTTTCAAGTATTTTTGGGAAAGTGTTGGGAATTGTTTCAGATATTTTATCAAAAATAAAATCCCAAAGTGTAAAATTATTGCAGACATTTTGTTCATAGTAAAAGTCCATGTATAATTAGATCAGTAAAATTGACTGGGAAGATTTTCCTGAGGACCAAGTTCTTTCAGACATTTTGTGCACAATAAATGTCCCAAATAAAAAAGTCTTGAAGACCTAATTCTTTTGGGGAAAGTGGCCAAAACAAAATATAACTATAGATAAAAGTCCTAAAGACATAATTGCATCCACCAAATTATCTTGGGGAAATTTTTCTAGTAGAGTGACATTCATGCAAGTGTTAAAGTTTAAGCTCAATAGTCATCTATTGGGGTCTAAAGATTGGCAATCTCATAGGAGTCATTGACGTTCATGTGCACATTGAATGATGGACATGTAGATGTCAAATTAAAGCTACTAAAAATATATCATTGGATTTCAAATATCTAAGTGATGGTCATGTGGATGTCAAATACATTCGTGCAGATGTCAAATATAGGTGTGTAGATTTTAAATTAAATCCTCATGAAATGACTATTTGGTTTCAAAATTTTCAAAGATCTCTAGAATGAATGTGTGAGTGCCAAGTGGTACTAGCTTAGATTAAATTGACAAGTCAAGGGTAAATCTAGGACTCACAAACATTCATATAGGGAAGACCAATGGTGAATGAGGGTCCAAGATGTCAAAAAGATGATAAGTCTCAAATTGAGTGTGAGGTTGCTTAGTGTCTTAATGTGGTTGATGAGCCCAAGGAGCTTCCAACAAAGGTTGAAGAGGTAATTTTTGACTAAAATAGATAGATACATATTAGAAAAAGTTAAAATACAATCTAGGCTGAGTCAGGATGAACATTTTAAGGATGGAATGATGCCATTAAAACTTTACAAAGATAGAATAGGTCTTTTGGACCTAGTGTAGATCAAAGGTCGATAACTTGTCGATTAAAAAGGACCGGGCACTAATCAGAGTGTCATTTATATTAAAACTATAAGAAAAACAATAGTCTGGATTGGTTTTAATCTATATTGCACCCAAGTTTATTTTCTCATGCAAAGGTAGATATTTATGATTATGAGTGAACAATTCATCCTTTGATATGGCCATTACCTTGATAGACCTCCATTTAAAACATGCATGGCATGGATCTATTAGATTCAATTATGGGGATTTTTTACTCATCAGGAACACAAGTGGAAGATGATGTGGTAGATGGCAAGGAAAATCAAGGCAAAGGGATTTGGTGGTTAGAGAAGTAGTTTAAAGAATTCAATTCGTTTGTGGAGAATTTAAGGGTTTCCTTTCACAGCAAGGTCATGAATCATCATGAAAAACTAATTCTTTTCATTTAGTACCTCTCTTTCATCTAATGAAAAGATTTCAAAGACTGCTAGAGCTAATTTAGGTTAACTAATTGATGATGGACTAGTCCTGAATGGACCAAATAGATGGTGGAGCATCCTTTGATAGGTGTAAACTCATTGATTGTCCTCAAGTAACATGTTCCCTCTTCTCTCTTATCCCCTTTATCTATATTACACATTATTTCCATTGGAAATTGCTCTCTCTCAATTTTTGGATTTTGAAATGGACTCTTTGATCTTGAAGAGTAGGGAAGTCTTTGAGATATTGTAAAATATGTTCATCTTGATTAGGCTCGACCCTATCAAGAATTTTGTATGAACTACCTCTTGATGAAAATAAATAATATATTTACCTCTCTCTTTCCTTAGATTTATGTCTATTGAGATGTGCACTATGGTATTATGTGAAGGAGAATCTTCCTCATCCATGGTCCTTTTTTTTTTTTTTTCCTCTTTTAGGGTGTTTTCAAGTTATTTGCAAGTTTACATTCATGTTCTTTTGTTATTGATAAATCTTGAGTGTGAGTCTATAGAATTCTTCTTTACCTTTGTCCATTTCTACTTGAACCACTTATTTGAAACATTTATGCATTCAGCTAGATCTTGAGATTATGTGAGCTATATTTGTCTTCTACAAATTTAATGTGGGTTAAAGCTTATGGAATTTTCCCATTTTTAATTTGTCCATCATATTTTAGCCTTATTAGGATCCCTTATCCTATTTCTATCCGTTTACCATGTGAATAATTATCTTAGCATTATTTAGAGGTGATCATCAATTAGGAAGCCAACCTTCTCTAAAGGTTTTGCCGAACCATAGGTGACCCACAACCTAGGGTTGTTCTCATAGTTTTACTCAATTGGAAGGGAGCCTAAATAACTCCTTTCTAGGGTGAAAATTTGAGTGGTAATAGTAAAATTGAGATGAGATAGGATTCAATTTAAATGTGAACCACTTGATATTAAAATAGATAGGGTGGTGATCTGATAAAAAAGTAACATGGATGACTGACATTGATCGATCATGCATTGGGGAAAAAATAAAGAGATATTATTTAGTTAATAAATCTTATTGTAGCTCCTAAAGAACCCTATCTTCTCCTTGTCAAAAATTGGACCAAGTAAACTTGGGGCATCTAAAATTTTCTTATGATGATTATTGGGATCAAACACCCCAATTTTGTTATACATATATAGCTAGGCCTTTCCTTCACTAATGCACAAATGCACAAGGAGGCACCCTTCCTTATCTTTAGTAGATTCCACCAAATTGAAATTTCCACAAAGGACCCAATACACATTAAGAAGTGAGTCAACCATCCATCTCCCTAGTGAGGCCTATTTCACAAAATCATTATAGGTATACAAGTTAGGAATCCCAATGATATGATTATCAAAGTTAAAAAGGTTCTGAACTGCCTGATGGGTGGGATACAAACCCTAAGAAATAATGTCTTATGAAAGATATAGATCCACTTAAGTGACAAACCCATCATTCTTAGCTTCATGCCCACTATCCTAACCAATGTACCCAAGCCAAATTATTCATGTTTTATTCTATAGTAAAATTCTAGATATCTTAACCTCTTACAAGTAGAGAATTTTCATATTTATAAAAATATGAAAATTGTTCCTAACCATAAACTTATGTAGAGGCTTAGTATGGCCCTAAACATTCCAAGATTAAGAAATCATTGGGAACTATTGAGGTGCATATTATTCTCCTTCATGAGATCTTCATGTCAAAAAATTTGATTATAGATTGTCTTGTTTGGCATGTAGTCAAGCATTTTATTTTTTTTCTCTTATGTGTCATATATTCCTCCTCCTCAAGAGAATAAGAGGGACTTCAAGAATGCTAGAACACTGATCTATGATCTAAGGTGACTAAACTCTATTCTTCCTCTGAGATATTCATCCTAGGAGAGGGTTATGATGGTGGAGTTGAGGGTGCCACATGAACTAGAGAAGCCATTATTTTTTGTATATGCATAATCAAAGGTGAATCTTTATTATGAAAAATATATTTGCTAGTAGATTGAGGCATGATTATTCATAACAAGTCTATATGAAGAAGATTGTGTCCTACCACCACCTTTTGAGGATTTTATATTTTATTTTATGTCTATGGTCTAACCATCATTATTTCCATTTTGAGGTTTGGCCATAGGTCCACTCTTTTTCAAAGAAGTAGGAGGTGCATGCAATATCAAATTACATTCATAGATCATGTGGTCTAATAACTAATACCAAAAGCACATATTTAGGAGATTGATATATAAAACTTGATAAGAAAATCTATTAGTTCCAATTTTTATATCAATGAAGTCTTTCAAATCATAGGATAAATCCATTTCAACACAAACCCTCTTTAGGGTGTGAGCCATAAATAACTTGTTCTACTCATGGCATATAATGTGACCAATGGGTTTTATGAGTTGATCAATAAAACCCCATAATGGGAGACATAAGCCAATAAATTAGACCCAAATGGGGATTTTCAACTTTTCTTGTTCTAAAACTTGAAAGTCCCAATTCCATTGAGAAAAAAACCAAAGTGTTCCAAATAAACCAAGGACCATGGTTGACAATGGATTTGCATTGTTTAGGGTTGGAGAAATGAAAGAAAAAAATCCATTTGTAAGGTTCTGGACTCCTTCCATTTTCACTCCATGGCCTTGCCAATGGTAGTGAACCCATTGTTTCAAAAGTCTCTCAAGGGGGACTTGAACAATAAAATAAGAAATAAAAGTAAAATTTTCAAAAAAATGGTACATTTCTCAAATTTAATCATATTGAAAACAAAATCAGGTAATGAAGAGTCATAATTAGCAACATTACCTCATGAAATACTTTTGGGATAAATTTCCTCAATTATTTAAATACCATGGTTATGTTCAATCACTCCAACTTTGTCTACATATTTATATTTAGAGAGAGGTGGTGGTCATTTAAAATAGGGTACCCCTACCACGTAGAGGGTAAATCACCATTCAAAATAAACAATAAATGCAAACTAAAGAAAAATCATACCTAAATCCATGGTGATCAGTGGTGTGGTATAAAATCTTAAAGGATCATCAATGTAGACCTCCAAAATGTAATTCCCTATAACCTCATATGAATACATTTTGATTATGGTTTTATACATATTTAATATTTGGCATTGAAAATTTATGTGTAATAATAATGACCAATGAATGGTCATGTAAAAATATTGAAAAATGGATTAGAGGAATGGATAATAATAATCATGTTTTAGTGTGAAATTATTTATCTATAATGTGTCTCTAATTAACATTATCAAGTACTTGTCACAACATTTATGTGTATGTAGGGTTGTAACACAAGGATCTATAGTTAAATTACTTGGTTAATCCCTCATGTGTTAAATTAAAATTATATTTTAATTTCAACCATAATGAGACAAATTCATGTGTGTGGTACTTATGAAACTAAGGTAATATATGAAAACCTATCACATAGACCATTTATTTATAAATATTCTAATGCCCCACTATTTGTATCCTTCAATCGCTTAATATAGTTGTGGTTAATCATGAGTTTTTTACTAGCATGATTCTTCAAACGTACTTCTTGATTCAACATAATAATTTTCACTTTAATTTTACTTCTATAGTCATAATGTGATATCATGTTGACAATCTTCCTTGTAATGATCATTGAAATGAATTTATGTGATTATCTTTTATATGATTTTTTGATGTTGATAGGTACTATTACTAATATTGAAGTACTAACATACTAATTATAATAATTGATTGGTATATTATAATAAAATGATATCTCTCATGATGATATTATTCTTTCCACTGGTTGATCATATTATTCTCTAATTTCTCACTAATAATTGCAAACTAATTGATAATTAGTCATAGTTCTTGACATCTATTATATATTGATGAAGAGATAAGAGTTGATGTTAATGTGATATGATTAAATTGTGTAATTATGATTATTCATAAGTATATGGATTTTTATTATGATTGTTTATAAATTTTATTGTATGTGTTATCCAATTTAGTATGGGCTAAAAATGTAATTTTTTTGGTTGAATATGGATGATTCATGTAGAAATTTAGTGGTAAATTACCTGTTATATCCACACATGTTATTGGTCTCTACTCTATGACATGTATTATTATTGACAAGAAGTTTAATACTATGATATCTAAGATTCACCTAGGGTCCTAGGGGCTACATGTTAGTTATGGTAGGGGATTGAGACAATAAAGGGTTATGCAAACTAGAACTAACTCTCCTTTTGTGTTCTTAAATAAAATTGTTATGTATTTTTTTAATACTAAAAGAAAATTCATATGATGAACTCATAAAGGAGAATATTTGGGCCCTTTGGGATACATGTTTTCTTCCCTTATTTTATGTCTTATTATATGGATTAAAAGATAAACATGGGGCCATATAACATTCTAGTCAGTTCCCTTTTTAGTTTTTTTATACATAGAACATGAGTTATTAGCTGAGAATTTACAATGATTAGAATTGACATC